>QJPP01003862.1:0-213307 GCA_003996215.1 Jaltomata sinuosa | reverse complement strand
TGAGTAGAGCTTGGATCATATCGAGGTACAAGTTGTTTGTTCATTATTTTGACTATGGATTGTTGACATTCGGTTGGCTCGGGTACCACGCTTGATACGGGTATACTAACGGTTGGCTCGGGTACCACGCTTGATACGGGTATACTAACGGTTGGCTCGGGTACCACACCTGGTATAGGTATAACAAATGGTTGGCTCGGGTACCGTGCCTGGTACGAAATACTAACGGTTGGCTCGGGTACCACGCCTGGTATGGGTTTATTTTACTGCATCATTGCATTGATATTGTTGCATTGCATTGACTGTTATTGGTTTCGTGAGTGGACTGGGCTGTTTTATTGAATTGCTAATTTACTTTTGTGCACTAGTTTTGAGCTATTAGAACGATTAAGTTCGGGAAAGTGATGGTTCGTTCACCTGGGGGTTGGGTGAGTGCCACTCACGGTGGTCTGGGTTTTGACAGATGGTGTGATTATTCCTCTGCTTGTGAGCATTCATACTCATATCGCATAGCATATCATAGGTACGGTATGGAAATAGTTTTTCAAAGGCTTTTGGGTTTGAAAAGAGGTTTTTCTACTGTTATGATGAATTTTATATTGCATACATATATGCATCATCGTGCATCGCATTGCATTTTCCTTGGCACGTGGATTGACTCTGGTGTGGCTTGTTGTTATTTTCCTGTATCTTTTGATTTATCGGCTTGTCTTCGGTTTTATAACTAGATTTAGGTGGATCCTTGTATAGTTAGCTGCTTTCCTGTAATCTATATATATATATTATCTTTCTGCGCTCGGTCGGCCTATGATGTCTACTGAGTACCCATTGTTTTTGTTTCTCATATTACACTCTGCATTTCTTTTTCTGATGCAACACCTAGTACGAGCCACCCTCGCTGATCTCTTATCGTTCGAGGCCCATTGTTGTTCGGATCGCGATGAGCTCGCGGTGCTTTTGGAGACTTTACTTGCTTTTCATATTGTATATCCTGTCTATATTTTGTATTTTGGATAGACAGAGGTTGTTGTATAGTTACTCCTTGCTTAGCCGCTCTTGTACTAGTGACACCAGGTCCGAGTTGGTGTTCAGGTCATTTTGTCTTTCGGTCACTTTTAGGGCCATCTTTTGTATATTTTGTACGCCGGTATGTATTTATGCTTTTGGCCCTCTCCCTTGTTTATATCTTCCGCTTCTCTTTAGTTAAATTATTATTTACTGCTTTCTGCATGTTTGGGTTAGGCTTGTCTACTGGGGGATTATGTAGACGCCATCATGGCCCGATTTCGGGTCATGACATCTTCTTAATTCTTAGGACAAAGTTCATAAATTTTTTAAATTTGAATAAAAAAAAAATTATATTATGGTAGAAATAAAATTGTTTAAATTGAATTTTAAATCATAACCACTTCTAACATATTAGATTATGTTGGAGTCCTCTTCTAATATGTATTTCATTTATTCTATTATATATAATAAAACTTATCTATTCTAATTTTTATATTTTGAAATAAAAGAAAAAAAACTCAACTGCTTAATGTGTGTAACACACACAAAAACAAAAAAAAATCAAAGTAAAATTAGAGAAAAGTAATTAAAATAAAGTAGAAAAATATACAAAAAAGGTGGGTGAAAAATAATATTTTAAACTAATTTTGAAAATATTACAAAGTGATTAGATTATACACATATTACTATTCATAAATTTTAAATTAAAAAGATATGCATAATAAAATAAAATTTAAAAATAAATTTACAAGAAAGTAAAATAAATATCTATTTTATATTAATAGGAATAACACTTGATAATTATATAAAGCCAAGTGATAAATTATTAAAAATCAATATTAACAATCTAATAACTTTAAAGTGTGAACAATATAATTAAAAAAATATGAAACATAAAAGTTTTTTGACAATTACATGATTGTCTTTATTCATATAGATTTGGTTAATGAGTGATGGAAGGGGGGGATTTCATTGAGAAAAAATATGATAGCTGGGCTTTTGTAATGACCCTTCCGGTCATTTACGTGTTTTCACCTTTCTTGTACCATTAGATCTTGCTTGTAGCGGTCCTAAGTCATTTATGGCTTGCTGGGACCGGTAGTTCGGTGCTCGAGCCATTTGCTTGATCTTTTTGTCCATTTCGTGTTTTAGAGCTTTCAGCTTTTGAAATTGTTGATTTCAGTCAACATTCTTGGTGAATGTGCTCGGAATCAAATTCCGACAGTTCCGTTAGCTCCGGAGCGTGGACTTTGGTCTAGAGGGACCTTTGGTTAGGATCCAGGAGTTTTTCAGCTTGGAATTCTCTCTCGTTCTGTGTTTTCAGGCTAGTTGGGATAGTTTGGTTGACTTTGATCAACTTTCATAGATGACGGCCTCGAATGGGAATTTCGTCAGTGCTGTTAGCTCCGGAATGCCGAGTTTGGGTTAGGTAAGTGGTTGGTTCGGGCCCCGAGTTAGTTGGGCTCATTTTGGGTGGTTGGTTGGTTGTGCTAAGTGTTGAGTTGGGTCAACATTTCTCTGAAATGACCTCGTATGGAAGTTTCATTAATTTCATTGAGTCCAAAATGTCGTTTCCACTCTAACAGCTCTATTGGTTTTTGAGTATCGGATTCTAATTGTGCCCGGAATTCCCCGTGAGAGTTTTAAGTTTTGCTGGTTTTTAGTGCAGGCAGGCCTTCAGCGCCAATGGTGCCCAAGCAACGCGATCGCGCTAGCCTGTGCGTGTCATCAGTGCCGATGGCGTCATGCTAGCGCGATAGCGCTCCAGCGCCCGCCCGCGTGCCAGTGCGATGGCGCCCTTCTGGCGCGACAGCGCCGAGCGCCAGGCCTCCCTCCTGCGCGATGGAGCCATTTTAGCTCCAATGGCGCTGCCTTGCGGCCAACAACTATAAGTTGTTTTCTCCTTCATTTTCTTGCATTCTTATTGTATTTCCCCAACTCCAAATTGATGATTCTCTCTACCAAAGTGCTCCATTTCAGTCCTAGCCTTGTGGAGGTCAATTCTTCATCGATAATTCGCGATCCTTCGATTATTGGTAGGTCCTCTTCTTCCCAAAACCAATTTCCTCCATTGTTGCATAAACCTCCTTTGCTCAAGACCCAATCTTGGAATATTGTGTAGATTCTGCCCCTCCAGCTTGTGCATGCTAGTAGGCTTGAAGGATTACTCGTGTTGGTCTCAATTTCCGTTCTTTTGGTAAGCATTCTTGCCCAATTTCTGGTTATTTCTTGAATATTTCCATCTTTAATTCTTGGCTTTAGCGGGCTGTTTAGGACCCATTTGTTGTCCATTTTTGCTCAATTTTTGGGCATGCGCTCCCGGGATGGACACAAGTGTATTTTTCGTTTCTGGTTTCGGATTGCGGAGCCCACAGGACCGTTTGTGACCCAAATTTTGACCCTGTTGTGCTTATGGCATTATGGGTATTGTTAGTCTTGTTTTGACATGTAGATTACTGTTTTGATATTAGTTTTGTGAATTAGAGTTTCTCAAAGTAGTTCGAGCCTGGACGACGCCGTCCCCGCAGCTATTCGTCGGACGACAGGTAGGTTATGGCTTTCCTTACCTAGACTCTGCATATATAGGCTATAACTGCACTAATTAACATCCTTGGGTGGGTTATTATAGGTTAGTATCCCAGACCTTGTCTTCCTTGTTCGTTCGTTTAATTCATACGTTCTTTGTAGTATTCGCATAGTATTGTATATTACCCTTGTGGTCCTGTGTGGCCTTGTATTGACTCTGAAACGTAGATGGTGGGTTATTTGGGGAATGTCCACGATCCCCAGACATAGAGATTATCCTTTTAGGCTGGTTATGTCTGCTGAGTAGGTGTTGGGCCTGTGCAGAGCTTATAGGAATTGTTGTGAGCCGTTGGGCTAATTTTATAGTTGTGTGCAAGCATATCTGATACACCCAAATTACAACTCTAATTAAGAAGCGTAAGCGGTCGTCATCAAATATAGAACCAACCAAGGTTGGGGTCGATCCCACAGGGAATAAAGTGTAAATTAAGTCGTTAGTAATTTAGTTGACTAGTAATCGATAGTTTCCGGTAATTTGGGGGGGGGGGGGTTAAATGTCAAATTCGCACAAGTTAACTAACAAGCAGCAATTTTTCAAGAGTTTATAATCTATGTGAAAATGAACTAGGGAAGTGTTCACCATGGCGTCGTGACAATTTCGACTCAAAGCTTAATCGGGTTCTTTCTATATGTATATCACGATGTGATTGAATTAATGGTATCATCTAAACGTTTCTCAACCAAATAGACGAATTTCCTTTTCAATTCTCTCAAACTTGAAAAGGTGAATTTTCTTATTTCAATCCTAAACATCAAGTAGATTAATCTAGTTACAACACTAATCATAAGACGAGAGTTGGTAGTCTCGAATCCTCGTGGTTAATCAAATTTCCCGGTTTTAATCTCTTTGTTCAAGCAAATCAAACCTAGGTATGTTCAAATGTTTGCAACCATTAGAATACGTAAATAACGAATGATTAACCATGTGACAACATATAAATTGAACCCAATGCTACCCGAAATCTATATTGCAACTTTCGCCATGGCTCCCACAACCCTAGTTGTGGGGAGTTTAGCCACTCATGCTAGCAAAACGAAGTAAATAATAAATAGTATTCATATGAGAAGAAAAAATTCTTACAATAGAAAATTATTACTTTACTTTGAACTTCGTAGAATCCCAGCACCAATGGTGAAAATCCCAAGAACAATGGAAGAAGAGAAAGAAAACGTGTTTGTGTCGTGTCTTCTCCTCCTAAAACTCGTTCAAAACGTCTCCCAAAATTATTAGTTAATGAATATTAAAATAGCCCTAACACTGGGTATTTATAGCAGTCCAGGAAATAAAGTCCAAAAATAGAATTTTCGGAATCCCGCTTCGCGTTGACGGGTCGCTTGACAGACAGTCACCCATGTGACTGGCCGTCACTCCAACCGTCACCAATATCCAGTGCATGATCTCCATTAGCTCTGACTTGATGGCTTCCCTGACGGTTCGTCAGCCTGTTGACGGACCATCACTTAAACCGTCGCCACTATCCAGTGAGTTAGTGCCTGGCTGTCTTATCCTGACGGCTTGGCTGACGGTCAGTCACAAGTGTGATGGCCTGTCACGCCAACCGTCACCCATATCCACTGCCTCCTCTAGCTGCTGCCAGGTTTGGTGGCTTGGCTGACGGTCAGTCACAGGTGTGACGGCCCATCACGCCAACCGTCACCCATATCCAGTGCCTCCTCTAGCTGCTGCCAGGTTTGGTGGCTCCCCTGACGGTCAGTCACCTGTGTGACAAGCCGTCAGGCCTTTCGTCAAGCCTAACCAGTGTTACTTAGCTTTGAGTACTTTTCACTCCCTTTCTATCCTTGTCTCCATTTCCTGCAAATACAATATAAAAACATCAAAAACCACAAAGGTTGCTTAAAAACTTGCGAGTATTCTTAGTTAAAGGCGTCAAATGTGCCGTAGAATACCGGTACATCAACACCCTCAAGTGAAAACGTTCGCTTGTCCTCAAGCAACATGACAACTAAAACGAAACTGACGCCTCAACTACAACGCTATAAAACATGTTTCTAGCAACCATGGCTAATCAATGGTTTTCAAGGAATTCAAACCAAGCTCCCCCGGTACTACAAGAGTGTTCTGAAAAGCTACCTTGTTAGGATCCAAGGGTGTCACTCCGATGTGACTGAACATTCTACATATACATGAATCACTATCCCAACAATCAGAAAGTAATATTGAAATCTCGATGCCCTTACTACAAGAAAGTCCCACACACAGAGTTTCGGAACTAAGTAAGACGCTCACACTCACAAATGATTTCAAACAATGCACATGCGATGCCATAGGCTTGCCCTTACTATTCTATTTTCATTGTTCAGAAAGTCGCTCAGCATCACTACAGGACTTGTTACGGCTTGTAATGAGGCTTCGGTTGTAGGTAGGGTACATTTAGGGATTAGTGACTAAGCCCTCCTTGGAATCGCTGACACACTATTTCCACTAAACTATCCTCATCCAACTTTATTCACCTTTTATTTCCTTTTCTCTAGCTACGGATACGGCCTTTTCATTTTGACAATTCCTTTTTCATTTCTTTTTCTTTCTCTTTTCTTTCTTTTTCTTTTCTAGGCATGCACCCGCACTTTTCCATTCTATCCACAACCAATATTTTCCCTCCTATGTTTCTTCTTATCACTTTCCTGCTATACTAGCCACCCTCAACTTAGGTTGATTGCCTGAGTTGAGGTGCACGATGTCCAACGGGGGACTGGGGCCAAAATAGGGATTCTAAGATTAAAAAGGGACAGTGATAGGGTATAGAAAGAACAGGGTCAATCAAGGCTCAAAGGGATTATTTACATCTGGGCAGTCTTTTGGGATAAGTGGACTACACGCAAAAAGGGCCTGTGATTCTTTCCTAAGCAACTAGCTTCCAACTTCAACAAAATAGACCGGGCAAGTTCTAGATGCATGCATAGAGTACGAATTTCAACAAAAAGCTCACACATACTTCACATCAGGAAACCATACCACTACCAATCATTGAAACAACAGTTCAGCCTAAACAAGATCGTTCTTCGCACATGATACTAGATTGGAAAGCATGGATGATACTATCTTGGATGACACTTATCCTTCAAGGCCTTTCACATATAGTCAAGATAAAAAGCTCCAAGACCTTCAAGCAATGTTCATGAAAAGGGAAGCATTGGAGAAGCTTGAAGAATCTAAAAGGAAAGCATACAATGTGTGGGTGGTCCATGAAAGTAAGGTGGAAGGAGAAATTCAAGAATTCCCAAAAGAAGGCAACCAAACAAGGCCCTTACTTCATTAAGGGCAAAACTGTAATAGCTAGTGTCTTCTTATTCCCTAGTATAAGTAGTAGCTTTTCTTCATTTTGGAAGAAGAGTTTTTGCATATTGAAGATTGATACTCTAAAACTTGTAGTTGCTAGTGTAAGGCTTAGTGTAATTCCCTTAAGGAATTAGTGAGTGATTAGGGTGATTCTCTTGATTGTTAGTTTAACTTCTTTACTTAATTAATCGAAGGTCTCCCATTTGTGGATTTCATTTAGGTTTCCTTGATTAGTTGAGTTGAATTAGTTTCTAGTTGTTGGAATCAATTGGGAGGTGAGGGTTTTAGCCCCTTGTTGCCCATAATTTCAATTCCTAGTTATTAATTCTCATATCTTTTCCTTCGTTTCTTCTTGTTTGTTGTATTCCCGTTATCATTTGGTATCAAGAGCTTGGTTTAGGTTTGTTTCCACAAATCTAAGTCTTGGGAATTTGATATCTTCAAAATCCAAAAAAAAAATCGTCCAAAAAAAAAACCGAAATTTTTTCTTGTTTGATTTCTTGTTTTTGACACTAGATTCTTGTTCCCTAGTGTTTTTTGAGTCTAGATTTCAAATTTCGTGCGATTTGGAGTTGTAGAAGTGAAGTTACCATTAAAGGGTTTTGAGCTTTTGAAGCTTTACAAACTTTGAAAGTGAGTCTATTGATTGAGGAGGAATTGGAGCTTAAAAACCATTGGGGTTTGTTCCCTACGTTAAGGGGAAGCTAATCGTAAAATTTGAGCCAATTCCGAGCTCATTTGAAGGTGTTGGTGTTTAGTGTGTGTTCTTGGTGTTCTAGGTGTTTTTGATATTCATCAAGAACATCTTGAAGAAGAAGAAGCCAAAAGGTACATTTGATCCAACTTTTCCATGTCAAAGTGGTCAAAGATGTTTGTTGGGTCCACAAGTGGAATTTTAAAAAAAAAAAAAATCCATGCCCATTCTCACCTAGGCGCGTGAGACCAATTTCAGAGGGCTGTTTCTACAGGTTTCCATACTTAGTTTTTTTAGGGGTCTCAAATTTTGGGACCCCAAAATTTTTCTAAGTGTTGAAACTTTTAAGACCCCAATTTTTTTCTAAGTGTTAGAACTTCAAACTTCTTCTTCTACACTTATTATTCTTCGATTTCTCAACTATTTAACAACTAATTAACATCTTTAATTACTTGATAACTAGTTTTTTTTAAACATCAAATCATCTCTTTGATTCTCCAAATTAAGCAACAACAAGTAGTTTCTCCTACTTTTGTTACTTAATTCTTGAGTCCGAATTCTTTCGTGCTTCTTCCTTCTTCTTTTCTTGTCTTGTTTCGTTGATTAATTCCTTGATTCAAGTCCGTTTAGAGTCTTTCAAGTCGTCCTTCTTTCAAGAGTCACAAGAATCCACTCCTCCACAAAGTATACGTGACCTTGAGTTGATTGAGCGAAGCTAGTTCACTACCAATTTTGAGACGACGCCACATGAGGTGAGTTGAGAGTTACATACGAGGGACGTGAGCCTTTTTCTACTAACCTTGCTTGTTGAGTTTTGTAGGTCCCATATCCCACCATGGGGCAAGTCAAATTGGGGAGAGCTCGGAGAACCTCATGGAGGTTCTTTCACACCTCTCCAAACAAATGGCGGAAATGAATGGGAAGTTAGGAGGTATGGAGGAAAGGTTGGTACGGGTGGAAAATGAGAATAGAGGGAAGACACCCCAAGTCAAAAATGAGGAGGCAAGGCGAGCATCGGTGTAATCCACCACCATTACTCCGGGGCAAGCTCACCAACTATGTTACCCTCCACAAAATCGAACCTGAAACTTCCAACAACCCACCTTCCAAACAAACAACCCTCCAAACTACCCAAGGCAACCAACACCACATCCACATCCACATCCACATTCACAACCTTATCGCCCTCCACAAGAGAACCGTCCTTTTGTGGCAAATCAAGTTCTATACCAAACTCCACTCCAAAATCCATCAAATGCATCCTTACATGATTCCTACATATCACCTCCACGAAACACCACACAAACACCCTACCCAAACCACCATTTTCAAAATCCTCTCTATGACGACATGAATGAAGATCACAATAATGATGAGTTTTGGGAGCATGGGGGTAGAGATGGCTATGAAGGGCCAAGGGAAGGGGTCCAGCCTCGGTACCTAGGGTAGGACCAAGGAATAGGAGGTCAACGGTATGGGAATAGAGGAGATAGGTTGGGGAATAGAGGAGCTAGGTATGGAGAATGGAATGATCAAGATAGGGGATTGAACACGATCAAGGTTACACTTCCAAAGTTCAAGGGAAGTAGTGACCCGGATAAATTTCTTGAATGGAAACTACAAAGTGAGCGGATTTTCCTTACTAATAATATCTCGGAATCATTGAAGGCAAAGTATGCCCTCACTCAATTCGAGAGATATGCTTCCACATGGGGGGAATCCAAGAGGAGGGAACGAGAGAGTCGTCATATTTATGAGTTGCCCACTTGGCAAGAGTTGGTTGGTCTAATGGAGTATAGGTATTTGACTCCGGATTACTACCAAGAAGCTCTCAAGAAGGTGTACATGCTTAGGCAAGGTACCAAGAGTGTTGAAGAATACTATGATGAATTTTAGAACTTGAGAATGAAGTCCAAGCTTGAGGAGCATATGCAATACACGGTGATACGATTCATGGCAAACTTTAGGCCCGATATCTTGAAGCCTTTGAGACTTAAACACTATGAGAATCTTGAAGCGGCTTTCCATGATGCCTCTAAGGTCGAAATGGATTTGAAAGATGAGAAGACATACAAGGCCAAGAGTTTTCCAACTTCCTCATGGAGTAAAAACAATGATAAGTGGAAGACCCCAACTCCTCGCGAATCATCTAAAGGTAGTGGTCAAGACACTCAAGTCAAGGTTGATTACAAAGCCAAAGGGAATGACAAGCCGAAAGGAGGTAACTTTGAAAAACCCAACTTTCCTCGACCCTCTACCATCCAATGCTTTCGATGTCAAGGGAGGGGACATATTGCTAGCGAGTGTCCTAATAGAAGGATAATTGTTGATTTTTGTGATGGGTATAAAACCAATAAGGAAGATGAGCATGATGAAAGAAGTGAAGGAGAGGGGGATAAAGGTGAAGGGGAGAGAGTAGCTTCGGGGGATGAGGAAGAAAGGTTGGATGAGAGGGTAAATTTTGCTTGCTTCATGGAAAGGGGGCAACCCCTACTTGATGATAATGAAGAGTTGAAGGTAAATACCAACTTTCATGTGTTGTGAGGAGAATTATGGGAGACCTTTCCAAAGAAGAACTTGACCAAAGGGAGAATCTGTTTCATGCTAGGTACAAGATCCAAGATAAGGTGTGTTCTTTGATTATTGATAGTGGGAGTTGCACTAATGTGGTGAGTAGTTCTTTGGTGGAGCATATGCAAATTCCAATAAGAAGGCATTCCAACCCGTACAAGCTACAATGGCTCAATGAGAGTGGAGAGATGAAGGTCCTCAAACAAGCAAGTATTCGATTTAGTGTGGGCAAGTACAATGAGGAGTTGATTTGTGATGTGGTACCCATGTTGGCTTGTCATGTATTATTGGGGAGGCCTTGGCAATTTGATAGAGATGTTGTGCACTATGGAAGGACCAACAAGTATGCTTTTGTGATTGACGGTAAGAAATATGTACTTGCACCTCTCACCCCATACCAAGTGAGTGAGGACTATCGGGCTATGAAGGAGCTTCGGGAGAGAATAAGGGTGGAAGAAGCGAAGAGTGAAGGTGAAAGTTCCACCATTGTTCCAAAAGAGGGAAGTGACTTGGCTAAAAATAAGAAGAACATGTGTATGATAGCCAAGCCAAACAATTGTCTAAAGGGTGTGGATGAGGAACGCTTTTTAGTGTGCCTTGTCAACACAAATCTTTTATTGCATGCTAACCAAGATACTAGCATTTTGCCTAGTATTGTTTCTTCTCTTTTGCAGGACTATGATGAACTATTTCCGGATGAGATGCCCGCGAGACTACCACCCTTGAGGGGAATTGAGCACCAAATTGACTTTGTGCCGGGGTCACAAATTCCCAACCGACCAGCCTATAGGTGTAATCCAGAAGAGACCAAGGAGCTACAAATGCAAGTGGAAGAACTCCTTGAAAAGGGATTGATCAAAGAAAGCCTAAGCCCGTGTGCCGTACCGGTTATCCTTATTCCCAAAAAGGATGGTACTTGGAGAATGTGCATTGATTATAGAGCCGTGAACAAGATTACAATCAAGTATAGGCATCCAATTCCAAGACTTGATGACATGTTGGATGAGCTTTGTGGAGCAAGTGTGTTCTCAAAGGTTGATCTTAGGAGTGGGTACCATCAAATTCGAATGAAACCGGGTGATGAATGGAAGACGGCTTTCAAAACAAAATTTGGGTTGTATGAATGGCTTGTGATGCCGTTTGGTTTGACTAATGCTCCAAGCACTTTCATGAGGTTGATGAATCATGTTCTAAAACCCTTCATCAACAAGTTTGTGGTTGTGTACTTTGATGACATACTTGTGTATAGCAAGACAATTGAAGAGCATGTAGGCCATTTGAAACAAGTGTTTGATGTTTTGCTACAAGAAAGGTTATTCGCGAATCTCAAGAAGTGTTCTTTTTGTGTTGAAAAGGTAGTGTTCTTAGGCTTTGTGGTTAGTGCAAGTGGTATAGAGGTTGATGAAGAAAATGTGGAGTCAATCAAGACTTGGCCGACCCCATCCAATGCAATCGAGGTAAGAAGTTTTCATGGGTTGGCGAGCTTTTATCGGCGTTTTGTGAAGGGTTTTAGTTCAATTGCTTCCCCATTAACCGAATTGATCAAGAAAGATGTACCTTTTGTGTGGGGGGAAGAACAAGAGAAGTCATTTAAAGCATTGAAGTCCATGTTGCGTTCCTCCCCATTACTCCAACTACCTAATTTTGATAAAGCTTTTGAGATAGAGTGTGATGCTTCAGGTGTTGGGATAGGTGGTGTCTTGATGCAAGAGGGAAAACCATTGGCTTACTTTAGTGAAAAACTAAAGGGAGCTACTCTTCGTTACTCAACTTATGACAAGGAATTATATGAACTTGTGAGGGTATTGGCTCATTGGTAACACTACTTGTGGCACAAAGAGTTCTTCATAAGGACCGATCATGAGTCCTTGAAACATCTTAAGGGGCAATCCAAGTTGACCAAGCGACATGCCAAATGGGTTGAATTCATTGAGACCTTTCCATATGTGATCAACTACAAGCAAGGCAAAGAGAATGTAGTAGCGGATGCTCTATCAAGGAGGTTTGTATTGGTCAACACCTTGGCTTCTAAAATGATGGGATTTGAAAGCTTGAAGGGATTCTATTCTATGGATCCCGATTTCAAAGAAACTTTTGATTGTCTTAGTCAAGGGAAGCGGGTTGATAGATTCCAATTGGTTGATGGATTCTTATTCAAGAATGGGCGAGTTTGTGTGCCCATGAGTTCATGGAGAGAGTTATTTGTCAAGAAAGCTCATAGTGGTGGTTTGATGGGGCACTTTGGAGTACCCAAGACACTTGACATCCTTATGGAACAATTTTACTGTCCAAAGACGAAGCATGATGTGGAGCGGATTTGTGGACAATGTCTTGAATGCAAGCAAGCCAAATCCACGACTCGGCCTCAAGGTAAGTATACCCCTTTTCCTACTCCTAGTGGTATGGACATTTGTATGGATTTTGTGTTAGGACTTCCTAGGACTAAAAGAGGACATGATAGCATATTTGTGGTAGTGGATAGGTTCTCTAAAATGACTCATTTCATTCCATGCCATAAATGTGATGATGCATCCCATGTAGCATCCTTGTTTGTCATTAATGTGCTTAAATTACATGGAGTCCCTCAAACCATTGTTAGTGATAGGGATTCCAAATTTCATAGTCATTTTTGGAAGAATCTGTGGGGTACACTTGGTACCAAACTCATGTTTTCTACTTCTTGTCATCCGCAAATGGATGGACAAACCGAAGTAGTCAACCGGACTCTTGGAAGCATGCTTAGGTGTATGATTAGGGTCACCCCAACCACTTGGGAAGACCATTTACCCTTGATAGAATTTGCATATAACCGGTCTTTCCACTCTTCTATTGGAATGTCCCCATTTGAAGCATGTTATGGCTTTAAGCCTTTGTTTCCATTAACTATGACTCCTTTGTCTAGCCACGTTGTTGTGAGCCTAGAGGCTGAACAAAGAGCAAAGGAGATGATGAACATTCATTCAAAGGTAAAAGAGGCCATTGAAAGGAACAATTCAAAGGTGGCAACCCGAAAGAATCGTGGAAGAAAGGAAGTGATTTTCAACCCGGACGATTGGGTGTGGGTTCATTTCCGAAAGGAGAGGTTCCCACAAGTTCAAAAAGGAAAGCTAAGCCCAAGGGGAGACGGACCCTTCAAAGTGCTCAAGCGGATAAATGACAATGCATACATGATTGACTTACCAAGTGAGTATAATGTTCATAATGTTTTCAATGTTAGTGATCTTTCTCCTTGTGTTGTAGGTGATCAATTGGATTCGAGGACGAATCATTTTAAGAAGGGGAGGATGATACTAGATTGGAAAGCATGGATGGTACTATCTTGGATGGCACTTATCCTTCAAGGCCTTTCACACGTAGTCAAGCTAAAAAGCTCCAAGACCTTCAAGCAATGTTCATGAAAAGGGAAGCATTGGAGAAGCTTGAAGAATCTCAAAGGAAAGCATACAATGTGTGGGTGGTCCATTAAAGTGAGGTGGAAGGAGGAATTCAAGAATTCCCAAAAGAAGGCAACCAAACAAGGCCCTTACTTCATTAAGGGAAAAACTGTAATAGCTGGTGTCTTTTTATTCCCTAGTATAAGTAGTAGCTTTTCTTCATTTTGGAAGAAGAGTTTTTGCATATTGAAGATTGATACTCTAAAACTTGTAGTTGCTAGTGTAAGGCTTAGTGTAATTCCCTTAAGTAATTAGGCAGTGATTAGGGTGATTCTCTTGATTGTTAGTTTAACTTCTTTACTTAATTAATCGAAGGTCTCTCATTTGTGGATTTCATTTAGGTTTCCTTGATTAGTTGAGTTGAATTAGTTTCTAGTTGTTGGAATCAATTGGGAGGTGAGGGTTTTAGCCCCTTGTTGCCCATAATTTCAATTCCTAATTATTAATTCTCATATCTTTTCCTTCTTTTCTTCTTGTTTGTTGTATTCCCGTTATCAGCACACGCATACAAAGACACTCAAGGATCTATAACAGTTAATTTTCCACACACAAGTACAAAAAGCAACTTTTTCGGAGGGGGCTCCTTTTTATTTTATACCATTCACAGCCATACTTGCTACAACATCACCCAATAATAAAAGTAAAAAAAACCTAAACATGCCGGTTCTACTAGATAGCACACCGAAGGAAAAGAAGCACGACAACAAAAACCTTCGGTGGTAATACCTACCCCTACCCCCAACCAAAGAATCTAGCATTGTCCTCAATGCTCATCGAAACAGATATACAGAACAAAAGAATAGGGGTACCTGTGAAGCCTAGGCTTTGGGATGAGGAAAAGTGACATCTGGAGTCTCTCCAGACTCCGGTACTGCACTGGATGATGCCCCACCTGCTTGAGCACGCACTCTTTCTTGTCGCGGCTGATCGTCTACCACTGACCGCTACTTTGCAACCTCTAACTCGTCCTCCTCGGCTGATTTCTTTCTGTGCTTTCTCTTCTTTGACTTCTTTACCCCACTTTCACCTGCTTGGGGTTCATTAATTCTCAGTGGCCGACCCATCAAATCCACTATCGTGGTTTCTTCTTCCAAGTCCAAGAAATCCGAAGTCTCATCATAAGGCATTTTTTCTTGCTTGAGGGTGGTGATTTCATCCTTTACCTTCTTCAGTTCCACATCAAACCTTGCCAGGTCCGGGATGCTCATTTCATTTAGCCTTGCCTCCATCCGGGTTTCCATACCATCGAACCTTGCACGCAGCCCCTCAAATGGCTTCAGAGCCTTCTGTATTGCTTCATCAATGGTGGGCTTGAACAAGTCCGTCCAAGTGGCAATTTGTTTATCCATCTGTTTCTGCTTCTGCACCATTTTAGCAAAATTTCGGGGATTCATGTGATATTCCGGTGGTAGAGGAGGCCTTGCTGCAGTGCCAGAGCTTTAGGCAGTAGCTTTCGTTGTTTTTGAAGTCTTCAGATAAACACCGCAAGTGGCATCTCTATGCTTGATGGAGTGTCGGTCGCCTCAGAGGTGGTTGTGGTTGGTTCCTCAAAAATCTGAGGCTTATGAATCCTCATGTCAAACTTAGTGTCATCCTTTGATTTGTCAATATTTTGCTTGGATGACTCTGTCACTTGATCATCAATACCATCCAATATCGGTACCTCCGCACGCCTGCATAACTCAGTAACCAGACACGGGAATGGTAAAGAAGAAGTAGTTTTCATGGCCCTGGTCTGCATCTCATCTGCAATTATCATTCCAAAATTGATGATGTACCCGGCTATCAAACTTGCCACAAGGATGGCTCTTCCCTCATCAAGATTGGCATTTCCACATGTAGGAAATAGCCTGTACCGCACAACAGCCCACCAGAACATTGCTACGAAGCTTAGTGATTGCTTCGATATCCGTCCCCTCTGAGTTAGCCAAGATGGTGAGCCATCAGTCAATGTTCGTGCTAACCATGGTCTCTGCGAGTATGTGTTGGAAATCTTGTCATGAAACTCCGGCATATCAGGTGGAGGAATGTATTCAGTGCCAAAGAGGACTCTGTTAATCATCTCTCAGGAGATTTTTACTTGTTTACCCCGAACCGGAACCCTGTCCTGCCTTGGTGCTGATTTAACCCCTTTTTCTTTCTCACATTTGCTATCTAACAGTGCCAAATAGTTGGCATAGAATTCCCAGACTAGTTCTGGATAATAGAATCCCGGAGGTGAGCTCATCCACTCAAGCTGGTACCTCTGAAACTGTGTCTGAAGAACTGGGTATTCTGGCAGATCCGTGGTAATAATTTTCACTTCTTTAGCTATCGGTCTTTTGTGGCTCCTCGACATTGTTTTGGTAAGACCGTCAAGATAGTGCTTCCGGGTACCCTCAAATGCCCACCGGATCGATTCTCTATCCATGGGTGCCCTCTCTGCATTTTTGGTGGATTCAGTACCTCTTACCTCTTCCAGACTGGGGCTGGAGCTACCACTTTCTTCAGATCCACTATCACTCCCCGACCTACTGCTAAATGACCCACTCTCCTCTTCAGACTGGGAGACTTGGGTGTTTCTTCGTTTGGATAGCCTAGTCTGGTAGGCCGGGGCTTCAATTGCTTCTTCTTCGCTACCCGATTCTTTCCTCTTTTGAGCTTGTTTGGGAGCCATGTACCTGCACGGGAACAATTTCGAACACATGAGAATAGGAAAACACCAAGCAAACGCCACTGTCTCGGAGTGACGGTTCGAGTGAAGGTCAGTCACAGGGGTGATGGACCGTCACACAAGCCATCACTCTTAGAAGTGAAACTAGTTATTTCTGATGGCTTAGCTGACGGTTCGTCACATATGTGACGGGCCGTCATGCCAACCGTCAGACTGAGACAACATCAACCGTGGATGTTTTACTCTCTTTGAGGCATTTCCTCGAACACTTTGTGTTCTATTAGTGGTTTTCCCATTCTTTGTGGGATTTGGTTTCACAAAGTCACCACTAATCATCTATTTAATCCCATGGGTTACTCAAGACTTCACCCATGTCAAATTTACAATTTCAACAACAACAACACCCATACCCAACAACAATCACACCATCACAATTCCACAAATATACAAAACCAACGATTTCCTCCTTTTATTCCGTCATAATTCTAATCACTAATTCAAAAGAATAAGAGTTTAGAATCATACCTTGGAGTTGTTAGTGACAAGAAAACTTCTATTCCTTTTTGATTTACATGAACTGATGGACAACACTATTCTTTGACGGGAAATTGTTGGTTCTTGCATTTTGGACGACTAGCGAAAAAGGGATGATGGGGATGTGGAATTTGCTTGGGGAAGAGAGGGTTTTGACATTAATGGGGGGTTGGAGTTTGAGAATAGAATAGGAGTGGGAAGATGAAGAAGATGAAGTAAGATGAAGTAAAGTGAGGGAACCGTTTTAATATATTTAAATGGGTTTAGGTGCGTAGCGGGTCAGGTTGGTTTTGGGTCGGGGCGGTACCAACTCTAAAAGATAAAAATAAACTTACCTGATGTGGTGACCCTTGTGACGATCCGTCAACTACCTGGCGGCCCGTCACTGGGTGCATCTTTCATAAACAGTGACCACTTTTTGAGTGTCTTGGTGACGGCCTGGAATGACGGTCCACCAAATCTGTGACGGTCCATCACTCTCACCGTCACCACCAAACAGTGGAGATAAATATTTGCTCAACTGTGACAGTTTGTGTGACGGTCCGTCACTCAGTTGACAACCCACCAAAGGACCCGTCACCCGTAGACAGAACACACTATTATTTCCACCTTTTTGTAATGCACACTAAACACACAACTTAACCAATTCTAACAAAACATTTTTTCCTAGATCATAGTACAACAACAATTTATGGGTTGCCTCCCATACAGCGCCTGATTTAACATCGCGGCATGACGCGGGTATCTTGATTACTCAGACTTCATCAAGATACACTAGAGACAGACTATGTACCTCTTCCAGGAGGCCCAGATATTGCTTCACCCTTTGCCCATTGGCTTTGAACAACTCACCATCCGTATTTTTGAGTTCAACCACACCGGATGGAAACACTTGGTGTACTTTGAATGGCCCGAACCATTTTGATTTGAGTTTTCTGGGAAATAATTTGAACCTAGAGTTGAACAACAATACCAAGTCACCAACTTTGAACTCCCTTTTCTCTATTCTTCTGTCATGGTATAGCTTCATTCTTTCCTTGTAGAGAGCGGATCTCTCATGTGCTCGCAATCGGAACTCATCCATCTCATTCAATTATTCCAACCTTAGTTCCGATGCATCTTTCCAACTGAGATTTAACTTTTTGAGCGCCCAAAGGGCCTTGTGCTCAAGTTCTACGGGTAAGTGACAAGCTTTACCAAAAATAAATTGGTAAGGAGACATACCTATTGGCGTTTTAAACGCTGTTCGGTATGCCCAGAGTGTGTCATCCAGCTTCCTTGCCCAATCTCGCTGGTTCACCTTCACAGACTTTGCCAATATCTCTTTAATTTCCCGGTTCGACACTTTGACTTGCCCACTTGTTTGGGGGTGATAAGGTGTGGCTACTTTATGTTGCTTTACCCCATACTTTGCTAGAGCAGCCCGGAACACCTTATTGCAAAAATGTGACCCTCCATCACTTATGATCGTGTGAGGGGTGACAAACCAAGCAAAGATATTTTTTTTAGAAAAGCCACCACACTCTTTCCTTCGTTATCGGCCAAAGAAACCACCTCTACCCACTTTGAAACATAATCAACCGCTACCAAGATGTAATGGTTCCCATAAGAACTGTCAAAAGGGCCTATGAAATCTATCCCCCATACGTCGAACAACTCAACCTCCAAAATAGTGGACATTCGCAACTCTTGTCGACGAGAGATTGCTCCTCTTCGTTGGCATTGATCACAGAATTTAGCAAATTCATATGAATCTTTTTGCATTGTCAGCCAATAATAATCACACTGTAAGATTTTTTGGGCAGTTCGGTTACCCGCATGATGCCCTCCAACTGGGGACGAATGACAAGCTTGCAAGATGCTTGTCATTTACACTTCCGGTACACATCTCCTTACTATGTTGTCAGCACACAACCAGAATAAATATGGCTCATCCCAGAAAAACTTACTTGCATCATGGAGAAATTTCTTCCTCTGGTGGAAGTTCAAATCTTCGGGGATCATGTCACTCACTACATAATTTGCAAAATCGGCGTACCAAGGCACCATATCAAGTGACGCGGCCATCACCTGCTCATCCGGAAATGCATCATCAATCTCTGGTTCATCTACTACTTTCTCTTCCCTCTCAAGCCTGGACAGATGATCCACCACCTGGTTTACACAACCTTTCCGATCTTTGACTTCAAAGTCAAATTCTTGCAACAATAACACCCATCGGATTAGTCGAGGCTTTGCATCCTTCTTGGTCATTAAATACCTCAAGGCTGCATGATCTGTGTGCACCACCACTTTTGTTCCAAGTAAGTAGGCTCTGAATTTCTCAAAAGCGTATACAACAGCCAGTAGCTCATGTTCTGTCACTGTGTAGTTCTTTTGTGCCCCATTCAATGCTTTACTAGCATAATAAATGGGGTGAAAAAGTTTGTCTTGCTTCTGTCCCAGAACAGCTCCAAGTGCAACACTACTTGCATCGCACATTACTTTGAATGGTTTGGACCAATCCGGGGCAATTATAATAGGAGCATCCACTAACTTTTCTTTCAGGCACTCAAACACCGTCAAACACTCAGCATCAAACACAAACTTAGTCTCTTTTTCAAGCAACCTGCACAAAGGGTTAGCAATCTTAGAGAAATCTTTAATGAATCTTCGATAGAATTCGGCATGACCAAGAAAGCTCCTCACACCCTTTACTGAGATGGGTAGAGGAAGTTTCTCGATGACTTCTATCTTGGCTCTATCCACCTTTAGACCTCTCATAGATATCTTGTGCCCTAATACAATGCCTTCCTTCACTATGAAATGGCATTTCTCCCAGTTCAGCACGAGGTTTGACTCTTCACACCTTTGCAATGCTTGACCCAGATTAGTCAAACAATCATCAAATGAATCACCCACCACAGAGAAGTCATCCATGAAGACTTCCAATGTGTTCTCTACCATATCAGAAAAGATAGACATCATGCATCTTTGGAATATTGCAGGAGCATTGAAAAGACCAAAGGGCATGCGTCTAAAAGCAAATGTACCGTAGGGAAAGGTGAAAGTGGTTTTCTCCTGATCTTCCGGGGCGATAGATATTTGGTTGTACCCCGAATATCCATCCAAAAAGCAGTACCAACCCCTGCCAGCTAATCTATCCAGCATCTGATCGATAAAGGGCATGGGGAAATGATCACGGAGAGTCCAGGAGTTGAGCTTCCAGTAATCCATACAGACTCGCCACCCCGTGACAGCTCTTAATGGAATCAGCTCATTTTTTTCATTAGCTACCACAGTCATTCCTCCCTTCTTAGGAACACATTGCACTGGGCTTACCCATTTGCTATCAGAAATTGGGTAAACCACTCCAGCATCGAGCCATTTGATGATTTCTTTCTTCACCACTTCCTGCATTGGCGCATTCAGTCTTCGCTGGTGCTCGGTGGTGGGAGTGCAATCTTCTTCTAACTGTATCTTATCAGTACAAATACCTGGTGGGATGCCAATAATATCCGTAATGGTCCAATCGATTGCTCTCTTGTGTCTGCTCAGTATGGATAGTAAAGCTTCAACTTGTGTTTCCACAAGGTCTGTCACAATGATCACAGGTAAGGTATCTTTATCATCTAAAAATGCATACCTCAGATGGCCTGGCAACTCTTTCAACTCTAACACCGATGCCTCCTCAATAGAAGGCTTTGCAGGAGGTGTCGGCCTGTTCTTCAAGTCAAGATCTAATTTCTTTGGGGCGTAACAATATGACCCCATTCCAACCACAACATTTACAATTTCTTCATAATCTTTGATGTCATCATCATCGAAGTTCATCATGACCGCTGCCAACGTCTCTACAGCAAATCTCTCTTCAACAGAAACAATCACATCAGATTCGGCAACAACATCAATAACCGAGATGACATTAATGTCCCTCGGTTGCCTCATTGACTTGCACACATTAAACTTCACTAATTCATCATTCAACCTGAAAGTCAACTCGTTGCTCTCCATATCTACTAATACTCTTCCGGTTGCCAAGAAGGGTCGTCCCAAAATAATAGGGACTTCAAAGTCCACTTCGCAGTCCAAAATCATGAAGTCTGCCTGAAAGATGAACTTTCCCACCTTCACAAGCACATCATACAAAATTCCCACCGGTCGTTTAACCGATCTATCAGCCATCAACAATCTCATAGTCGTCGGTTTGGGGGCTCCCAAGCCCAACTGCCGATAGATAGCCAACGGCATCAAGTTTATGCTAGCCCCCAAGTCACAAAGAGCTTTTGCAAAATTAAACTCCCCGATGGTGCAAGGAATAGTGAATGCACCCGGGTCTTCTTTCTTTTGGACTAGCGACCTTGATGAAATGGCGCTACAATGGTGGAGGTTGTCTTCTGGTTCAAAACTTACCGACCTCTTCTTTGTGATCAAGTCCTTCATGAACTTGGCATGACCGGGCATTTGTTCAAGTGCATCCATCAGAGGGATATTCACGGAGATCTGCTTGAGCATGGTGATAAACTTGTGGAATTTCCCGTCTTCCACCTTCTTTTTGATCCTCTGAGGGAAAGGAGGAGGAGGCTTTGGCATTTGGTTTGGAAGTTTTTCAACTTCCTTGCGCTTCTCCGTGATCAATTTAGAATCATCATCTACCAAAGTGGTTTTTTCAACCTGAACACCCACACCCTCATCACTCTCCTTTTCATCATCAATGAGCTCATCTTCGTCAATAACATCATCCTTCTGCTTTTGAATTATCGGATGTGCTTCTCGTAGTGTCTTACCGCTTCTGGTGGTGATCGCCATACAATTCCTATCGTTTATCGGGTTTTGAATGGTGTCACTCGGCAATGTACCAACTGTCCTTTGATTTAGAGACGCCGAGACTTGACTCATTTGTTGCTCTAGCTGCTTGATTGAGGTGGAATGAGAATTCACCAACTGACTCATTGATGATAATTCAGATTTCATTTCCTTGACTCCGGAGTCAGTAGATTCCACCTTCAACAACATCTTCGCCATCATATTCTCTAATTTGGATGTCCCTGTCTCATTGCTAGCTCTTTCTCGATTACCAGGTGGTATGTACAACCCACCTCTATCCATTTTATTTTTCCAGTTCCCCTGATCACGATCTCTGTAGCCAACTTTTCATAGTAGTTGTCCTTCTGATAGTTCCGACCTTGGTTTCCCTGGCCATTGGCCTGGAAACCCCCCAAATAATTAGCCTCCTCATCAGATTCGAACTCTGCTGCTCTACCTTGGGAACCCACAACTTTCACTTTCTCTATATCCCCTGACAAAAAATGTTTTGTCAGTAGGTCCATTTGCGTTTTCAGATGGGCCATATCTTGATCCCGCTCTTCCTCTTTCCTGTGCTGTTCAGCTGACATACCGACTGCATAAGTGCTAGCATCCACCTTTGTATCCCATGTATGCCAGGCCCTATTGGTTTTAGTGAGCCGGTCCAAAATAGTTGTGGCATTGATAAAGGTAAGACCCATAAATGCTCCACCTGCTGCATTATCAAGTGTCAACTTGGTAGCAGAATTCAGTGCCCTGTATAATGTTTGCATTAGGAAATTGTCGGTCAACTGATGGTTCGGGCATTGTGTCAGCTTCTTCTTGAACCACAACCAAGTCTCATGTAAAGCCTCATGAGGTTGTTGTCTGAAGTTGCTAATTTCATCCCTCAACTGTATCATCCTAGAGGGAGGAAAGAACCTTTCTAGGAAAGCTCCTTTCAACTCTCCCCAGGTTGTGATAGAGTCAGGGGTTAGCTCTGTCAACCATAATGCTGCCTCATCAGATAGAGAAAATGAGAATAACCTGAGCCTGATCGTTGTCTGACTTACTCCAGGCAATTCGAATGACTTGCAGATACCCACAAAATTCATCAGGTGTCAGTTTGGATTATTAACAGCAACACCACGGAACAGTCCCTTTAAGTTCAACAGCTGAATCATCGTGCTAGTAATGTTGAACTTAGCTCCAGGCGATAGCAGAGGGAGAACAATGGCGCCCGTAGCACCAACTCCATCCAAGTCGATATCCTCATCATCATCCAAAGCATACTGCCTTAGTTGTTGTCGACCTCTACCTCGCTATTGTGGCCTCTGATCGGCTGGAGCATTGTTGTTAACAATATCAGCTGGTCTGCCCTCACCCACTACAGCCTCTTCCTCCAGCCCAACATCATCCTCAATATCATCAGCATTCAAATGTTGTTGGGCTCACTGAGCTGCAGCGAATCTTGCTGCCTCTTGTTGTTGTGCATTCATGGCTCGCCTTAACGTTCTAGCAAGCTCGGGATCGTAAGGTAATGTTGATTCACCCGAGCGCCGGGTACTTGGCATGCACAACTATATACCCTGTAAAAATATAACAAAAACAACAAACAAAAGTAAGTCAGGAAAGTATGACTAAGAGTCAATGAAACACACCGGACTTAATAAACAACCGTATTCCCCGGCAACGGCGCTAAAATTTGATACGCCCAAATTAAAACTCCAATTAACAAGCGTAAGTGGTCATCGTCAAATATAGAACCCAACCAAGGTTGGTGTCGATCCCACAGGGAATAAAGTGTAAATTAAGTCGTTAGTAATTTAGTTGACTAGTAATCGATAGTTTTCGGTAATTTGGGGGAGGGGGTTAAATGTCAAATTTGCACAAGTTAACTAACAAGCAGCAATTTTTCAAGAGTTTATAATCAATGTGAAAATGAACTAGGGAAGTGTTCACCATGGCGTCGTGACAATTTTGACTCAAAGCTTAACCGGGTTCTTTCTATATGTATATCACGATGTGATTGAATTAATGGTATCATCTAAACGTTTCTCAACCGAATAGACTAATTTCCTTTTCAATTCTCTCGAACTTGAAAAGGTGAATTTTCTTATTTCAATCCTAAACATCAAGTAGATTAATCTAGTTACAGCACTAATCATAAGACTAGAGTTAGTAGTCTCGAATCCTCGTGGTTAATCAAATTTCCCGATTTTAATCTCTTTGTTCAAGCAAATCAAACCTAGGTATGTTCAAATGTTTGCAACCATTAGAAAACGTAAATAACGAATGATTAACCACGTGACAACATATAAATTGAACCCAATGCTACCCGGAATCTATATTGCTACTTTCGCCATGGCTCCCACAACCCTAGTTGTGGGGAGTTTAGCCACTCATGCTTGCAAAACAAAGTAAATAAGAAATAGTATTCATATGAGAAGAAAGAATTCTTACAATAGAAAATTATTACTTTACTTTGAACTTCGTAGAATCCCAGCACCAATGGTGAAAATCCCAAGAATAATGGAAGAAGAGAAAGAAAACATGTTTGTGTCGTGTCTTCTCCTCCCAAAACTCATTCAAAACGTCTCCCAAAAATATTAGTTAATGAATATTAAAACACCCTAACACTGGGTATTTATAGCAGTCCAGGAAATAAAGTCCAAAAATAGAATTTTCGGAATCCCGCTTCGCGTTAACGGGTCGCCTGACGGACCGTCACCCATGTGACTGGCCGTCAATCCAGCCATCGCCACTATCCAGTGCATGATCTCCATTAGCTCTAACTTGACGGCTTCCCTGACGGTTCGTCAGCCTGTTGACGGACCGTCACTTAAACCGTCGCCACTATCCAGTGAGTCAGTACCTGGCTGTCTTATCCTGACGGCTTGGCTGATGGTCAGTCAGAGGTGTGACGGCCCGTCACGCCAACCGTCACCCATATCCAGTTCCTCCTCTAGCTGCTGCCAGGTTTGGTGGCTTGGATGATGGTCAGTCACAGGTGTGACGGCCCGTCACGCCAACCATCACCCATATCCAGTGCCTCTCTAGCTGCTGCCAGGTTTGGTGGCTCCCCTGACGGTCAGTCACCTGTGTGACGAGCCTTCAGGCCTTCCGTCAAGCCTAACCAGTGTTACTTAGCTTTTAGTACTTTTCACTCCATTTCTATCCTTGTCTCCATTTCCTGCAAATACAACATAAAAACATCAAAAACCACAAAGGTTGCTTAAAAACTTGTGAGTATTCTTAGTTAAAGGTGTCAAATATGCCCTAGAATACCGGCACATCAATATCATCCATGAAAAAAGGTTTTCCCCTACATGTTTTACTACAGTTTTGGCTGCGATCCACTAAAGACGGATTTCCTAAACTTGCATAGCCCCGGGGGCCCCTTTTTGGTATGGTTGATGATAAAAAAAGGGATTTTTGATGATTTCGCACTGATTTTATTACTGGTACTAGTCTCTGCCGGGAAGAGCACCAGACTTGATTTTATTACTGGTACCAGTCTCTGCCGGGAAGAGCACCATACTTGATTTTATTACTGATACTAGTCTTTGTCAGGCAAAGCGCTAGACTTGATTTACTATAGTTTTAGACCCGGCCACACCCCGAGCACCCTTTGAGAGGGTTACTGAGACTTTAATCACTGATTTAGACCCTAGTATACTTTGGGCACCCTTTGAGAGGGTCTTTTGAGATTACTACTACTATTTTAGACCCAGGTCGAAGCCAGGCATGTACTACGAGATTTTGAGTTTTGAGCTACATTTGAGATTTAGCCACTGGCTTAAACTTGGACTTGATTCTGGAGGACACGATTTGAGATTGAGTTTTTGTATGTGGTCGAGAGGTAGACCTCCATGGACCCTTGTCGTTCCTGGGACACAGGCTACGGGCTGATGCAGCGTGCCAGGAGGGGGGTGTACGGTGGAGGAGAGGTACACGAGAAAAAGCCTTCTATAGGTCCAGCCTCTATACGGACCCGCGGGGTACCTGAGGGGAAACATACCAGTTACTATCACATCATATCAGATCATGCATTGATTCCACCTTTTTTTGCTGTGTGTTCAGTGTATGCTCCGGTTGTATGGGCGGCCGGAGGCTTTGTTTTCACTTGATTGCGTTCCTCGGTTGTATGGACGTCCGTTGGGACTGTAGGTAGATTATATTTACTCCTTCTTTATTTAGAGCTTGTCTTGGCTTTCGATTATTAAAGGATTAGTGATGGTTAACCTGTTGAGGCTCCGGTTGTGGGATATCTGATTATTGACAGGGCCAGGGAGTCCTATCTTATTGAGGCACTTTTGTGTGGCCTTCTGAGCAGAGTATGAGATTCTGGTTCTTTTCTTGTCGGGAGTTGGGTGGTATATCTCGGTTATTGTGGGTTAGTTATTCCATCCTAGGGTTGTATGTGAGGTGATTTCCTTATTATGCTACCATGTGATTGAATTGGTGTTATGATTTCCTTATACTCATTGATTCCATTTTGAGTATGTTAGACTGCTTTCCGTCTTTTTCTTTTACTTGAGGTTACCAGTATACCGCCATTCTCTCAAACTCTCTCTCTCTCTCTCTCTTTACTTACTTATATTGTTGTGCAAGGACTCCAGGTGTGTTCTCCTTTCATTCACATGTGATTCTGTGTGATTATATTTTATGTGCTAGCATGTGTTACTCGTAGATTTTGGTTGTCTACTCTCTGTGCTAGCTCCTTGTGCCTCCTTTATTGCTTCAATGACTGCTTTCTTGCTATCTGTTACTTACTGCTTTTATATCTTATATGCGCTCAGTCGGTCGATGATGCCTACTGAGTACCCGTTATTTTGGTGCTTATACTACACTTCTGCACTTTTTGGTGCAGATATTAGTTGAGCTTTCGCCGTTGATCACATTGGAAACTCGTGCAGCTTTTGTGGATATTCGAGACTAGGGTGAGCGCCTGACGGTCGGGGCTTGACCACATCTCATATTTTGTATCTGTTACTCCTTGTACTTTCGGAGACAAACTTGTATTGTATTTTGTTACTTCTAGCACTTGTACTCTATTAGAAGCTTTTGTATATCGATACCAAGTCTTGGGATTGGTGTAGCTTCCTTTATGTATATATTCGGGTGTTGCTTCCGCTTTGTCTACTTTTACATTCTGCTTCCGCTTATTTCTGCTTATTGTGCGTGTTGGTTAGGTAGTAGCCCATTGCTAACTGTTCTTGACTACGAAAATTGGTTTGCCTACTGGGGGTTGTAGGTGACATCATGACCTGAGAAATCGGGTCGTGACCATTTTTTAAGGATAATATGATTTAACAGGCTTGAACAAGACATCATAATTTAAAATAATTAGAAATAACTTTAATATTATTTGCGCAGCGCGCTGATACGTATACTAGTATACTTAAAAGTAAGAAAATCTTGCCTAAAATATTGTCAAATGACAGCATAGGGAAAGAACACGTGTTAATTTTTAGGACAAGTTAGTTAATTAGGTAAAAATTAGTTAGTAATTACTAAATGTTAAATTTCTTTAATTTTTACAATTACTAAATCTATTAAAGTAAAGAGATTTTAGTAAACAAAAAATCAAATTACTAAATAAAAAAGTAATTTTCAAAATTGAGAATCTACCGTGGAAAAATGGGATACTCATAAAACAAAAATTAAAACAAAAAATCTTTCGTGAAAAAATGGGATACTCTTTTTAGTATTTTTTTCTTCAATTTTTAATATAAATATGTTATTGTATTTTTAAAAAAGATAATAATTCAAAACGTATTAACAAAAAAAAAACATAAATAAAAATATATGGTAACTAGCATGGTGGAAATATTGTAGTCTTTTTAATATTTTTGTTATTTATAAAATTCAAAACTTATCAACAAAAAAATAATAAAATAAACGTAAATAAAAATATGTGGTAACTAGTATGGTGGAAATATTGTAGTATTTATAGTATTTTTATTATTAATAGATATTTGTTATTTGTTATATTTTAAATTTTTTAAACTGAAAAGTTACTAATGCCAAATATAACTCTCTTAATTCCCACTAACTGAGAATCCTTTAGAAAAAATACTTGAAAGGTAAATTTTTTGAATTTACTACATGAAAGTTATCTACACGTACTACTTTCCCACTTTCGCTCATAAACACCCACCATAAAACTGCTATGTAGTTAACATATTTATTTTTTTTTAAAAAAAATCACAAGTACATACATTACGACAAAGTAACTGACAGTTTGTTATGCAAAATAATTTTTAAAACTTAGAATCTTCGGTGGAAAAATGGGATACTCTTTTTAGTATTTTTTTCTTCAATTTTTAATATAAATTTGTTATTTTTTTAAATAAAAATTTAAAACTTATCAACAAAAGAATAATGTAATAAATGTAAATAAAAATATGTGGTAACTAGCATAGTGAAAATATTGTAGTCTTTTTAGTATTTTTATTATTAATAGATATTTGTTATCTGTTATTATACTTTAAATTTTTTAAATTAAGAAGTTACCAACTCCAAATATAACTCTCTTAATTCCCACTAATTAATAATCCATAAAAAAATACTTAAAGGTAAAACTTCTGAATTTATCACATGAAAATTATCTACAAGTAACTTAACTCCCACTACAGTTTTATTGGAAAAAAGAAACACAAATACATACATTACGACAATAACTCCCACGACTTAATACCCAACATGCAGACTTTAAATTTTAAATTCATTAAAATTAAGTAAAACACGTCGTTTTTGCCTCCTTCGAGCTCCGTTTTTGTAACAACTAAAACAAATCTTTTATCTCTTTTATTTTTAACTATATTAAATAAGATTAAATTTGTATTTATCCAAATCAGTATTCTAAGCAGTTTAAGTTTTTGAATTTGAAATTACTTATAACTATTATTCACAGTTTCAACTTCTACATATGCAGTAAAAAAAATTCGCAGAATTTTTCAAGTGGAAAAAGTGTAATGATGAAAATTAAAAATATTTTCAGTTTTAAAATTATTTAAAAAATAAAGGTTTTTGAATTTGAAATTACTTATAACAATTATTCACAGTTTCAACTTCTACATATGCAATAATTTTTTGTCGTAGAATTTTCCAAGTAGATAGGTGTAATGATGAAAATTAAAACTTTTCAGTTTTAAAATTATTTGAAAAATAAAGGAACGTGTGTGGATTGTTAGTTATTACTTTTTCTATAGATGAAAGTTTAATCTTTTGTCACGACCCAAAATCACAGGTTGTGATGGCACCTATATTCCCAACTGATAGGTAAGCTAACCCAAAGATATTTTGAATATAAATTAATCAATTAAATAAAAAGTAAATAGACAGGCCAAATACTAAGCGTTTCAAAATAAAATGCAGAAAAGTTGAAATACCACCCAAGATTTGGTGTCATAAGTATAAGAGCTTCTACAATACGATACAAGTTTGAAAACTAAAATGACAAGTCTGAATACAAATACCTTGTCTGAATAATAAATGATAGAATAAATAAAAGATAGATGAAGGGGTGGGATGCGGAACAGCCAAGCAACTCACCAAAACTCTAAAAAAAATCCAAACTCGGACTCAGGAAGCTCCACGAGATGTGCTAGTGTTCAGAACTAAAGATGCACCACAAAAGAGTGCAACAAGCGTAGTATGAGTACAAAACCATGTGTACTCAGTATGTATCATAGACCGACAATGAAGAAGTAGTGACAGGACAAATGTAAGAAATCATTCTTAAATTACAAGTCTACACTATATTCATTAGTCAAATTTTCACTAAAGCAGGGATAATCAATTGTCACGAGATATTAAAACATTGACTAAGCACATAATCAAGTAAGTATGGAGGATGTAATGCGATGCAATATAATGTAATGAGATGATATGCCTTAGATGTCTAGTAATCTCTTAACTGTATATACACGATACTCCTCTGATATGATATCACCCAGCACAACCCCTACGAGGCCATTCACTAGGAGCCAAGCCAAAGCACTCCAAGCCTTACAAGCTCTATTCATGAAGAAAAAGCATTGGAGACCATTGAAGAGCGTTGATCAAGGATCTACAACTTATGAATGATTGCATGGGAAGACGAGGCTGCCAGTGAATCTGCTTGATGGTGCGACCAAGGGGCGACACGTACTCTGCTTGGTGCATTTAGCACATCAAAAGCGCAAGGCTGTAAGAATTATTCTGCTAAGTTGATGCGAAGCCTGGTGCGTTGGGAACTTCTAGTGGTACGGATTGCACCTCAAACGCACCACCTATGCATTGGTCCCATGTTGGGCTATCTTTCAAGATCACTATTGGACCTTTATGTAATAGCTATAAATAGGAGTTCCCTTCCCTTAGCTAATCAGATTTTGATGAATATTGAAGATTGCTCTTGAAGCTTTTAGTTGATAATTTAGCTTGTAGTTTTGGGTGGATTCCCTATCTAGTTCTCTAGATGTAGAAATCTATTGGGTGGATTCCTAATAGTCTATTAGGTGGATTCCTAATAGGTAGTTGAGTGATTAGGGGTGGATTCCTTTGATTGCTTATTAACTTCTTTGCTTGATTAATCATAGAGTCATCCATTTGTGGATTCATTTGTTTGTCTTGTTGTTTGATTGAGGGGTTATTGTCGATTGAACAAGTTCAATTGGGAGGTGAAGGTATAAAGTCCTTTGTTGCCCATAAACTTGGTTAATTAGCTTTAATCCATATATCTTTTGTTTATTTAATTTCCGCATTTGGATTTTGATTAGTCTCCCTAGTTAAGATCTTATCATTTGGTATCAGATCTTAGGCTAAAGGATTGTTCCCACAATTCTTAATCCTAGGTTCATAAATCTGAAAATTTCAAAAAAAAAAATGGTTGAAAAACGTTTTAAGAAAATTCCTACAAAAAAATTGTTGATCTAGTGTTTTATTTGAAAATCTGATACTAGAATCGTGTTCTCTAGTATCAATTGAGTCTAGATTTGAGATTTGAGCTTATTTGGAGTTGAATTGAAGAATTCACCATTGTTGGGTGAAGAAGATTGAAGAACAAGTTCAAGATCGGGGTTGATTTGAGACTTCAAACCTATTGGGCTTTGATCTTCTATTCATAAGGAGCTTGAATCTCAAATTTGAAGAAATTTGGTGAAGGTTTGAAGGATCTACCATTTTTGAAGTTTGAAGAACTTGAAGAACACAAAATGGGTCTCTTCAATTTGGTTTGATTTGATTCTAATTGGTATCGGGCTTTGTTCTCTATATCGAGAGGAGGCTACGTTTAAAATTTAGATTCATTCCAAGTTGAATTGAGAGAGTTGGAAATTTGAAATTCATAGGTATTCTTGGTGTTCTTCAAGGTGTTTGTTGAAGAAGAAGGTGAATTAAAGGTGTTATATCCAAAGGAGAAGCAAAAGAGGAAGAGTACTTGTTAGTACCAAAAGGAAATTTACCAAAAACGGCAAGTACTAGGAGCAAAAAGTACCAAAAAGCTGAAAAAGAGTACAAAACGGAAGGCTTCAGGTGTTCTGCCTGGTGAGGTGCGAAGTGAGGTGCGACCAGCACTTTTCTTGGTGCTAAACACACAGCACTTCGCACCAGGGAGGATCATTCTCTATTTTCGTTGTGCGAAGGAAGGTGTGTTGGGCACTTTACCTTGTGCGTTTCTCACAAGCCTCCGCATCAACGGACAGTTGCAAAGTCGTCTTGGCTCAACAAATCTCAGGTTCTATCTCTTTGTTTCCTTTCTTTGATTCTTCTATCGAATAGAAATCTTAAGACAATTGACAATGAGTATTGTTCTACTTAGTTGTGATTATATCTCTTGCGTCCATTTCATTTCGTACCAATTATTTGTGAAGCTTTTCTCATTTAAGCAATCGTTGAAAACCTTCTTGGCTCCATCCATTTGATTTTGAGTCGTTCTTCTTTTGGGTAACAAGAATTCATTCCTTCATAAAGGATAGGTGACTTGTGACTTGGTTGAGTGAAGGTAGTTCACTATCAATCCTTGAAAGACACATAGAAGGTAAGTTGAGTGTTCACATATGAGCGGGTGAGGAACCTTTACTACTAATCTCGTGTGCTGAATTTTGTAGGTACGATGTAAAAAGCAATTGATAGTTCTTATGAAGGACACGAGTCCTTTAACATGGAGGCATCCTTTGCCTCAATCACCAAGAAAATGGCGGACATGAATGGGAAGATAGCAGACTTAAGCGGAGGCATGGTTATCATGAATAGGAGGATGGTTCATATGGAGGATCGGATGGTGATTATTGAGAGTCCTCATACCACTCAAGGATCAGAAGCAAATAGGAACACAAATTCCTTAATGACGATTACCCTGGGGAATGAACGTGAGTTATGCAACCCCCGAAATAATCCAAGCTCCACTCCACATAACCAACAACCTCCTTTCCAAATGTCTAACTATCCGAACAATGTTAGAAAAAGCCCCACTCTCCCAAATTACCTGCTACAAGAGGAACGTCCTTTTGTAGCAAACCAAAACCAAGCTCCACTTTAAAATGCATCACATGCTAATTTTCATGTATTACATAACCAAAACCAAGATCCTTACAAAGATAGACACCACAACCCACTATACGAAGAGCTTGAGGGAATGAATGTTAACAGAAACTATGATGGTCCTTAATATGGTGGTCGACAAGGTTATGATGCACCTAGAGATAGATTACAACACAAAGGATATAGTCGGAACCAAGGTGCAAGATGGAAAGGGAATGGAGATCGAGGTGAATGGTTTGATGATCACAACAGTGATCAATATGGGTATCAAGGTGATAGATATGGTGGCCACAATGATGATAGGTATGGTTATCGACAAGGAGATCATGGTGACCATGAGAAGAGTTTGAATACCATCAAGGTTACTCTTCCAATCTTCAAAGGTAGTAGTGATCCGGAAGAATTCCTTGAATGGCAGATACAAAGTGAGCGGATATTTCTCACCAATAATATTTTGGATGCTATGAAAGCCAAATATACCTTTACTCAATTTGAGGGATATGCATCCACATGATGGGAGTCCAAGGTGAGAGAACGAGACCAAGATCTCATTTATGATTTGCTTACATGGCAAGAATTTCTAGCACTTATGGAAATGAGGTATGTTACACATACGTATCATCAAGATGTTCTAAAGAAGGTGTACCTCCTTCGACAAGGTACCAAAAGTGTTGAGGAGTATTATGATGAGTTTGAAAACTTGAGATTGAAGTATAAGCTTGATGAAATGATATTGAACACGGTGATATGGTTTGTCACCAACTTGAAGCAAGACATTTCAAAAGTGATGCGACTCAAACACTATGCTAGCTTGGAGGAAGCCTATCATGATGCTACCAAGGTAGAGATTGACTTGAAAGATGAGAAGTCATTAAAGCCAAGGGTGCTACAACTTCCTCATGGAACAAAAACAATGATAAGTGGAAGTCTTTTACCACTCAGGAGTACACAAAGGGTAGTGGTCAAGATACTCAAGCCAAAGTTGATAAGCCAAAGTGGAATGACAAGGCTAAGGAAGGTAATCAATCGAAACCTATCTTTCCTCATCCTTCTATCATTGAATGCTTTAAATATCAAGGAAGGGGACACATTGCGAGTGAATGTCCCAACCAGAAAACAATTGTGGCTTACAAGGATGGGTACCACACCAAAGAAGATGAGGAGTGTGGTGAAGAGAGTGGAAATGATGAGCCCAAAGGTGATGATGATGAGACACCTTTGAATGATGATGACAAGAGGATAGAAGAGAGGCCAAACTTTGCTATGCTTATGAATGCAAGATTGCCTCTAGAATGTGATGATGATGAGCCATTACTCTTGAACATGAATTTGTCTGGTGTTGTGAGGCGGATTATGGGAGCTATTGCGGAGTGTTGATCAATGGGAGAACTTGTTTCATGCTAGATGCAAGATCTTAGACAAGATTTGTGCCTTGATCATTAAAAGCGGGAGTTGTACTAATGTTGTGAGTGACACCTTAGTGGAACGAATGCAACTTCCCACCAAGAAGCATCCTAGTCCTTACAAGTTCCAATGTCTCAATGAAAGCGGTGAAATGAAGGTCCTCAAGCAAGTAAGTATTAAATTTAGCATTGGTAAATATCAAAATGAAGTTCTTTGTGATATTGTACCCATGTTAGCATATCATATTTTACTTGGAAGAACTTGGAAATTTGATAGGGATGTTGTACATCAAGGGAGAACCAATAAATATTTATTTGTATTTAGTGGTCGAAAGTTCTCTCTTGCTCCATTAACTCCCTACCAAGTGAGTGAAGATTACCGGGTCATGAAGGAACTCCGGGAGAAAATGCAAGTGGTGGAGAATGTTAGTGAAGGCTCCACAAGTGTGCAAGGAAAGGGAAGTGACTTGGCTAAAAGGAAGAACAAGATGTGCATGATAGCTAAGCCAAGTAATTATTTGAAAGGTGTTGATGAGGAACGCTTCCTAGTGTGGCTTGTCAACAAGGATCTATTGTTGCATGCTAACCAAGATACTAGCACTTTGCCTAGTATCATCTCATCTCTTTTGCAAGAATATGAGGGTTTATTTCTCGAAGAGATGACCGATAGGTTGCCATTCTTGAGGGGTATTGAACATCAAATTGCCCGGATCTCAAATTCCAAACTGTCCAGCATATAGAAGAAATCTGGAGGAGACTAAGGAGTTGCAAAGGCAAATTGATGAACTTCTTGAAAACGGGCTTATCAAAGAGTCCTAGTCCTTGTGCCATACCAGTTATCCTTGTTCCCAAAAATGATGGCACTTGGAGGATGTGTATTGATTGTAGAGCCATCAATAAAATAATGGTAAAGTATCGACATCCTATTTATAGACTTGTTGACATGCTTGATGAGTTTTGTAGCTCAAGTGTATTTTTAAAGATTGATCTTCGAAGTGGCTATCACAAAAATTTTATGAACTCGGGTGATGAATGGAAGACGGCCTTCAAAACCAAGTTTGGTTTGTATGAGTGGCTAGTTATGCCTTTTGTCTTGACTAATGCCCCTAGCACTTTAATAAGGTTGATGAACCATGTGTTGAAGCCCTTCATCAACAAGTTTGTTGTCGTTTATTTTGATGGCATACTTGTGTATAGTAGAACCGTTGAGGAGCATGTTGACCAATTGAGGCAAGTATTGGATGTTATACTATGAGAAAGGCTCTTTGCAAATCTCAAGAAGTGTTCATTTTATGCGGAAAAGGTGGTATTCTTGGGGTTCATGGTGAGTGCCAATAGTGTAGAGGTGGATGAATAAAAGGTTGAGTCTATTAGATCTTGGCCAACTCCTACTAATGCAACCGAGGTAAGGAGTTTCCATGGGTTGGCAAGTTTCTATCGATGCTTTGTGAAAGGCTTTAGCACTATTGCTTCCCCTCTAACCGAATTGATCAAAAAGTACACACCCTTTATTTGGGGAGATGTTCAAGAGAAAACCTTTCAAGAGTTGAAGTCTATGTTGAGCACTTCTCCTTTATTGCAATTACCCGACTTTGATAAAGCCTTTGAAATTGAGTGTGATGCTTTGGGTGTTAGTATTGGTGGAGTGTTGATGCAAGAAGGCAAGCCTTTGGCCTACTTTAGTGAAAAAATAATGTGGGCCTCATTGAATTACTCAACATATGATAAAGAATTGTATGCACTTGTGCGGGCGTTGGCTCATTGGCAACACTATCTATGGCACAAAGAGTTTGTGATAAGGACGGATCATAAGTCCTTGAACCATCTAAAGAGCCAATCAAAGTTGAACAATTGCCATGCTAAGTGGGTGGAGTTTATTGAAACATTTCCTTATGTAATCCACAATAAGAAAGGAAAGGAGAACGTGGTTGCCGATGCTTTATCTAGAAGGTTCGTATTAGTTAACACCTTGACTTCTAGAATGATGGGTTTTGAAAGCTTAAAGGAGTTCTAATCTAAGGACTCCGACTTCAAGGAGGTTTGTGATGAACTTGGCCAAGGGAAGCGTGTGGAACATTTCCAAATGATCGATGGTTATTTGTTCAAGGATGGCAAAGTGTGTGTACCTATGAGTTCATGGAGAGAGATCTTACTCAAAGAGACTCATAGTGGTGGAATGATGGGACACTTTGGTGTCACCAAGACACTTGACATTCTCATAGAGCAATTCTATTGGCCAAGAATGAAGCATGATATGGAGAAGCTTCATAGATAATGCCTCGAATGCAAGTAAGCCGATTCCAAGACTCAGCCCTAAGGTGAAGCTATGGATTCGAGGATGAATCCTTTTCAAGAAGGGGAGGATGATATGATATCGCCCGACACAACTCCTACAAGGCCATTCACTAGGAGCCAATCCAAAGAACTCCAAGCCTTATAAGATCTATTCATAAAGAAAGAGGCATTGGAGACCATTGAAGAGCGTAGATCAAGGATCTACAACTTCTGAATGATTGCATGGGAAGACAAGGCTGCCAGTGAATCTGCTTGATGGTGAGACAAAAGGGTGACATGAACTCTTCTTAGTGTGTTTTCCATATCAAAAGCACAAGGCTACAAGAATCATTCTGTTAAGCTGATGCGGAGCCTGGTGCGTTGGGCATTTCTAGTGGTGCGGATCGCACCTCAAATGCACCATCTATGCATTGGGCCCATGTTGGGCTATCTTTAAAGGTCACTATTGGTCCTTTATGTAATATCTATAAATAGGGGTTCCCTTTCCTTAGCTAATATGATTTTGATAAATATTGAAGATTGCTTTTGAAGGTTTTAGCTGATAATTTAGCTTGTAGTTTTGGGTGGATTCCCTATCTAGTTCTCTAGCTGTAGAAATCTATTGGGTGGATTCCTAATAGTCTATTAGGTGAATTCTTAATAGGTAGTTGAGTGATTAGGGGTGGATTCCTTTGATTGCTTGTTAACTTCTTTGCTTGATTAATCATAGAGTCATCCATTTGTGGATTCATTTGTTTGTCTCTTTGTTTGATTGAGGGGTTATAGTTGATTAACCAAGTTCAATTGGGAGGTGAAGGTATAAAGTCCTTTGTTCCCCATAAACTTGGTTAAATAGATTTAATCCACATATCTTTTATTTATTTAATTTTCACATTTGAATTTTGATTAGTCTTCCTAATCGAGATCTTATCATCCTCGGTAATACATCGAAAGTTCGTGATCCAAGGGGTACTCGCGAGGTCCATATACCAGCACAGATGGTCTCTACGTGCTATCACAAAATCAATCAATCCCCAGCACGGACGATCTCCACGTTCCCAACTTATAATCATAGAATAATCGAAGCACAAATGATCTCCACGTGCCTAACTTTTACTTACATTCAAACGCAATTCCAATGCATGCACATAATATAATATCACTGGAATAAGGGACGATGATGCATCTCATTTCAATCAGATAACTGGCAAGAAATATATTCACCTCTACTATCACAAATATAGAGGTTAAATAAAGAAACACGAACACACCAAAAATCAACCAAGTCAATTATACATCAGCTAATGCTCATATGCTTTGGCATTCTCGAATTACATAGTAATAAACTTTCCCTTTTGTAACACCTGTACTCGTACCAATGCCCATCACACCACAGGTACGAGACCCCCATCTTTCGCCCTTACCCATTCTCTATTTTAAATTTTTAATCTTCTATCAACAAAACTTCCTTCAACAAAGTCTAGAAAGTCTTAACATACCTCGAATGTCGAACGACATGTCATGAACCCTCAAGATTTCACCTTTATCTTTCGCAAGCTTTAGAACATTCTCAATCTATCAAATACACATTATTCCTAAGTAAACAAGTCCCTTGACATCCATATTTTTATACTTCAAGCGCGAACCCCAAAATTTACCCAGAAGTTGAATTCGGATCCTCAAGGACAAAACTAAAATTTCACAAAAATAAATTTATCCATAAATTGTTGGGTCCGAATTTGTAATCAAGTTTCAATCTTGCTATCAATTAATTAGTCACACTTTTGATTAACCAAAATTGTAACTTTAAGATTAAAATCCCACTTTATAAATCTCAACTACCATGAATTAAATGTTTAAATGAAACTCAATATACCTAACACCCAATCATATAACCTTGATACTTCACTATTCTTGTACCCAAATAATGACCATACAAATAATAAAAATATATGCATAGAAGCTGTTGTATAGGAATAGAGTGTAGGCACAAAGGCTCAAATATCCTCACAACCATCTACGTAGAAAAGAATTTCTTAACTAAGAACAATGGACATGCTTGACATAATAATCCTTTTTTTCATACATATTCCCTCTCGTCATACTGTCATTATTACAATATAATTAACCTATGAATTTGTCTCTTATCTCTTACGTAACTTGGCACTAACAATACCGTATATACTTTAATTTCCACAATTCCCTTTTTACCATAAATTACAATAACAATTGATCAAAGTTTGTTGCAAGGTAATGATTACACTAATTGAAGAAGAAAGTAAAGTTCCTAAATCTCATTGGCTTGAACGTAAATTATTACCTGAAGACTAAAGCTCTCACGTCTTCTCTCCATTGGCCACCGCAAGAGATTTGTGCAATGCCTCAGACAATTATCGAATTCTATTTAACTTTAGTTTATTTTTTTCTTTTACACACGGGCCAAGTGAAGTATGGTATCAAATGAAAGTGGACTTGGCCCGTTAATCACTAATTAAATTAATTAGTTTAAATTATTTGTCAATTAAAATAACCATAGTTAAACGAATAGTTCAAAATTTTCATTTAAAATTGACGAGAAAGGTTTTTTTTTATAAAATAAAAGTTCTAGTGCTCAAAATGACCTAACGAGTCGTTACATCATCTACCACTTAAACAAACATTCGTCCTCGAACGATAAAAGAATAGAAAGTACGTGAACACTCAAAGAGTTGGGAAATATCTGATCTGTATGTCTGACTCGGCCTCCCAAGTAGCCTCCTCAACCGGGTGATGATTCCATGGATCCTTTACTGAAGGAATTTCCTTCAACCTTATTTTCCAAATTTGCCTATCCAAGACAGTTACCGGCTCATCCTCAAAAGTCAGATTCTGATTAAGTAGCACTGAATCCCATCTAATCACATGAGAACCATCTTAATGGTACTTCTTCATTATCAAAAATATGAAATATATGGTGAACATCGATAAATTAGATGGCAAAGATAACTCACAAACCATCTCACCAATACATTGAACAATCTCAAAATGGTCAATATACCTTGGGCTCAACTTGCCTGTCTTTCCAAATCTTATAACACCATTTATGGGTGAAACCTTTAACAGAATCTGCTCTCCAATCATAAACTTTAAATCACAAATATTTTGATCAGCATAACTCTTCTGCCTACTCCGAGCCGTGAGAAGCCTATCCTGAATCAACTTGACCTTGCCCAAAGACTTCCATAACAAATCTGTGCCCTATGGACGAACCTCAAATGCATTAAACCAATCAATTGGAGTCGACATCTCCTACCATACAAAGCCTTGAATGCTAATTGTTGTATGCAAACGTCGCTAAAGGAAAAAAATTAGCCTCACTAACCACCAATGTCGATCACACACGCTCACAGCATGTCCTCAAGGACCTGAATAGTCCTCTCGGGCTGACCATCAGTCTAAGGGTAAAAGTCTCTACTAAGATTCCTCCGAGTACCCAACTCCTTCTACATAGTTCACCAGAAATGAGTCATAAACTATGTGCCAAGTCTAAAATTATAAAAATGGGCACCCCATGCAAGCAAACTATCTCCCTAATGTATTTCTTGATTCACTTCTTTGAATAATAGCTAGTTTAAAATGGCATGAAATTCACAGACTTGGTCAATCGAACCATATCCATATAACATCAAACTTATCAAGGTTCGTGCCAACTCTACAACAAAGTTTATATCAATCTGCTCCCACTTTTACTCATGTATGGACATCCTCTGAATCACACCTCTAGGCTTTTGGTGTTCCTACTTGACTTGTTGATAATTCAAATAACAAGGTATGAAATTTACTATGTCCCTCTTTATTCTACACCATTAATACTTTTACTTTAAGTCATGATACACCCTAGTAGCCCTTGGGTGAATAGAATGTCTCAAACTATGAGCCTCCTCCATGATCAGCCCAGTTAATACACTTGTCCGAGGCATAAAAATACGACCCTTGATCCTTAAAACTCCCTCATCACCCAAATTCACCTCCTTGGCTTCTCCTCATAACACCTTATCTCAAATCTCGCATAAATTTTCATCATCAAACTCTTGAGTTTGAATTTTCTCCAATAAGGAAGATCTCACCTTCATGTAAACCAGAATCCTACCAGATTCTTAAATATCTTACCTCACAAAGCTATTGGGTAAAGATTGGACATACACGTGCCTTATCACATCAGACTATGCATATATATATGTATGTGTGCATATAGGAAGTACAAACCCAGAATAATGCATCGGGGGTCCGAAATACCGCATTGGACTATAAGTATATATATGTATAAAAATAAGACCCGAAATAATGCATCGGGTATCCAGAATACCGCATCGGACTATGAGTATAAATATATTTGAAAATAGCAGAGAAAAGGGTTTGAGAATATCCCTTGGACCGGCATAAAAGTAGTACTCTTTCCTTCCTTTCCAAAATCAGTAGCAAACCTAGTATGACCCTTCAAACATCCAATAACCCCATTATCGTAAATCTCCAGTTTTAAAACCAAAATCCTTGAAAACCTTCCTTTTCTATATCGATAATATGTAATGCAATATGAGCATGAAGTATCCATAATCACAGAAAGTATCACACCACAAGGCAAAACAGGGCAAAATACCCTCTAAAACAAGAGAACTGACCTGGAGACTCCTTCCAAATCCAAGCTATGGCCTCGAGCCCACAGTTACACACAACCAATAATTTAAAGTAGGAGATAGCAGAAAACAATTACGGCAGAAAATAATTACAGAGACCACTATGAGCTTCTACTCTACCTCTAAAATCTCCTAAAAGCATATTAAGGATTCTATGCTAGGCATAACAATACTACAGACTCCTAGACTAATGATAGCACGAAAGTTCTAATCTATGATCCGAAATGGCCAAAATAATATAAGTCACAAGATTTAAGACTAATACCACCTATAGTCCAACCTAACATTCAAGTAACATATAAAATACAAAATCTAACTAAACTCAGTCTAGAAAGTAAATCGTAACCTACCTCGGGGCCGAACTGCAAGCACGAACCATCATTCGTGTGTATTATCCTTCCGAATAGCCTCAGAAAGCTACCACACTATCAAGAACACAATCCAGGTATCAAGAGAAGAAGAACGAAACCCATATCACTATACGGAAAAATAAGGTTAGAAAAATAACCCTCGGGACCCGTAATGAAACAGAAAACAAAAATCACAATATGCTCGCAGTGGGTTAAGGAACACATGCCCAAAGTTTATGCACGAACGGTGCTCAATTCGGGGTCCAAAATAGCCTCAAAGTGTTACCAATTCGAGGGATCAAAATGGGAAAAACTCAGAATCTAAAGGCGGGAACCTACCTCGACGAAAGAAATATGTCACGGAAGTGAGTTGCACGAATTTACGAGTATGCATCCCCAAGAATCAGATTTTTACAAGGATCACCCCAACCATAAGAATTAATCAACAAGGGAGTTTAGCAGGAGAATAACGAGAATTTACACGGAAGGAGAAGAGGGGTGACAAGGGAACTTACCGGATGAAGGACACTGAAGCAAGGAGCTGGAAAATAGGAGATTGGGAGCTTTAACAATGGAGTTCTCCGAATAATGAAAGAGAACACGAAGTTGAACTTTAAATAGCTAATAGGGGTCCTTCTTCATAATCGCGAAGGACCCATGCATTCGTGAGGAAACGCTGGACAGACCATCGCGATCGCGACGGTCCAGCCCACGTTCGCGGAGAGGAAAGCTGAGCCGGGTCCCAGCTGGCTTCATCGCGATCGCGAAGAGCCACCTTTGCGAACACGATGGTCAAGGAACTAGACCATTGCGAACGTGATGGGAGCCTCGCGATCACGAAGACCAAAAAGGTCTGCAACTTAGTGCAGCAACCAACAATTTCACCAAGGCCAAAAGTCTTCTGACGGGTCCTCGGGATTCATCCGGAACCCCGTGAACACAAACCAATCATGCTACCCTATCATAAATGGCATTTCGGACTAAATGGAATAGATGAAACTCCCAACAGAGATTGTTTTAATAAAAAGTAGGCCCCACGCCCAAAACTAACTAGGAATTCAAAATCCAAAAACAAGTCCAGAAGCCCTGGGACCAAACCAAAGGTCCCCCTAGCTCAAAGTTGACATTTCAGAGCTAATGGCGCTGATGGAATTTCCATACAAGCTTGTCTTCTTCAAATATTGACCAAACTCAACCCTACCAGCCAAACTGACTTGAAAACACACTAAGCAACACAAAACCAAACCGAAAGTACTCAGACCCAGATCAATGGTACTACTAGACCAAAATCCCGATTCTGGAGCCAACAAAACTGTCAGAATTTGATTCTGAGCATGTTTACCAAGAAATTTGACCGAAATCAAATATTTTCTAAGTTTAAGTTCTAAAAATAGGAAAATGGTTATAACGACCTAACGAATAGCCCAGGCATCGAACTGTAGGTCCCGACAACTCATAAATAACCTGTAGCCGCTAAAGAAAAGCTCAAAACACAGAAAAGGATGAAAAACAGAAAATGGCCTGGAGGGTTATTACACTGAGTGACATTTTAAATCCCGTCTATCTGACCAATCCGCATTCTAACACTGTCTACTATCACCAATATACTCTTACCACAAAAAGCCTAATTTCTAATCCAGACCATACAAGTAGTTCCCTTTTACCTATCAACTTTATCCTATTCACTTGAAAAATCCACAAAATCGTGGGTTTTAGTATATCGTGTCAATCATATCACGTCAATCATCTGAAATCTTAATCTAGCTTATCACATACCTCAAAACCACTATGAAACTTAGCACAATACTTGGAAAAAATCTATGTAGACTTCTTTCTCTAAGTATACTCAACCAATTACGCCTTATCTAATTAACACATGATAACATCACCATGACTTGAACAAGACCCAAGTAATCACATCGTTTTGAATCCAAGTCTTATTTTTGGAAGATGAACCCTTAACCTTTCGATCAAAATAGACACCCTCATTCTTATTTTTCAAATGTCATATTCTATTTTCAATCACTTTATCATCATAAATTCAAAGAGGTGAAATGAAGGTCCTCAAGCAAGTAAGTATTAAATTTAGCATTAGTAAATATCAAAATGAAGTTCTTTGTGATATTGTACCCATGTTAGCATGTCATATTTTACTTGGAAGACCTTGGAAATTTGATAGGGATGTTGTACATCAAGGGAGAACCAATAAATATTCATTTATATTTGGTTGTCAAAAGTTCTCTCTTGCTCCATTAACTCCCTACCAAGTGAGTGAAGATTATCGGGTCATGAAGGAACTCCGGGAGAAAATGAAAGTGGTGGAGAATGTTAGTGAAGGCTCCACAAGTGTGCAAGTAAAAGTAAGTGACTTGGCTAAAAGGAAGAACAAGATGTGCATGATAGCTAAGCCAAGTCATTGTTTGAAAGGTGTTGATGAGGAACGCTTCCTAGTGTGCCTTGTCAACAAGGATCTATTGTTGCATGCTAACCAAGATATTAGCACTTTGCCTAGTATCGTCTCATCTCTTTTGAAAGAATATGAGGGTTTATTTCTCGAAGAGATGCCCGATAGGTTGCCACTCATGAGGGGTATTGAACATCAAATTGATTTTATGCTGGAATCTCAAATTCCAAACCGTCCGTCATATAGAAGAAATTTGGAGGAGACTAAGGAGTTGCAAAGGCAAATTGATGAACTTCTTGAAAAGGGGCTTGTCAAAGAGAGTCTTAGTCCTTGTGCCATACCGGTTATCCTTGTTCCCAAAAATGATGGCACTTGGAGGATGTGTATTGATTGTAGAGCCATCAATAAAATAATGGTAAAGTATCGACATCCTATTTCTAGACTTGATGACATGCTTGATGAGCTTTGTAGCTCAAGTGTATTTTCGAAGATTGATCTTCGAAGTGGCTATCACAAAATTTGTATGAACCCGAGTAATGAATGGAAGACAGCCTTCAAAACCAAGTTTGATTTGTATGAGTGGCTAGTTATGCCTTTTGGCTTGACTAATTCCCCTAGCACTTTCATAAGGTTGATGAACCATGTGTTGAAACCCTTGATCAACAAGTTTGTTGTCATTTATTTTGATGACATACTTGTGTATAGTAGAACCGTTGAGGAGCATGTTGACCAATTGAGGCAAGTATTTGATGTTCTACTATGAGAAAGGCTCTTTGCAAATCTCAAGAAGTGTTCATTTTGTGTGGAGAAGGTGGTATTCTTGGGGTTCATAGTGAGTGCCAATAGTGTAGAGGTGGATGAAGAAAAGGTTGAGTCTATTAGATCTTGGCCAACTCCTACTAATGCAACCGAGGTATGGAGTTTCCATGGGTTGGCAAGTTTCTATCGATGCTTTGTGAAAGGCTTTAGCACTATTGCTTCCCCTCTAACCGAATTGATCAAAAAGTACACACCCTTTATTTGGGGAGATGTTCAAGAGAAAACCTTTCAAGAGTTGAAGCCTATGTTGAGCACTTCTTCTTTATTGCAATTACCTGACTTTGATAAAGCCTTTGAAATTGAATGTGATACTTCGGGTGTTAGTATTGGTGGAGTGTTGATTCAAGAAGGCAAGCCTTTGGCCTACTTTAGTGAAAAACTAATGCGGGCCTCATTGAATTACTCAACATATGATAAGGAATTGTATGCACGTGTGTGGGTGTTGGCTCATTGGCAACACTATCTATGGCATAAAGAGTTTTGGATAAGGACGGATCATGAGTCCTTGAAGCATCTAAAGAGCCAATCAAAGTTGAACAAGTTCCATGCTAAGTGGGTGGAGTTTATTGAAATATTTCCTTATGTAATCCACTATAAGCAAGGAAAGGAGAACGTGGTTGCCGATGCTTTATCTAGAAGGTTCGTATTGGTTAACACCTTGACTTCTAGAATGATGGCGTTTGAAAGCTTAAAGGAGTTCTAATCTAAGGAATCCGACTTCAAGGAGGTTTGTGATGAACTTGGCCAAGGGAAGCGTGTGTAACGTTTCCAAATGATCGATGGTTATTTGTTCAAGGATGGCAAAGTGTGTGTACCTATGAGTTTATGGAGAGAGCTCTTACTCAAAGAGACTCATAGTGGTGGAATGATGGGACACTTTGGTGTCACCAAGACACTTGACATTCTCATAGAGCAATTCTATTGTCCATGAATGAAGCATTATATGGAGAAGCTTCGTGGATAATGCCTCGAATGCAAGTAAGCCAAGTCCAAGACTCGGCCCCAAGGTGATGCTATGGATTCGAGGATGAATCCTTTTCAAGAATGGGAGGATGATATGATATCACCCGACACAACCCCTACAAGGACATTTACTAGGAGCCAAGCCAAAGAACTCCTAGCCTTATAAGATCTATTCATAAAGAAAGAGGCATTGGAGACCATTGAAGAGCGTAGATCAAGGATCTACAACTTCTGAATAATTGCATGGGAAGACGAGGCTGCCAGTGAATCTGCTTGATGGTGAGACCAAGGGGTGACACACACTCTTCTTAGTGTGTTTTTCATATCAAAAGCACAAGGCTACAAGAATCATTCTGCTAAGCTGATGCGGAGCCTGGTACGTTGGGCACTTCTAGTGGTGCGGATCGCACCTCAAACGCACCATCACTGCATTGGGCCCATGTTGGGCTATCTTTCAAGGTCACTATTGGTCCATTATGTAATAGCTATAAATAGGGGTTCCCTTTCTTAGCTAATCAGATTTTGATGAATATTGAAGATTGTTCTTGAAGCTTTTAGTTGATAATTTAGCTTGTAGTTTTGGTTGGATTCCCTATCTAGTTCTCTAGTTGTAGAAATCTATTGGGTGGATTCCTAATAGTCTATTAGGTGAATTCTTAATAGGTAGTTGAGTGATTAGGGGTGGATTCCTTTGATTGCTTGTTAACTTCTTTGCTTGATTAATCATAGAGTCATCCATTTGTGGATTCATTTGTTTGTCTCTTTGTTTGATTGAGGGGTTATTATTGATTAAACAAGTTCAATTGGGAGGTGAAGGTATAAAGTCCTTTGTTGCCCATAAACTTGGTTAATTAGCTTTAATCCATATATCTTTTATTTATTTAATTTTCACATTTGGATTTTGATTAGTCTCCCTAATCGAGATCTTATCATCCTCGGTAATACATTGAAAGTTCGTGATTCATGGGGGACTCGCGAGGTCCATATACCAGAACGGATAGTCTCTACATGCTATCACAAAATCAATCAATCCCCAGCACAGACGATCTCCACGTTCCCAACTTATAATCATAGAATAATCGAAGCACAAATGATCTCCACGTGCCTAACTTTTACTCACATTCAAACGCAATTCCAATGCATGCACATAATATAATATCACTGGAATAAGGGATGATGATGCATCTCATTTCAATCAGATATCTGGCAAGAAATATATTCACCTCTACTATCACAAATATAGAGGTTAAATAAAGAAACACGAACACACCAAAAAGCAACCAAGTCAATTATACATCAGCTAATGCTCATATGCTTTGGCATTCTCGAATTACCTAGTAATAAACTTTCCCTTTTGTAACACCTGTAATTGTACCAATGCTCGTCACACCATAGGTACGAGACCCCCATCTTTTGCCCTTACCCATTCTCTATTTTAAATTTTTATCTTCTATCAACAAAACTTCCTTCAACAAAGTCTAGAAAGTCTTAACATACCTCGAATGACGAACGACGTGTCATGAACCCTCAAGATTTCACCTTTATCTTTCGCAAGCTTTAGAACATTCTCAATCTATCAAATACGCATTATTCCTAAGTAAACAAGTCCCTTGACATCCATATTTTTATACTACAAGCGCGAACCCCAAAATTTACCCAGAAGTTGAATTTGGATCCTCAAGGACAAAACTAAAATTTCACAAAAATAAATTTATCCATAAATTGTAGGGTCCAAATTTGTAATCAAGTTTCAATCTTGCTATCAATTAATCAGTTACACCTTTGATTAACCAAAATTGTAACTTTAAGATTAAAATCCCACTTTATAAATCTCAACTACCATGAATTAAATCTTTAAATGAAACTCAATATACCTAACACCCAATCATATAACCTTGATACTTCACTATTCTTGTACCCAAATAATGACCATACAAATAATAAAAATATATGCATAGAAGATGTTGTATAGGAATAGAGTATAGGCACAAATGCTCAAATATCCTCACAACCATCTACGTAAAAAGAATTTCTTAACTAAGAACAATGGACATAATAATCCTTTTTTTTTCATACATATTCCCTCTTGTCATACTGTCATTATTACAACATAATTAACCTATGAATTTGTCTCTTATCTCTTGCATAACTAGGCACTAACAATTCCATATATACTTTAATTCCCACAATTCCCTTTTTCACCATAAATTACAATAACAATTGATCAAAGTCTGTTGCAAGGTAATGATTACACTAATTGAAGAAGAAAGTAAAGTTTCTAAATCTCATTGTCTTGAACGTAAATTGTTACCTGAAGACTAAAGCTCTCACGTCTTCTCTCCATTGGCCACCGCAAGAGATTTGTGCAATGCCTCAGACAAATATCGAATTCTATTTAAATTTAGTTTATTTTTTCTTTTACACACGGCCCAAGTGAACTATGGTATTAAATGAAAGTGAACTTGGCCCGTTAATCACTAATTAAATTAATTAGTTTAAATTATTTGCCAATTAAAATAACTATAGCTAAACAAATAGTTCAAATTTTTCATTTAAAATTGACGAGAAAAGTGTTTTTTTATAAAATAAAAATTCTAGTGCTCAAAATGACCTAACGGGTAGTTACATCATCTACCACTTAAACAAACATTCGTCCTCGAATGATAAAAGAATAGAAAGTACGTGAACACTCAAAGAGTTGGGAAATATATGATCTGTATGTCTGACTCGGCCTCCCAAGTAGCCTCCTCAACCGGGCGATGATTCCATGGATCCTTTACTGAAGGAATTTCCTTCGACCTTATTTTCCAAATTTGCCTATCCAAGACAGTTATCGGCTCATCCTCAAAAGTCAGATTCTGATTAAGTAGCACCGAATCCCATCTAATCACATGAGAACCATCTTGATGGTACTTCTTCAGCATCAAAAATATGAAATATATGGTGAACATTGATAAATTAGATGGCAAAGATAACTCACAAACCATCTCACCAATACACTGAACAATCTCAAAATGGTCAATATACCTTGGGCTCAACTTGCCCGTCTTTCCAAATCTCATCACACCATTTATGGGTGAAACCTTTAACAGAGCCTGCTCTCCAATCATAAACTTTATATCACAAATATTTTGATCCGCATAACTCTTCTGCCTACTATGAGTCGTGGGAAGCCTATCATGAATCAACTTGACACTGCCCAAACGCTTCCATAACAAATTTGTGCCCCATGGGCAAACCTCAAATGCATTAAACCAATCAATTGGAGTCGACATCTCCTACCATACAAAGCCTTGAATGCTAATTGTTTTATGCAAACTTCGCTAAAGGAAAAAAATTAGTCTCACTAACCACCAAAGTCGATCACACACGCTCACGGCATGTCCTCAAGGACCTGAATATTCTGCTCGGGCTGACCATCAGTCTGAGGGTAAAAAGCTCTACTAAGATTCCCCTGAGTACCCAACTCCTTCTACATAGTTCACCAGAAATGAGTCATAAACTATGTGCCAAGTCTAAAATTATAAAAATCGGCACCCCATGCAAGCAAACTATCTCCCGAATGTATTTCTTGATTAACTTCTTCGAATAATAGGTAGTTTTAAATGGCATGAAATGCACAGACTTGGTCAATCGAACCATATCCATATAACATCAAACTTATCAAGGTTCGTGCCAACCCTACAACAAATTTTATATCAATCTGCTCCCACTTTCACTCATGTATGTACATCCTCTGAATCACACCTCTAGGCTTTTGGTGTTCCTACTTGACTTACACCTCTAGGCTTTTGGTGTTCCATTAATACTTTTATTTTAAGTCATGATACCTCCTACTAGCCCTTGGGTGAATAGAATATCTCAAACTATGAGCCTCCTCCATGATCAGCCCAGTTAAGACATGTCCGAGGCATAAAAATACGACCCTTGATCCTTAAAACTCCCTCATCACCCAAAATCACCTCCTTGGATTCTCCTCATAACAACTTATCTCAAATCTCGCATAAATTTTCATCATCAAACTCTTGAGCCTGAATTTTCTCCAATAAGGAAGATCTCACCTTCATGTAAACCAGAATCCTACCAGATTCTTAAATACCTGACCTCACAAATCTATTGGCTAAAGATTGGACATCCACGTGCCTTATCACAAGTCTTCTCAACTTACTCATAACTGAGTGTCACGACCCAAAACCGGGCCATAATGACACCTACATATGTAATGACCCTTCCGATTATTTCCACGTACATGTTTTTCTTGTGCCGTTAGAGCTTGTTGTAGCAGACCCAAGTCATTTAAGGCTTGTCGGGACCGGTATTTCGGTGTCGGGTCCATTTGTTTGGCCGCATGATAAGTTTTGAAGCCAAGCAAGTCGGCAAAAGTAATCGTAAGATCTTTAACAAATTTCCTGAACTTTGGGTAAAATGTCTCGGAGCTTTTCTCCCAATATATAAAGAGTTAGAAGTTACCCGAAATACCAAATCGAAGGTCTACGAGTCTAATTTCCAACGCATAAAACCTCACATACAACTGATCGCGGAGTAAAAAGTTATGATTGTTTTACCGCAGACTGTCAGGCAGAAAACGGGTTGCGAACCGGGTCGCGAACCGGGTCGGGTTAAACTCGATTTAAGCCTCAACTTCACGTTTTAAAACGCCATTTCAGTTCCGAAACAGTGAAAAAACATAAGGGAGAATTCCAAGAGAGTTCTTGAGTATCAAAATCGTGCGTTGGTGAATTGCGAGTCTAGATTTAAGAATTTTATTAACATCGCGTGTATTTGAAAATATTTTATTTAAAAGTCGAATGTGGAAGAAAATTATATTATTATCACCTTTTCAAAATATTTTAAAGGTTTATGAAAAATATTTTTGATACGTTATAATTGTATATGTATTTATTTTATAAAGTTTTTATACATTGTAATATTTTAACGGAGATAGTAAATTTAGTTATCTTGAAATTTATTATTATAATATAGTAGGTTTTATTGGAGATAATTTTCTATTTATTGGGATATATTTAAAATATTATATTTATTTTACCACGAATTTATGCAATACCCGAATATTTATATAACGGAAGGGGCGATGAGGTGTTAAATAACCCCCACTTCCACGTGGAAGTGGAGGGGAGGGGCACACAAGGTGGTAGGCTGCCAAATGTCGACAAACAATGGCAATTGCTGCCTACTCACTTTATCATTTGAGCAATTACTATGTTTATTGCTTTCTATTCACTGAAAGCATTTGAACAAATTGCTATGTAAGTTGCTGCCAACATTACTTAATACTTCTTTGAAATATAATTGTGGTGCAAAAATTACCACAGTACATCATTCACTTGTCACGTTAAAAGTTGATTCCAATAAGCAAGATCTTGATAATTTATTGGATCACCGAAAAGAAAATCAATTGTCTACGTCAAGTTATTCAAGCCTAATTTCGAGTTGGATTTCATTTCGGAGTTTCTCGGAGCGGTTCGAGCGTGGACATCGTCGTTCTAGCATCTTGTCATCGACGACAGGTAGGTTACGGTTATTTTCCCTAGACTCCGCATATATAGAATAAAATTGTATTAATGGGCATCCTTGGATTGGTTTATTAGGTTGGTACCACAGACCTCGACCGCTTTATCCATGTCCGCCTTCTTTTGTTCCTCCGTTGCTTGTAGTATTTGCCGATATATTTTATTTAACCTTGTGGTCCTGTGAGACCTTGTTGACTCTGGAACATAGAAGGTGGGATTTTGAGAATGTCCGCGAGTCCCGGGCATAGAATTATCCTTCTAGGCTGGTTATGCTTGCTGAGTAGCTGTGGGCCTGTGCAGGGTCGATAGGTTGATTGTAAGCTTCTGGGCAGCTATTGTGTTTGATCATACCATTTTCATGCATATAAAGAGGTTTTATACATGTTTTACTACGGTTTGGGCTTCGGGCCTACTGACACCATTTTCTAAATCTTGCATGGCCCGGGGTGCCCGTTTTTGATAGAAATAATTTGGAAATGGTTTGATTTAACTTGTGTATATTCTTGGGCAAGAAAGTAAAATTATGTTTTAAATCATCAGTTTTACGATTAACGCTAGACTCGGCAGGGCCGTGGTGCTAGTTGAGTTTTCTTGTTACTTGAGATTATTTTTAGCCTCGGTCGGACCGAGCACCTGAGATGACTTTCTACTGTTTAGACCCTGTTATGCCCGGGCACCCTTGGAGGGTTTTTTGTCATATTTTCCTACTATTTTAGTCCTGGACAGGGTCTGGGAATGCATATTAGAGACTGGGTCTCTATCTTGATATCGGACTTGCTTCCGGACGACATGTTCTGATACTGAGTTTTAGTATGGGGTCTGGGACCTCCATGGACCTTGCCATCTGGGCCAGGGGCTACGGGCTGCGTGTGTCGGAGGAGGGGTATACGGTGGAGTAGAGGTATACGGGCAGTGTCCTTCCATGGAACCTACCTGCTGGGCCGGATCGGCACCGGAGAAGGTACATACAGAGATACCATTTCACTTGAGATCTTCATGCATCATATCATTCATTGTTTGAGGCTCCACCCTTATTTGTTGTTTGTTGATTGTACGCTCCGATAGTATGGGATGCCGGAGGGTTTGTTTTCACTTGTTTGTGTTCCTCGGTTGTATGGGCGGTCGGGGGACTGTAGGTAGAATTTTGCTATTTACTTACAGAATTGTTCTCTATAAGGGATAAGTTTGAGATTGGTTACTGCTAGACTGTTAGTTTCTGGATTTGAGATTGATATGATTAGTTGAGTTTGATTCATGTCTCTGAGCATGCCTATCATTACTCTTTCTCTCTTCTTCTAACACTTGAGGTTACCGGTATACCGTCCATTTCGTAAACTTATTTTGTATACACTATTGTTGCAATGACCCCAGGTGCGTTGTTTCTTACTTTCACCTGTGCCTATGGTGTGTATATTCTGCTTACTAGCCTCACATGTGGTTCTGTTGTTTTCCCTCTGGGCTAGTTCATGTGTACCTTTTGTTGATTTCTGTGACTGCTTGCTTTTATTCTGTCTGTTACTATGCTTTTATCTTATATGTGCCCAGTCGGCCTATGATACCTACTGGGTACCTTATGCTTCGCATTTGGTGCTCACCTCTACCCCCCTGCATCTTTGGGTGCAGATCCTAGCGTGGGCCATCGCCGTTAGATCGTTGTGATTCGTGCTTAGAGATCTGTTGGGGACCACTTCAGGCTGAGGGTGAGCTCTTGGCAATTGGAGCTTAGCTTTAGTTTATCTTTTGCTTTATGTACTCTATTACCATTCAGAGATATCTGTATATATTGTTTTGGATCGTTTGCACTCTATGTATGTAGTTTTGGCTCTATACTATGATACCAGGTTTTGGGGTTTGGTTTAGTTTCCGCATATGTATATATTTATAGTCCTTTTATCTGTTCTATTCATCTTGTTCTCTTAGTTGTTAGATAGTAGCCCATTACTAACTGTTCTGGGCTACGGGGATTGGTTCACCTACCGGGGGTTGTAGGTGCCATCATGACCGAGAAATCGGGTCGTGACAGCACATCCTGAGAGAACTGTCAATTTTACGCATGAAAGAACTAGGGCACCCCATGGAGAGATGCTGTGTCTGACTAATACCTTATCTAAAATGTATTTCACTTGTTCCTTCAATTACATAAGCTCAACTGGAGCCATTATTTAAGCAAGGATTGAGATAGGCTGGGTGTCTGGAAGAAGATATATTCTGAAGTTGATTTCCCTTTCAGGAGGAACTCTGGGAAGATCTTATTGAAACACCTATAGGAAATCATTCACCACTAGGACTGACTCAAGAGTTGGAGCCTCAGAATTTGAATCCTTAACCCAAACAAGATGATAGATATACCCTTTGGAAATCATTTTGTTGGCCTTAAGGTAAGACATGAATCGACCTATAGGCGCTGAGGTATTACCCTTTCATTCTAGGACTGGGTCATTAGGAAATTGGAACTAAACTATCCTGGTTCTACAATCGACTGAGGCATAATAGGAGTCTAACCAATGCATGCCTAGAATAATATCAAAGTCAGTCATTTCTAAATCTACTAGATCGGCTGAGGTGACTTTTATGAGAAACTGTGATAAGGCAATTTATGTATACCCGTCTAGCTATAACTGGATCACCAACTGGAGTAGAGACTGAGAAAGGTTTTGGGAGGGTTTTGGGACTGATACCAAAGTATAATACTATATAGAGAGTCATAAAGGAAAGTTTAGCTCAAGGATCTAACAGTGCATAAACATCAGTATGAAAGAATCGTAACATACCCGTGACCACATCAGGGGAATCCTCCTTGTCCTATCGAGTCTATAGGGTTTATAACTTTTTCTAGCACTGACTGCCACCTGCACTAGATGAGGCACCCTGCTTAGTTGGGTGACATACTGGAGCCACTGTAGAACTAGCCTGATTTTGTGGGCGAGCATCAATACCTTCATGAAAAGCTACTGGACAATACTTCCGTGGCCTGGCTTACCAACTCTAAAACAATTTCCACTACCTGCCATACACTCACCTTGGTGGTTCCTACCATTATTTTTCCAATCTGGATGAGTGCACCCCTAGTGGCACTACCTTAGGACTTAGAGCCTGGTGCCCTATACCATCGATAATGTCTGAACTTAGGCACTGGGGAACTAGTAGAAGACAGGGTCGGAGCTGAAGATTTCTAGTGGAACTTACCACCCTCTGACCTCTGTTGAGAGTAACTGAAGTCATTTTTTCTAGCCCTTTTGTTGTCGCCTGCCCTTATTTTTATATTTCTCTCCTCACTCTATTGGGCATGAGTCATTAACCTAGAGATATCCATGTCCTTCACAAGCATAGCAATCCTATACTCATTTACCACATCATCTGAAATACCTGATATGAACTTGCTCATATGGGTCCTAGAGTCAGCAACCATTGTTGCAGCATACTTTAACAATTGAGTAAACTTGAGAGAGTACTCCTTCACATTTATATCATTTTGCCTCAAGTTGATGAACTGCTAAACCGTTGCTTCTCTGGGTTCAATCAGGAAAAAACTATCAAGAAAGGAAGTCTGAAAATAATTCCAATCTGTTGGTCCTGCATTTGTTCCTCGTGACTCCTTCTATTGTTGATACCACATATGAGCCACTCCCTTCAACTTAAAAGAGGTTGAGTTTGCACTCTCAACAGTGGTGAAACCCATAATCTCCATCACTTTCTGGATGTCATCCAGGAATTCATGTGGATCCTCTTCAGAACTGAAACCATGGAACTATGAAGGGTTCATCTGAGGGAAGTCTCAAAACCTAGCTATTGTGGAGTTAACCTGTTGCAGGGCTAGTGCCACAGCATGATAATTGACCTGGGCAGTCGTGGGTTGAGTAAGCACCTGAAAGTCAGCCCTCAACTATGCGTGAGTTACTTGCTCATACAGAGGGTCTGATAGAGCTGGTAGTTCTTGTTGGTTTCCATTTATGTTTCCCTTTCCTTATATGTTCACTCTTCTAGGAGGCCTTTTTCTGTAATTCGTAGAACATGGGTTAGAAGGGGATTAAATAGAGTTCATACCCTATAGAACGAAATAGAATAGAATGAAGGGAAACTTTCCTAAAAATGTCTCATAGCCTAACTCTCATAAATATGGCGTGCTTCATACCCATGAAAAAGACTCTGCTCGATGCGCTTTCAAACACCCTAGGACACTTTAACCTAGTGCTCTGATACAAAGTTTGTCACGCCCCGAGGCTACCCCCTAGATGTAACACAGTGCCTACTGTCACGAGTGACCCTAAGCTAACCCATGGTCTGGCAAATCTAGGCATGTTTAAATCATATACAATCAGTACGGAAGATAAATTGGTTTAAATAAATAGATTGGAAAAAATGACCAAAGTATATCTAAAAATATAAATATCTATGTATGTAGTAGTCAGAAAGTAAAACTGACAACCCAAAAGTTGATTCTAGATCTGTGTCTGAAAGCCTCTAACTCAATGAGTTGCTGGGAAAAGCCCCCAGCTAACCCTAAAAGTCTAAAAACCTAAAAATAAAACTTAAATGAATAGGCATAACTATTGTCCTTGAACTTTGAGGAATCACCACTGAGCTTCTGAATAAGGACTGGGAAGTCGCACTAAGCGCGGTCTGGATAATTGGCGCTTGAACCTACATCATGATAAGATGTAGCACAAAAGTATGCATCAGTACTTTGAATGTACTGAGCATGCGGGGATATATGAAAGGTTGTAAAGCATGAATGTTGAACAAGGAATTACATACTGAAACATGAACTGAGTGATAAACTGGATTCAATGACCAAGTGTTAAATCATATACTGTAACATGTTGTACTGAATAACTGAAAGACTGAATGCGAGGTCAATACAAATAGTGAATCTAAATAATTGGGAGTTACTATTAACCGACATATTCCAAGCTGAGCTAACTGTATGACCAACTTGTAACCTTGGATGGAAGGGTGTTCATACCTTTCAAAGGGTACAAACAAATCTGACATGGATCAACTAAACTGATATCCAAAAGAGATAAGGGTGCCCAACCTAATCTGATAGCTGACCCCTTTGATACTTATGGTGGCACCATAGTTCTGGGACTCGGGGAATTCTACTAAAGGTCTCAGCCTAACCTGATAGCTGATCCTTCATCCCTTCATCCAATCGGTGCTAAGAATACTCCTAACTGAATATAAGGCAATCAATGCAAACTGAAATACTGGATAGCTCAAATACTAATATAATTGAGAATGCACAATAATACTGAAAACTGAAAGTATTCAAATTATAAAGCATGACTGACTGAATTATCTGACTAGCAAGTGTAAATTATCAGTACTAAATTTAACACATGCTAGGGTTACTAAATTATGTACATATGACTATCCTAGGTTCCCAAGAAATCATGTAATGAATTTCATACAAACAATAGAATCTGAATTGCAATGATTTCATAAGGTTTAAGAACCCTAGGTGTGAAGAGCAAATTGAAAACTGCAGAACCAGACTGAATGTAGGAACTCAATAGGTGAAAGGGACCCATTGATGAAAACCCACATACTTTGAAGAAGATTATACAAAAGAACTCTTGGATTTAGGACATGAACGTTGGAGACCTTTCTTCTTGTTCTTGAGAGGAGAAAACGTTCGTTTCTCTCCTAATTTTCTAAGTGTCGATAAGTCTGAGGGAAAGAGAGGGTTTGGGTAGTTTTAGTCTTACTAATTTTGCTTAGATGAGTTAAAACAATGTAGTTTAGGCTTTAAAAGAGGTAGAAAAGTCTGGAATACCCCTGGGAATTTTGAAAGAAAACTACTGAAATTCTCGAAACATCGATCCACGACTTAGTCGATGGACCATGGTTTTGGATGATGGACCATCGACTGAGTCGTGGTTCTTTCCCTTAGTTTTGAGAGTTCTCTGGTCTGATGAAACCATGAGTCACAAGATGGACTATGGTTCTAAACTATGGTACGTGGTCTAACTCGTGGTTTCTGGGCCCTGAACTGAATGTCCTCCAATAAAAGGGAACCACGAGTCACAGGATGGACCGTGGTTCTAAATGACGATCTGTGGTTTGACTGGTAATTTTTAGGGCTTAAGCTGAGGGTTCTCTGATCAAATAAAACCATGGATGACAGGACGGTCCGTGGTTCTCAACTACTATCCATGATCTTAACTGTGGTTTCCGGAAACATAAAGTTTTCTGAGATGTTTCGTGTTGAGTGCTATACAATAGTTGGTTCAGATTCTGGAGTGTTACAGTTGTAGAGCTTTCTAGCTCAAAATCATGATATATGATATAACTGGTGAGCTTGATGCTTCACTAACTAAGAATTCTACTGGTAAGCCTCTATGCTCAAAAAATGCTTTATCTAAAATTAGTTTTAGTTCCTTTCTGAAAATCATGCTCAATAGCTAAAACTGACTAAGCCGAAACACCTTTCTAAAATATTTTTATAAAGTCAAAACTATATTCTTTATCATAGAAAACAAATGCAATATAGCTAATACAACTATGCTTTTAAATTATCACTTTTCCTGCTAAAAAGGGTTGATGGGGTAAGACGACAAAAACAATAATCCAACAATCAAGAGAGATAGGGTTATCAACATGTATAATAGGAGATTAGCAATGAATATCTGAGAGTATAGAGAAAGAATCAAGTTCATAGACTTTGAGCAGAAGCCCTAGATCTATTCTCTTTTTGAAACTAGACTAAAGATGTAGGGCATGAGGGAGAATAGGGTTCCTCACTATGAATAGCCTTACATACTGGAAAAATGAGAATCCTGAAGGAAAATCCCTGAAGAACCTTCTTGCTTGAGCTTTTATAATCTTACTAGCTTGAAACCCTAGGTTGCCTTAGAGTCATGAGAGGTATTTCTCTAAGAATGATCGACTAAACTGAGGTTAATAACCATTTTGGGTGTTTAAACGAGGAGGGGAAATTCCTTGAGGTGAGGAAAGGACCAAACTACCCCTAACTTAACTATTTATAAAGTGCTGAAATTTTAATCAGATGGCTCACCTCACGAGCTGTGAGTGTCCCACAAGCCCTGAAGTGACTCCTTAATTTTAGCTAGAGACTTCAAAGCCTCTGGTAACTTCCCATGATTGGTTTCATGATTTGTCGAGCCTCCCACAAGTTGTGACTCTATTTTTTGGCTAGGAAGGGGCTCCAAGGCTCACTGGACTAAAAGCATGAGTGGTCCAACAGTTCAGGCCCCTCCATAGACCGTGGACCAATTTGAGGTTAGAAGAGAAATGTTGAGGGCTTCCACGACTGGGTTCACAATCTGTGTCACCTCCCATGACTCGTGACCCTGCCCCTCAAGCCTAAAAATGCAGAAAATGACTCTAAGTGTTGGTCTAAATGCCAGATCAAAATCTGAGGTGTTACAATATATCCACCTTGGAATCATTCATCCTCGAATGAAGATTGACTAGAGAGAACTTAAAGAAGAAAAGGAAACTCAACTAACATCCTCTTAACTGAGCTTACTAGAAAGGTCTAAACTGAACTAGTCTCAAGGTTACCACAGTACATGAGAAGACGCAAGGCATGAACATGAGCGCAAGAACTAGAAACACCAAAAAATAAATACCAAGTGTTTAATCTGAAATAAGAGAAGGACGATTAACTTTGATATCATCTTCCGGAGGAGTGAACAAGTGATGTATCTATATCCTCTCCGGCTTCCTATGTAGCTGCTTTAACAAATTGGTTTCTCCACAAAACATTCATAGATGCTACTTCTTTGGTCCACAACTTGCGAACATGATGATCAAAAATATGAACTTGGACCTCTTCATAAGACAAGTTTTATTTCACCCTAACATTTTCTGTAGTCACAATAAGCAAAGGATCACCTATAAACTTCTTGATCATGGAAATGTGGAACAATGGATGAACGACTGCTAACTTTATCTGTAGCTCTAACTCATAATCTACCTTACCAACTCTCTTCAAAATCTATTAAGGACCAATATAGCGGGGATTGAGCATCCTTTTATACCTAAATTGGATCACAGCCTTGATGGGTGTAACTTTCAAATACACCCAATCATCAACTTCAAATTCTAAGTCTCTACGCAAAACATCAATATAGGACTTCTGGCGACTCTGAGCAGTCTTCAGCCTCTTCTAAATGGTTTTAAATTTCTCCATAGCCTGATGAACTAAGTCTATCCCTATCAACTCTTCTTCACCAACTTAAAACCAATCAATTGAAGATCTACACCTTTTACCCTATAAATCCTCATAATGAGCCATGTCAATAGTGGAGTGGTAGTTGTTGTTGTACGCGTACTCTATAAGAGACAAATGATAATCCTAATTTCCTTTGAAATAAAAAACACAAGCTCTTAGCATGTCCTAAAGAGTCGTTATAGTACACTTTACATTATCATCTATCTACAGATGAAAAGTGGTACTAAGGTTAACCTTTGAATCTAAACCTTTATGAAATGACTTTAAAAACTGGGCAGTGAACTAGAAACCCCTATCTGAAATGATAGATATTGGAGCTCCATGAAGTCTGACTATCTCAGGGATGTACAATCTGGCATAGTCCTCGACTGAATCTACAGTCTTCATTAGCAATAAATGAGATGACTTGGTCATTCGATTTACAATTACCAAATCAAGCCATGTTATTATCGATATCACGTTAGACCTATGATGAAGTCCATATTGATCTTCTCCTACTTCCATTCCATAAGAGCAATATTCTGGGCCATGACACCTAGCCTTTGGTGCTCAACCTTAACCTTCTGAGAATTCGGGCATCTAGCAACAACATCTGCAATATCTTTCTTCATGCCATTCAACCAAAAGACTTCTCTCAAGTCATGGTACATTATCATGGAACTTGGATGAGAATCGAATATCTGGAGTTGTGAACTTATGCTATTACTCTAACTCTGAGACCATCTACACTTAGAACACATATTCTGCCCTGGGACCTCAAAACAACATATCCCGATTATGCAAAAACTAACACCTTCTGCTTGTGAACATTTTTGTTTATCTAGAGCAAGATAGAATCACTATTTTTCTTGTCTTTTACTTCTACTACAAAAGATGATTCAGATCCATTATGCACAAGTAAACCACCTTCAGCAGAGTATAAAAGACAAACTACAAAATGTGCAAGCCTATGCCTTTCCTTTGCCAACTCTTTCTTTACTTCATCAATATGAGTTATGCTTCCTAGAGACTACCTACTAAGAGAATCATCAATCACATTAGCTTTACCTAGGTGGTAGAGAATACTCATGTCATGATCCTTAATCAATTTGAGCCATCTCCTCTGCCTGAGATTCAGATCCTTCTGGCTTAAAATGAACTGGAAGATCTTGTGATCACTAAACACATCAACATGCATGCCATAGAGATAATGACGCCAAAACATCAAACCAAACACTATATCTACAAACTCAAGGTCATGAGTCTGATAATTCATTTTATGGACCTTAAGTTTTATAGAAGCATAGGCTATTACTTTACCATTCTACATCAAAACACACCAAATGCCTACTTTGAATGCATCACAATACATGACAAAACCCTTTGTACCCTCTGGTAGGGTTAACACTTGAGCAGTAATCAAACGAGTCTTCAATTACCGAAAGCTTTTCTCACAAGCTTCAGACCATTAAAACATGGCTTTTTCCTAAGTCAAATTAGTCAATAGGGCAGTAATAGATGAAAAGCCTCTACAAACCTTCTATAATAGCCAGCCAAACCCAAGAAACTTCTAATATCCATTGGTGTTGTAGGTCTGGTCCAACTCTTTCTTACCTCAATTTGCTGGGAATCAACCTGAATACCTATTCTTGAAACTACGTGGCCTAGGAATGCTACAGACATCAATCAAAATTCACACTTGGAAAACTTTGCGAATAACTCATGGTCTTTTAGAGTCTGAAGAACTATTTTAAGGTGATTAAAATAACCCTCCTCACTTCTGGAGTAGATTAGGATTTCGTCAATTAACCAAATAATAAAGATATCAAGGTACTTCTTAAATGCTCAATTCATGAGTTCCATGAACATTGTAAGAGTATTAGTTAAACCAAAGGACATGAAAAGGAACTTGAAGTGACCATAATGGGTTCTAAAAGTTGTTTTAGGAATGTCATTTTCTCTAACTTTCAATTGATGATAACCTGATCTAAGGTCTATCTTAGAGAAATGATCAGAACCCTGAAGCTGGTCAAAGAAGTCATCAATTCTAGGAAGGGGGTACTTATTCTTTAAGGTGACTTTAATCAACTGATGATAGTCAATGCACATTCTAAAGGAACCATCTTTCTTTTGCATGAAAAGGACTAAAGCACCCCAAGGAGAGACACTTGGGTAAATGAAACCCCTATCAAGGAGATCTTTCAATTATTCATTTAACTTTTTCAACTCGGCTAGAGCAATTCTATATGGCAGAATAGAGATAGGCTGAGTATCAATAAGGATATCTATGCCAAAATTTATTTCCCTATATGGAGGGACTCTAGGAAGTTCATCAGTGTCACGACCCGATTTGTCGGTCATGATGGCACCTACAACCCTCGGTAGGTGAACCTATCCCCGTAGCCTAGAACAGTTAGTAATGGGCTACTATCTAACAAATAAGAGAACAAGACGAATAGAACAGATAAAAGGACTATAAACGTATACATATGCGGAAACTAAACCAAAACCCAAGACCTGGTATCATAGTATAGAGCCAAAACTACATACATGGAGTGCAAATAATCCAAAACAATATATACAGATGTCTCTGAATGGTAATAGAGTACATGAAGCGAAAGATAAACTAAATCTAAGCTCTGATCTCCAAGAGCTCACCCTCAGTCTGAAGTAGTCCCCAATAGATCTCCAAGCACGAATCACAGCGATCTAACGGCAATGGCCCACGCTAGGATCTTTACCCAAAGATGCAGGGGGTAGGGGTGAGCACCAAATGCGAAGCATAAGGTACCCAGTAGGTATCATAGGCCGACTGGGCACATATAAGATAAAAGTGTAGTAATAGACAGAATAGAAGCAAGCAGTCACAGAAATCAACGAAAGGTACACAGGAACTACCCCAGAGGGAAATCAACAGAACCACATGTGAGGCTAGTAAGCAGAATATACACACCATAGGCACAGGTGAAACTAAGAAACAATGCACCTGGGATCCTTGCAATAATAGTGTATATACAATAAGTTTACGAAATGGACGGTATACCGGTAACCTCAAAAGTAGGAAGAAAAGAGAAAGAGTAATAGTAGGCATGCTCAGAGACATGGATCAAACTCAACTAATCATACCAATCTCATACTTATCTATAATAGAGAGCAATTCTGTAAGTAAATAGCAAAAGTCTACCTACAGTCCCCCGGCCGTCCATACAACCGAGGAACACAAACAAGTGAAAACAAACCCTCCGGCATCCCATACTACCGGAGCGTACAATCGGCAAACAACAAACAAGGGTGGAGCCTCAAACAATGAATGATATGATGCATGAAGATCTCAAGTGAAATGGTATCTCTGTATGTACCTCCTCCGGCGCCGATTTGGCCCAGCAGGTAGGTTCCATGGAAGGACACTGCCCGTATACCTCTACTCCGCCGTATACCCCTCCTCCGGCACACTCAGCCGGTAGCCCCTGGCCCGGATGGCAGGGTCCATGGAGGTCCCAGACCCCATACTAAAACTCAGTATCAACACATGTCGTCCGGAAGCAAGTCCGGTATCAAGATAGAGACCTAGTCTCGAATATGCAATGCCCTGACCCTGTCCAGGACTAAAGTAGTAGGAAAATTTCTCAAAAACCCCTCCAAGGGTGCCCGGGCGTAACCGGGTCTAAACAGTAAAAAGTCATCTCAGGTGCTCGGTGGGACCGAGGCTAAAAATCATCTCAAGTAACAAGAAAACTCAACTAGCACCCCGGCTCTGCCGAGTCTATCGATAATCGTAAAACTGATGATTTTAAACATAATTTTACTTTCTTGCCCAAAAATATACACAAGTTAAATCAAACCATTTCCAAATTATTTCCATCAAACACGGGCCCCCCGGGCCATGCAAGGTTTAGAAAATAGTGCCAGTAGGCCCGAAGCCAAAACCATAGTAAAACACGGATAAAACCTCTTTATATGCATGGAAATGGTATGATCACACACAATAGCTACCCAGCAGCTCACAATCAACCTATCGACCCTGCACAGGCCCACAGCTACTCAGCAAGCATAACCAGCCTAGAAGGATAATTCTATGCCCGGGACTCGCGAACATTCCCAAAATCCCACCTTTTATGTTCCAGAGTCAACAAGGCCTCACAGGACCACAAGGGTAAATAAAATATATCGGCAAACACTACAAGCAACGGAGGAACAAAAGTAGGCGGACATGAATAAAGCGGTCGAGGTCTGTGGTACCAACCTAATAAACCAACCCAACGATGCCTATTAATACAATTTTATTTTATATATATGGAGTCTAGGAAAAATAAATCGTAACCTACCTGTCGTCTGATGACAAGCTGCTAAGATGATGTCCAAGCTCGAACCACTCCGAGAAAATCCAAAACTAAATCAGAATCGGATTTGGGCTTGGATAACTTGACGTAGATAATTGATTTTCTTCTTCTTTTTTTAAATATCTCTTTCACCAAACTCCTCGTAGTAAGTGTTCGTATGTTTATATAAGGGGCAGCTAATCAACCATTGTTTCAGCCATGGAAGTGGACTTTGCTAGTCCCCATTATACATGTATACATACTATAAATGACTTAAAAAGTCAACATAAGGGTGGCAAGTGGCAGCCACTAATCCTAATGTGGAAAGCACACCACCTCATTCACATGTTGTTGTCAACTCCCTCCACTTCCACGTGGGAGTGGAGGTGGCAATCAATCCGTCCCGTTAAGTATATACTCGGTATTGCATAAATTCGTGGTAAAATAAATATAATATTTTAAATATACCATAATTTATAGAAAATTATTTCAAACAAAACCTACTATATTATAATAATAAATTTCAACATAATTAAATTTACTATCTCCGTTAAAATATTACGGTGTATAAAAACCTTATACAATAAATACATATACAATTATATCGTAACAAAATATTCTTCATAAACCTTTAAAATATTTTGAAAAGGCAATAATAATATAATTTTTACCAAATTCAACTTTTAAATAACAGATTTTCAAATACACGCACGATGCTAATAAAATTCTTAAGCTTAGGCTCGTAATTCACCAACGCACGATTTTGATACTCCAGAATTCTCTCGGGATCCTCCCTTATGTTTTATCACTGTTTCGGAACTGAAATGGCGTTTTAAAACGTGAAGTTGAGGCTTAAATCGAGTTTAACCCGACCCGGTTCGCAGCCCGGTTCGCAACCCGTTTTCTGCCAGACAGTCCGCGGTAAAATAGTCATAACTTTTTACTCCAAGATCAGTTAGACGTGAGGTTTTGTGCGTTGGAAACTAGACTCGTAAACCTTCGATTTGGTATTTCGGGGGACTTCTAACTCTTTATATATTGAGAGAAAAGCCCTGATACATTTGACCCAAAGTTCAGGAAATTTCTTAAAGAACTTACGATAACTTTTGCCGATTTGCTTGACTTCAAAACTTATAATGCGACCAAGAAAATGGCTCCGACACCAAAATACCGGTCTTAACGAGCCTTAAGCAACTTGGGTCCGCTACAACAAGCTCTAACGGTTTCAAGGAAAACGTATACGTGGAAATGACCGAAAGGGTCATTACAATCAGGAATGACTTTCGGAAACTCACTTACAAATAAAACTGACTGAAGGGGTGGTGTCTCAACATTAGAGTCTCTAACTCTAACTATGTGATAAATACACCCCTTAGAAACTAACTTTCTAGCCTTAAGGTATGAAATGAAATGACCCTTAGGCATAACTGGACTACCTTTCAAAACTAAGACTAACTAATCTAGAAACTGGAACTTTGCTAATCGTGTCCTACAATTAACGGAGGCATAACAAGGATATAACCAGTCCAATCTTAGAATGGTATCAAAATCCATCAAATCTAGCTCAACTAGTTGAGTTGTGGTGTCTTTATGATGGACTGAAATGGTGCAATTTCTATAGACTCCTTTTTCCATATCTGACTCACCAACAAGAGTAGAAACGCTAAAAGGCTTTAAAAGTTCTTTCAGGCAAGTCCCGAACTTAACAGCTATATATGGGGTCATAAAAGATAAAGTAGTGCCTTGATCAAGTAAGACATAAGCATTTATGGTGAAAACTTTAAACATACTAGTAATGACATCTAGGGAGTTCTCCTGACCGTGGAGACTAGACATGGCATACAAACAGTTTTGACATCACCTGCCCCTGAAGTAAGGCCTTTGTCATGCCCCGAGGCTACCCCCTAGACGTAACATCGGACTTGGAACCACACTGATCCCAAGCTAACCCTTGGTCATAGTAATCTTAAGCATAACAAAGATAAGACATAGCGGAATCATCAAGATAAATCTGAAAACTTGAAGACATAGCACAAATAGAGATTTGAATAGGAAATACAACTCAAAGATCATCTCATAACATCTATGTTTGAAAGCCTCTAGTACAATCATAGAGTGTTGATAGGACAACACCCCAACTAACTCGGCAATCTAATACGTAAAGAAAGCATAAGAACTGAAATAAGATCTAGTCCTCGAACTATGAGAACTCACCCAAGCTGGCTGAGGGAGTGGCCTGGAAATCAAGCCATGAACCTGAGAAGGTATGCTTGAATCTACATCATCAAAGGATACAGCACAATATGTGTTAGTACTATGAAATGTACTAAGTATTTGAGCAATGCATGAACATGATGAAAACATGCTAAGTATACTTAAATAACTGAAATCATGCTTTTAATGATAAACTAAATGCAATGACTCCAATACTTTCTTTAAGCTGAAACATAATCATAAGTAATAAGTCTGAAATATGAATAAGAGTCAAATGCAAGTTTAAAATCATAAACTATTTTCTTGTGGTAGGTTCTATAACTGACATAGACCATGTGAGCTATATGGAATTCGATGTATCCTCCCCATCAAAAGGACCCAATATACCTTGCCAGGGTATAAAGGCATTACTTGGCGTGATCACTAAACTGATGTCCAACAGAGGGGACTTAAGACCTATGGGGGCACGTAGCTCTGGGAACTTTTTGGGTACTCTCACCCTGTCTAACTTGGTGCTAATACTACTCACAAAACATTCATATAGCTCATATAATACTTGGGAATATTTGATGCCAAATCTGTTTGAAAATCATAAGAGTATATCTGATACCATGCAATTCACTTAGCTTAGGTGGGCATATCTAGATGCCAAACCTTTCATTAAACATAGGGACATATCTGATGTCCAAACATTGTTTAAACATAGGGACATATATGATGTCCAAAACTATTAGAAAAGCATAAAGACATATCTGATGTCATGCAATTCAAAAGTCATGATTCTTAAAACATTGCAAGACCATAATTCAAAATATACTTTTCTTGCTAAATTCATACTTAAAGCATTAGTCATGCAATTTAATAAATACATAGAGGCCATGATATCTAATCATGCCAACTTTCTCTTGAAAACATGTAAATTCATAGTTTCATGCTAGAAATCAACATTCATTCTTGGGCTTTCAAAACTAATAAGGAAATCATAACCAAATCATAAGTAATCAATAAGAAATCATGAATTTAAACATAGAAACTGATTTCATAAACTTTCCCCAATTTTAGGTCAAAACCCTAGTTTCATAACTTCATAAATCAAAATAAGAATTGGGGATTTTGGGCACAAGGGTGAAAGGAACCCATTGTTAAAGACTCACATCCCTTGGTTGAAGATTACTCACTTGATTGGAGAAGAATTAGGATAATTGAATTGGAGCTTGGAAACTTGAACTTGAAAGAAATTTTCCTCTTTTAGTGAAGAATGATGAACTTAAGAGGGACTTAGGTTAATATGGGTTAAAACCCTTCTAAAAGTAGTCAAAACAACTTCACTTAATACATAATAGAGTGGGAAATGACCAAAATACTCTTGGGATTTATATGAAAAGTTTCAAGAAACGGGGCCGCCTTACGGGCTATCCGACGGGCGTCGTGCCCATGATGGCCCGTCGGCCAAGATGTTGGGCAGGCGTTCTTTGGTGGAGGTCTGCTGGTCCCTTTTGATGGCGATCTCACATGGACCATCGCACTTGTGACGCTCGTGGCCTAGCCCATCGGGAGACTAGTTGCTGGGGAGGAATGGCTGGACCATTTCGATGGTAGAGGTCCTATGCGCTGTCACACCTGCGATGCCCATCGTGGTCACTTGTCGTACTGAGGCAGCTGGCATAGCCCAACTGTATGGTCTTCATGGGGTACCCCATGGGCTGTCAGAACTGCGACACCCGTGGCACTGCCCATGGTGACCACACACTTTGCAGGAAAGCAACAACCTTGATAGATTTAGGATTCGATAGCTGAATACGTGTAAAGGGTGTTACAGCCTTTCTTGGAAACTCTGGCTGATAAAGCTACTAAATTCATAGAGTGGGCTCTGTTTCCCCTATTGCCCTAACATGCAGACAATCCTTCAAGAATTTGCCCTACTGGATGCACCCAAAACATCTATCTCTACCTGATCAAAAATCCTCCAAGTGGTTCTTGCCACACTTTCCATAAGCTGGGTGCCGAGTAACTCCCTGAGCCACACTACCCTGAGTCTGAGAACTGTGAGCCCTTAAAATTTGACCATTCTAAAGAACTGTGAGCCTTGAAATTTTGACTATTCTAAAACCTTTGATCATTTTTCATTGATCAATAATGTGGCCTTGACCTCTTTCTTCACATGCTTACTCAAACTTGGCATAAACTTCCTCATTCTAAAGTTTTCCTAAGTGTTAAAAAATTGGTGGTCTGCCCCTTTCCCACGTTCTACATGATGGGCCATCATGGCCCCGACGGGCGTCAGGTTGGGCGTGAAGCCCTTGATGAAGACAGAAAAAATTTCTAAGTGTGGGAAGAAGAGCAATCTTCCCCATTCCCATGTCCCACGTGATGGGCCGTCGCGGCTCTGACGGGGCGTAGGAAGGGGCGTCGCCAGGTAAATGCCTAAATTTTTCTGAGTGTTGAGGAAGGTTGAAAGGGGCGTTGCTCCCTACTTGCTAAACATTGGATGACTTCCAAGTATAGGAGCCTATGATGGGCCATCGCCAGTCTGACGGGTGTTGCGTAGCCCATCACCTGGGTAGGTCAACAAGGGTCAACTAAACTATTAAAATTCTTTATTGCAACCGACCCGTCAAGCTTTTTCCCTTTCCCCACCTCTAAGTTTGTTTGACATTACTCCATTGAGGTCAAATCATATCATTCATCTCTCCAACTCTCCTCTCTCAGAGTTTCTCCCTCACACCCACCACCACCACGACCTAAACCCCACATTCACCTACTATTTCCACTAAGTTTTCAAGGGCTAAGCATCAATCCACAACTAGGGTTCATTGTCTCACAAGTTTCTTCGCACCTTAAAGAAGTAAGTGTGTCTTTATAATCTACTAACCCTATTTTGTAATACTTTAAATCGATGAATATGAGTTTGCAAATCAGGTGAGTTCATTTATGGTATGTTGATACCCACCCTAGGTGTAGAAGTATGATTGTTAAATTGATGCTTGGTTAGAGTTTTGAAGAGTGGAAATTAGGGTGTGGAAGTATTGTTATTTATGAATGCCATATGGTTCTTGGGTGTTTTATTGATTGTATGTTTGGTGAGAAGTTGTTTGGATTGATAAAATTTCGAAGAGAGAGATTTGTGCACGAGTTGGATCCTGCGAGCCTTCACACGGATGTTTGAGGAATGACGGGACGTCGCTCAAGGCGTGGGATGAGCCTACAACTTGCAAAAGTTTATGGCCTATTCCTACACCCAAGCTGATGGGACGTCGGACCTCATACGCCCATGGTAGGAGCCCGTGGGAGGACCGATGTCCTTAAAAAAAACATATGTTACCTCTGACGCCCTATCCCACAGGACGTCGAACCTCCCACGCTCGTGGAACAGGGTTGTAGGAGGAGGAAATTTTTCCTGCAAAGTCACTGGAGCATTCTGATGCACGGGGCCATGGGTCATTGGCCCTCCCACACCCGTGGGAGGGGATTTCCTGTAAAAAAATTCCAAGTGTTTAAATTTTTCTAGGTTTGTTTATTTGTCCTCGATCTCTAATGATGGTTCCTTGCATGTACTAAATGGATCCAAAGACACAACTAAAGTGGGGGGCCCTGCCTAGCAAAAGATGCGTCTATATCTTCCCGGCTAAAGAATTACCTGACTGATTCTGAGGCCGAACAGAGTGAACCTGATGAAAATGCTCCGCTCATCCGGTCTATAAAAAGGAAGCTGGTGGTATCCTCCTCTCACTCTGAGGAGGAGGGAACCAAATCACCCGAGGAAAAGAAAGCATCCTCGACAGAATGATTGACACTCACATCTCTCTCATTTCCAGTGATTTCGCTACAGTTTACTAGCGCATTCCTAGACTAAGACTATGGCATTGAAGAAGCAAGCTCACTCTCATTCCAGGAATCAGAGGAAGGCATTCTGTCCGGTAATGAAGTTAGAAGTTTCCAGCTTGCTTTCTCTCTTATCTTGCAGTTGGCAGTCTCAGTCAACGTTGTTCTGGGCCTTCTCTTCTACTCTATCTGCTTATTTGATTGGTAGGTACAGTCTTTCTTCTAGGCTTCTGATTGAACTTTAAGGTAATGGGAGAGGAAGGTTTTTAGTTATCGCTACGCCCCTAAGCTAATAAGATCTTTTGTCAATACTTGATCACCAGTTAAATAGTTCGAGAGCAGACAGTGTTTCTCTTCCTTCTCTTATGATAGAGCACAGGGAGCGGTAGGTAACATTTTTTCTATGGGCCTGAAAAAAAAGCATTTTCATTTTCTCTGCTCTGGTACTCTTTCGGTGATTCCATTGTGCACTAAAAGAAAAAGTTGTCGCGTAATGCTGCGCCAGTTGGTCGATTCAGATTTATGTCCCTCTGATTCCTCTGAGTCAGGCACTGAAAGTGAGGAGGAACCTACAGGAAAGGAATTAGTCACTCAAGTTTCTGGTGGTACTGGAGAGGAATCTAGAGATGATGAAGGCTCCGGCTCTGAACATGATTCTGAAAAAGCTGAGAGAGGAGGGGCAGACTCTGACACAGAAACGACCACACCAGAGCGGAGTATTTCTTCTCCATCTGCTCCCGAAGCTACAATAGGACATGCTCAAGAAATATTGAGATGGGATATTGAAGGGTCCAAGGCCATCTATGATTACGGCCTTGAAATGACCGGACGGGGTCATCTGAGGAGTCCTATTGCTGAAGAATGGAAAATTGATCCGTTCAAGATGAACCAATTCCCCAAGTTGGATGAGTACTTCGGACATTACAAACTGGGATGGACTACCAAGATCCTCCTCTATTACCATCCAGCTCTAGTGAGATTATTCTATGCTAATTATCAGGCTATACAGGAAGGGCTGCGCAAGAAAGACAAAAGATCACAAAATTGCCCGCTCTCGAGAGCGTTCCAATTAGGGGAATACCTATCAACATCTCGGAAGAAACAATTAATAGATTCTTATTTGGGTTGGGCTACGAGGCACCCACAAACCTGGTTGATTATGAATACCGGGTAAAGCATGAACAGAACAGAACTAAATGGTTGGCTAAGCGCTTAACTACTACCGGAACAACATAATGGCTCGAACAAGACAAATCGATTATTCTGAAGGCCTCCTTATCTTTCGAAGCTAAATTTTGGTGGGATATTGTACGACTCAGATTGATGCCGACCGGTGCAGACAATCAACTGACTTTTGAGAGAGCTAATCTAGTGGCCTCACTCGTGTCCATACGTAATTTGAATTTCGAGCGGATCATAGCTTAGGAAATTAGAGACAGAGTAACCAAGCCTGGCTCTTCCTATCCAATACCTTGTTTGATCATAGAGGTATGTCAGGAGGCTCGGGTGCCCAGGTATGGTTGGGTAGATCAGCTTGTTCGAGATACTAGGACCCACCATTTGGAGAGGTCCAAAGATGATACTAGGGTGATTGGTTTGACTGGCACTACAGAGCCATTGGCTCTAACTCTTGAGGAACATGTTTTGACACTGGATGTGACAGCATCCCCAACTACTATACCTACCCCACAGGGTAGCCAATCGGAGCAAAATGTTTCTAGTCCATCCACTTCGGTAGCTGAGCCAGGCCCCACCGCAGCACCTTCAGACACTGATTCTGCCTCTATCTTTGCATTCCACCTGGTGAACTTCGCGAACAATGTCCAGCGGACACTTGATCTCAAAAATCAAATTAATGGGTTTGCTCTATAGTTTTAGCCGATTGTGAATGGCTTCATCCAAAGGGCCATATCACCGTTCCTCACCGTCAACACCCAGATAGATGCTTTGGAGGACAGGGTAGATGAGCGCTTAAAGGAGATGTGTACGCTTGAGTTGGCCGATATGAAAAAAGGAGATTGCAGATTTGAGGGTTGATGTTGATAAATTGAAGAATTCACTGCTGACCCAAGCCAGAGCACCGATTGTTTTGCCACAGGTCACAGAGGAGCCCACACTAAATCTATGGGAATTTGTAGATCCCGACATCCGTAAGGCACATTTGAGTTTGACTATAGAAAATGATCCCTAAAAAGTTGATGAACCTCCTCTTGAGCCTGCCAAACACAAAAGAAAAAGGAAAAATAAGGAGAAGCAGGTTCAAGAGGGTGATCCTCCACTTAGCCCGAAGTAGCAAAATAAAAAAGAGGGGAGAGCTGCAAAGAAGACTCGAAAAGAGCTGTAAAGAGCAACAAGGGAGTCTTTATCCATGCAGAAGAGTGAGATTGATGGTGTTGGTCAAGGTGGTTCAGCGAGTGGTATTGCTGAACAGGTAGATATCCCTTCTTTAGACCCCATTGTGAGAGAGGTTACTGATGAAGCTTCTTGGGCAGCTGTTACTATTGAGGAGAGGTCTGTGTAGGTAGCCTTTATTGAGGAGAGCACTACAGGCACCACTCGTGAGGTCTCGACTGATGTTACACCCAGTATGAGCGCTTAGGAACTACAAATATGTTTTCACCCCCGTTTGTTTTATATTTTTGTGCATTGAGGGCAATGCCCTTTATTTTTGGTGGGGTGGGGTCAGTACGGGGTGAGTTGGTTTTTGATGGGTTCTTGGCAAAGTCTTAGTAGACAAGAAACCCGGGTCATGCCTAGACAATAAATAAGGCGCTGCATGAGAGGCAACCCATGAGGGTACTCACAAGGTACCCAACTTTTTAGGGTTTCTTGCATGTGTTCTTTCCCTAAAGAGTTTTATTTTTGTTGAACCGGCATGTTTAGGATAGGTTATATATAGTAAAATAAGAAAAGGAACTTAGTGCAGTTTATATGTTGTAACTCTTAAATTGATTTTGATGTGAAAAACGGAGACCACTCCAAATTTTGTGTTCTACAATAGTATCTGGTTTTGATAGAATAACCATTGTGGATCCTTGCATGAAATTGTAGATGTTATCTGATTAAGGGCTTAAGCTAGAGTAGGAACCTAGTAGATAGTATGTGATTGTCGACTCTGTGCCATGTGTGTGTGAGTTTAATTTATCTGGTTCTTGCTTTGTGTGCCAATTTAGAACTTGCACGGTTAGTCTTGCCAAGGTCGTAGAATAGTTAGTTAGGAAAGGATTATAGACCATTTTTGAAGTAGTCCACTTTATCCCAAAAGACCAACCAAATGATGTAATACCCTTTGATCCCTGAATTTGAGCCTGCATTGACCCTTTTTGTTGTTAGCCAAATCACCTTCCCCGTTCTTATTATTAACTTTTAGTTTGTCCCTGGCCACTCCTTGGACATTGTGTACCTCAACTCAGGCAAATTGCATAAGTTGAGGGTGGCTACTATAGAGGTGAATAATAAAAGTGGGTATGAATAGAGGAGGTTAGAAATAAAAAGGAGAGATAACGGATGCGGCGGCTATGTGAAAGAAAATAAAAAGAAAAAAACAAAGAAAAAACAATGAAAAGAAAAAGGAAATAAGAAAAAAAGAGAGAATAAATGTTTGAACCAAAAGCCGCGCCCGTCACTTTGTGAAAAAGAATGAATAAAAAGGGAGACAAAGGGTGGAAACTAGTAGAATTGGTTTGTTGGGTGGAGTCAAGCTAGCATAGCACCAAGGAGGGCATTAGTCACTATTGCCTATATATACCGTACCCGTCCCCGAGCCTACGTTACAAGCAGAGAAAGTCCTATAGTGATCCTAACCCAACTATTTGAAAACTGAGGCATAGAAAATAAGGGCAAGCCTATGGTATTGTGCATGCATGGCTTGAACATCTTTTTGAGTGTGAGTTCTTGGCCTAGTCCCTAATATATATTTGTACTAATGTGAGAGTGGGACTTCTTTGTGGTGAGGGCACTAGAGCGACTTTGACTACTATATGCTAGTATGAATCTCACATGTGTGCCATATCGTCTGTTGATAATGTAATGTCATCCTTGGATCCCGTGGTGTTGTCTTGATCAATAGAATCTATGCAATGGTTTTGTGATTGAAAAAGAGGTGGGTACTTGTTATGAATTGAAGTGCTTAACCATATGACTATCGTAGTTCCTGGTTTTCTTTTCCTTAAGTGCCGTTTTAGTTTTGTTTTTGTCTGTTGCTTGAGGACAAGCAAAGATTCTAAGTTGAGGGTGTTGATGTGCCAGGATTTGACGGCACTTTTGACGCTTAAAAAATAGGATTCTTGGGAGTTCTTGAGTGTTTTTAGTTAGATTTGATGTCGTTTGTTAAGTGTGAAGGGACAAAGTATAAATTAGGAAAGAAAGCCAAAAAGTTGTAGTTTTTGTGCCAAAAAGAGGCCACCACGAGAGTCACATCCACGACGGCCCATGGGGCTGACCATTAAAGTGAGGCAGCAGAGATGCTAAGCCTGGGCAACCCCAATGGGCTGGCAAACTGCCCATCATAGACACGACGGCTCGTGGCCCTGCCCATCAAAGAGGCCCAGTGAGACATTCTAAGAGTCAATAAAGGACGACGGGAACCACGATGTCCTGTCACCAGTCCGACGTCCCGTGACAAGTTGTCCGTGGAAACCTGGAAGGGAAGCTGGAGAAAGACCAAGTTGGGCAACGTGAGACAGTGATAAGCGTCGTAGCTGCGACATCCCATCGACCCTCAGCCCATGATAATGAGTCAGAGAAGTTGAGTGAAGACCTAATGAAGGGTGACGGGCACACACAACGCCCGTTGCCTTAGCGACGGCCCATGAGGTGACCTGTCGAATCTGACCGCGTCCAATTTTCCTAGTTTAATTAGGATTTGGCTTATTTTTCTATAAATACTTTCCCCGAGGTTTTTTAGGTTGTTACACGATATTTTGGAGTTACTTTTGTATAATTGTTACATTACTTTTGTGTTGAATTCAAAGACTCGTTCTTGATAATTTGAAGTATTCTTGAGATTAATCTTCAAGATTCCGGTTTTCGTTATTCTTCTTTGTAAGTATCTCCTGATGATTGCTCAAACAAACATTGATTGTATGCTTATGAACATGAGTAGCTAAATCCACAATTAGGGTTGTGGAAACCATGAAGGATTAACGAAGTAGGCTAAGTACTTAGGTGATCTAGGGAGGTGTTCACGCATGTATTGTTCTTTCCTTCGCTTTGATTGCTTTTTAACCGTTGCAAACATTAGAACTCGCCTTATCCTTACTTGCTGGACCAAGGAGGTAACAAATAAGAAAAGGGTTGCAAACAACGAGATTTGAGGCTATCAACCCTCGTCTAATAGCTTGACCTTGTCCGGGAATAGCTAATCTGGGATCAAAGGTAAGGGGTAATAGAGCGACACCCGCGGCCGGACCATGGCGTGTGGTGAAATTTGCCTAGTTGCCGGACCAAGGAATTAGGTAAACCTAACTTACCGATTCTGCATGCTAAACACCAAACTAGTGAACCAAGTATGAAAGCCTTACTAAATTATGATATCATGGGGACCATTGCCCTAGTAACTTCTCTTATTGATATTAACTCTTGAAAGTGACACTGGTTACTTGATACGTTCTTGTTACAATAATTACTTGTTACTACAAAAACCCCACCCTTTATGGGAAATAATTGACTAAAAGCTTGAAGTAAACACTAATCGATCATAGTCCATCCATATTCCCTGTGGGATCGACCCCAACATTTAGTTGGGTTCTATATTTGAACAGCGACCGCTTGCACTTCTTTTAGAGGTGTAATTTTGGTGCATAATGAATCTATTACAATTTCGCAATTCAACAAAATAAAGCAATAAAGTAAATGAGGTGTAGACAATAGAGAGGAAGACTAGGGATGTGTGTCAAATTAAATTTGAACATGGGATATGGTGATTGCATATTCATGCAAATTCATGCTATACGACATGGGTAACCTTGGTTTTAAGTATGGTTATTTATCTCTCGATTAACAACCATATATCCAATAGTCTTAGCTCAAGCACTATTGATTAGGCCATATAACAACCAAGATATGCTTGGGGAGGTCATACTATTTCTAGCTTTAGACTCTTTAGTGGGTGATTCCATTGATATGAGCTATTTTGAGCCTCAATTTAAGTGGAAGCCCAAGTTTCCACTAGGAATTTCACATCCAGAGTTATGAAATCCTCTTTCAAGCAACAACATAACCAAGTTAGCAAAATCAATGTTTGCAATCACTACTTATTGAGTTAAAATATGGTGAAATCAATAGACCCATATCAAATAAGCATTTATAAACAAGAATTAGCAACAGCCACACCCATTTATCAAGTACCCATCATCAACACATCCCTAGATAAGAGGTTTAGCTACTCATGCTTTAGGAAAGAGGTATACCAAATGGGTAATTCAATTTCCCTTCCATTCAAGCTAAATTTCACAATATCTAAGCTCAGTTTGTACATAAATGGTGGTTCTGAGAATTGGCAAGAATGAATTTGATGAAACTCTCTTCTTTTTCTTAGAAGAGAAAACTTGTTAACAAAGCTAAGAATATTGTTCAAAAACTTCAAAACTATCAGAACTATCAGCACTATTTACAATTGTGCCTAAAATGGGTTTATAAACATTCCCAAAATGTCACATAATTTTGGACAAAAATGCCCTTTGGGTGGTGTGCAACATGATGTGCGATTTTCACATCGACATGTACGCGTCGCACACCCTCTTAACTGATCCAGTGACTCAAGCCAACATGGGATTTTCATGCAAAGTGCGGTGCAGTTCACACCAGGTAGTTTGCACGTCGCACAATGATCGCACCCCATACAAGATCCTTCAACAACATCTGGACTTCATGCAGTTGAAGGTGCATTCCACACCAAGGCAAGTGCGTGTTGCACGAGCGCCGCATCTCTCAGCAGAATCTTAGTCTTGTTTGATTACTTCACACTTCACTCCTTTTTGGCTCTTTTTGGGTCCATTTCTTTGTTTCCTATCTTTGATCACAAGTACCTGCATAGACATCAATAAAGGCCATAATAACTTCTAAATCTCATCAAAACATAACAATAATTAATGAGTAAAGGCTCAATAAGTTGAAAGATTTCCGACTTATCAAACCCCCAAACTTGAACTATTTCTTGTCTTCAAGTAAGATTATCACAAGGTAAAGAATGACTTAATCTCTAGAAATCAATCAGGGCACCAAAGACTACTCTATTCGAAAGAGAAAACTAATAAAAATAACAAACAAAAATGCTCAAACAAAAGACTCAACTATTGTGCTCATCTAAATTTGAGCCACCACATCATCAAGGCAATAGATCATTTCAAAACCTTTTTCAAAAATACATTATTTATCATTTAAAATCAAGGGAATTTTGTCATTCAAAACAAGATACAAAGTTTCTTAGGTCATTGGCATGGACCATCAAGGTTTTCCTCGAGATTCACTACACAACTTGTCTCATTCATTCCTCTCAATTGAAATAGAAACTTCATATTTCAATTCGAGTGCATGATGCCACTCACCGCAAAAGAGAATCCCACTCACAATCATGTAATTCACAAAACAAAGGGATTATAAGAGAACTAATAAGTATCTCACTCTCTCAAGGAAGTTCAAGTGCACACATGTCGACCCATAGGCTTGCCCTTCATGTAAATCGATACTAATGTAGGATGGCCATGCTCGGAATCACCTAGGACTTCTGGGTTACGATGTTTGCTAGGGCTAAGGTGAGTATTTCATTTGGTTTAAGTGACTACACCTCCCTAATACTCTTTGTTATCATTTCAAACACCGCTAACATTTTTGACTTTGACTTCACCTTATTTCTCCCTCACACAACCCAAGTTTCTCCTTCTCAATAATGATCATTCAAAACTCCTTGTATCACCTTTTGTTTAGTAGCACTTATTCTTTATTTTAATTTTTTCTCATTTGATTGAACTTTTTGGAGAAATTTACAATTCAACTTAAGGTGCTACCTTGCACTTGAAGTGCATCCTTTTTCTTTTCCTCATTGATCACATACACCCCCAAACTTAGGCATTTTCCTATGTTGTCTTTTCATTCCCCCCCCCCCCCAAAACTTAGGCTTTTAGCCTACTTTTATTTTCGATCCCTTAGGGAGGACGGTGCCAAGATAGAGGTTTCATAATGTTTAAGGTGAGGTGCAAAAGAACGATCACAAGCTCAAAGAGTCTCACTAGGATTGATGTTAAGGGAAATCATTTAGGTGAAGTGGTTGTTCAATGAGGGTCTAAGGTCATTTTCCAGGCTTGATAACATCTAGATTTTTTCCTTGAATCGCATTCGGGGTAAGTTCTAGACAACACGCATGCACAAGAATAAAGATAAAGCCTCATAACACAAGGCATCATGCCACAATACTTCATCCACTAGTCTCAAGATCAATTGGGATAAATGACTTTTGACAAGCTATTCCAAGTTCATTACACACTCTTTTGGGAATCGACCAAGCGAAAGCGAGAGGGTGCAAATTATGAGAAGAGAATTCTTTCCCCAAAAATCCATTTTCCCTCTTTCCTTTCTTTTTTAAAAACGTCTTGCCAAGAAAAAAAATTGGTGGGTCCATTTCGAAACAAGCACACTACGGACTCAAATTAAAACTAAAACTTGGCATTTTCCCTTAATAAAGTCGCCTCTCAATCTATCATAGGAAAACACCAACCCGGTTTAACATAAAAGAAACAAAAAGAAAAAGAAAATAAAAGAAAACTTTTGCTCCTTGGGAAAGAACCGTGGTATTAAGAAATCCCTCATAGTTTATTGCTAAACTACTATTAACAAGGCGATAACCAAATTTTTCGCACTCATAAATCATTCTAGAAACAAGACTCGGTGCAGGCTCTTAGCGCATTTGCAAGGCACACGTATCAAGATAATGGAATCATGTAAGACTAACCCAGCACACAACAAAACCATAAAAATCAAGCCCAGCGAGGGCACAATTAAGCTCAAAAAAAACATAAACAAAAAGATAAAGGCCCGTCAAGGGCAATATCATCACAATAATCCAAAATATGCTCGACAAGGGCCCAATCAAATCTAGCAAGAGAAACTAAGAATGTCAAGAAGGCCTGGCAAGGGCAATAGAAATATCTAAAGCAAAATCATGGGCAACCAAAATCAACAATAATAAAGAGCACCCCATCCTACCAAAAAAAGCATTGCCCTCAATGCTACAAGCTCAAGTATTGGGAAAGAGGGTGCAACACTCCCTGGAGGACTATACCTCATTATCATCAGCTGCTCCCTCATCATCTGCAGTCTATCAACTAGGACCAGCACCCCCTTTTGAGAGTGTGTTGTCACTGTGGAGTCCCTATAAATCTGCTGGAAAACTGGGTTCTCATCATCATCTAGTTCTGCATAAGCTGAAAATAATTCATCTATAGGCCCACGAGTGTGATGTGGTGGAGGTAAGTTGTTCAAGTCTTCCTCCTATATTTGCTGCTTCCCTTTTGCTTTGGTCACATCTTTCTTGAGTTCCTTCACATCTCCCATAATAGTGTCCACCCTTTTGCCGAGTGAGGTGATCTTTTCAACCACTCCTTCCATGGCCCTTTTTACAGTCACTTCAATAAACCCAGGCAACTTGATTGCCAACTTATTCATCTATATCTCATGATCATAGGTTCTATCCACCATATATTGGAGCCCACTCTTGGTAAAAGGTCCTCTTTGTGTAGTGGTTGTGGGTGCTTCTGAAGTGGCCTTAGAAGGAGAGCAAGCATTTTCTTCGGCATTTGAGTCATCAACCTCAACCTCTACCGATGTCTCTATCTTATGCCTTTTGAAATAAGGTACATCTCTATAAGTTTTCTTGTCAAGATCTAACACACCAGTGGCAGGGGTAGGAGTGTAACAACTTAAATAAGGAATGCCTGCATTTGCACAAAGTTTACTAATGAGCACAGGGAAGGGGAATGCATTATTCTCCTGACAAGCCTTCCTCTTGATCACTAAGGCAACAATCTCACAAAAGTTGACATGGTCCCCCACCATGATTGAGGCTACCAGAATGGCCCCATTATGGGTGACCTTTTGGTCATTATGAGAAGGTAGGAAGCGGTAGCGAACAAAGTCATACCAATGGAGAGCCTCAAAGTATAAGTACAGTCGTGGAATATTGCCCCCTATAGTGTCCCAAAGAGGTGTGTTAGGCGCAATGATAGGATCCGCCCACCCAAGAGGTTTGTGCTTGACAGTCAGCTTGGACATGAGTGCAGGTGCTGGCTCGATTGGAGTGCTCCAATAGATAGCATTGATAGCATATGGAGTGAGTCAGATTTCCTTGCCTCGAACAATGATGGATTCCAAGGAGGGAAAAGTTTTTGGTCCCCCATTATAGCCCTTAGCATCTTGCATGGTTTGGTATGAAGCAAAGAACTCCCAAACTATTTTGTTGTAATAGTCTCCGGGCACCTCCTGAAAGGGTTGTCACTGTCAGTGGGCAAACTGTTCGGGGATGTTAGGCAGGTTATACCCCACTGCATCCAGATTAAAACTATGCTTTGTGTTGAAGGACCTACTCCTGTCACGCTCATAAATATCCCCCATACCTTCCACTCTGAACCGAACTCTCTCCTCCTCTGAAACTTGTGTGCGGGAAGATAAGGTTTTCTTCTTTCCCTTTGAGGTTGGATTGGAGGAGGGAGTCATTGGCCTTCATGAACTCTGATCGGTTTTTCCCCTATTAGCAGACATGTTCTTGACATGGAGATTGTGAGTCCAAGAACAACAAAAACAAAATCTTTTTGTATTTTTTCATATGAGAAAGAAAAAGATCAGAAAGAAGTTAACAAACTAAAAAGGACAAAATGCAAAAGAGTAGAAAAACAAAGTACGTGAGTGATGGCTCGTGCGGACCACATGAAAACTGCACCAGAGGGAGTGCGCGTCGCATATAATTTTGTATGAGCTAGTCAGAGACCTTCGGTGACTTTATTTGAGGTACGAAGCTGGTGTGAACAGCACCAGCCAAAGTTCGCATCACACCAAGCTTCGCCCTTCAAAACAGTTAATTGGCAAATATTTCTCAACATGGTGCGATGCCTTGTGCATTCTACACATCAAGATCTACGCATCACATGTGAAAAGCACAAAGGAACAATTGGAATTTTTCGGTTCCTTGTGTTCTTGTGAATTACGTATATGATTTGTAGAGCAACATTTGCATGAAAAACTTGGCACCAAGCAGTAAACCAACAATTATAACAACGACGGCAAAGGATATCAAGACCACACAATCGTCTGGGTACTCAAACTTCCTCGGACGTCCATTGACACAATCACAATCAAAAGAGAACTCAACGAATTCCCTTAAGAAGGACGTTACCCCGTTTATCATCAAAAACATCAAGCCTTCAATTACTCAATTTGGCACACAATTAATAACAACAATTACCACCTCCCCGCACAATATCATACACCCAATAAAATTTTCAACAAAGAGCATGGGTATACAATTAGAAACATTTTTCATCCCACACAACAATTAACGACCAAACCTCATTAAAAATGATGATTTGACCTTAAGAATGACGTTTTCCAATCTATCATAGGGCCAAATCATGAATCAATCACAAGTGAGTTACTAAGACTTCACCCCAAACACAATATTTCAAGACTAAAAATTACTACCAATCAACATGCATTATCACAATATCAAGATTTAGCACGTTTATGCTAAGGAAAAATCCATAACACAATTCAAAATTGGAGACCAAAAATTTTTGGATCTTACCCAAAATCAACATGGCAATTCTATTAAGCATGCTTCACAATATGAGTTCCCAACCTTCATAAAAACAAGTATTTAACATTGGAGAACTTACCAAAAGTTAATATTAAGCAAAGAGAAGTAAAAATTAGAGCTTTTTGAGAGCAACAATGGTGACCAATATTTCACCTGGAGAACCAATAAGCGGAAAAGGGTGGTAAAGCGGTGGAGAAGTTTGGGTGAGAGGAGGAGAAGATTTTGGGGGAGTTTGAGGGGTTTGTGGGAGGTTTTGGTAGATAATTTGAGAAGTTGTAGGAGAGAATGTGGAAGAAAGGTTGAGGGTGGAGGATTTAAAGTTGAAAAAAGACAAAAATTGGCCTGGTCAGTCTCCAGGTTGGGTCGGTCAATGGGTTAGGTCAATTAAAAATTTGAATTTTTCCTTGGTGCACCAAGACGTACGATACGCAAAAGACCTGTTGCGGACCGCATGTCATTTCGCACCTCACCTTTATGCCCTGAATTTGGCCCAGGCCTCTACTTTATCATGCGATGGAGGTGAGACATGCACTTTGACTCGTGCGAACCGCACAACCCAGTGCACATCACCTCCAATTTCTCTTTTTCTTTCCTGGCTTCTGATTGGCATGCGTTGGGCCATACAACACACATAATGGCTTATGCAAACTTCATGGTCCTCCGCACGTCCTATTTTTGCCCTATTTTACACTTGTTCATTTCTCTGCTCCTTGCATTCCTAAAACAATCCCAAAACAACAAAAGATAACCAAAAACAAAGTAAAGACACTTGGGTTGCCTCCCAAGAATTGCTTGATTCAATGTTTCTGATCGAAGATAGTACCTCAACCTTAGTCGTTCTTAGGGTTGGTGATGGTGTCACTTGTCCCCTTCCTCCTTGGGTTTATTTAGGCAGAAAGATGGTTCATTTGAGCCTCAAGATGCTTGATTGAGGTTGAGTGAGAGCTCACAGTTTGATGAAGTGATGAAACTTTACTCTTTAGCTCACTCACTCTGGTATTTGATGTATCCACCTTCTTGAGAACCAAGGACAATATGTCATCTACCTTGGAATGACCGGGGTTACTTATGTCTAGTTGATAGAGAGAGTCTGCTTTGTTTAGAGGCACATAGGGATTTGAGCTCCGGTGATTGTATGGATCACAATCTTTGTCTTTGTCTCTCCAATTGCCATCTCTTTCCTTATCTCTGATCCAACCTTGATTCTCTTCCCTTTGGCGATAATACCCAGTACTAGAACCCACCAACACAATGCAAAGTTTACCATCTACCATAGTCATAAGCTCATCATCACTCGCTTTTATCTTTGGTGTGCTCACAACATTTATAGTCTTTGAACCTCCAGCTCCCATCACATGCTTGGCTATCAAGTCAATTTGTGTTATCATTTTTTCCATTGTCTCATCCCTCTCTTCATCTTTCTTTCTCATCTCATTTGTTAAGATTGATGAGGGTGTAACCGAGGAAGGAACATCCGCCACCCTTGTGTGCCAATCTTTGTTGGTCTCAGTCATCCTCTCTAGAAAGGCTGAGGGAATAAGAAATTGTAAGTCCATGAAGGTACCACCTCCAAGATTGTTAGCCACTGACTTATTCATAGAGTTCACGATCGATTGAAGCTTTGAAGCAAGACATTATCTGGCAAACCATTGTTAGGGCACAACATAATCTTCTTTTTGAATCTCAACCAGGCCTCGTGTAAGGGTTCTTCATGGATTTTGTGGAAGTTGGTTATTTCATCCCTCAATTGCTTCATGTGTGAGGGAGGGAAGAATCCACTTGTGAAGGCTTCTACAAACTCGGCCCAAGAAGTGATCGATCCATCCAGCAACTCTTCCAACATTGTCGTGGCTTCCCCCATTAGAGAGAAGGGAAATAGGCTTAATCGGATGGATTCTTGTGATATATTTTGGAATATGAATGGTTGACATATATCCACAAAAGTCCTAATGTGCCGGTTGGCAATGCGTTGCTCCTCCAAAAATCCCTTCCATCTGGATCAAATGGAGCATGGTGCTCATTACATGAAAAGTTGTATTTCCCATTGTGGGGGGGTAGGCGGATTGCACCTATGCCCTCTTGCACAACATGCTCAGTAGCTTCTGTGTCCATGAAGCCTCCGTTTACACTATCGATGTCACTAGCTTCACTCATGAGCTAGCCTGCTTAATCACAACACAAACAACAAAATAAAAGAAAATAGACACTCTCAAGGTGATTTCAAATCTACAATAAAAAAGGCTAAACAATTTAATTCCCCGATAACGGCGTCATTTTTGATAACGCTCAAACGTACTCTTATATTAAGAGGTATCGACGATCGTCAGAGCAAAAAAAATTTATAGTTTCTAATAGATATCGGGGTCGATCTTACAGAGAATTTAGAGTTTAGCCTAGGTGACTATAAAATAGTTCTCACAACGAAAGTTAGTAATATAAAAATGGGGGAATTGGGAATCAGTCACAATTTTGCAATTCAAAAAAATAAAGCAATAAAGTAAAACGAGGTGTAGACAATAGAGTGAAATACAAGGGATATGTGTCAAATGAGACTCGAACATGGGATAGGGTGATTGCTTATTCAAGCAAATTCATTCAAAACGACATGGGTAACCTTTTACAGTATGGTTATTTATCTCTCGATTAACAACCATATATCCAATAGTCTTAGCTCAAGCACTATTGATTAGGCAATAAAACAACAAAGCTATGCTTAGGGAGGTCATACTATTTCTAGCTTTAGACCTTTAAGCGGGTGATTTTGTCAATATGAGCTATTTCTAGCCTCAATCTAAATGGAAGCCCAAGTTTTCACTAGCAATTTCATATCTGGAGTTATGAAATCCTCTTTCAAGCAACAACTTAAAAAAGTTAGGAAAATCAATGTTTGCAACCACCAATGTTTTAGTTTAAATGTGGTAAAATCAATAGACCTATGTCAAATAAGCATTTATAAACAATAATTAGCAATACCCACACCCATTTATCAAGTACCCATCATCAACACATCCCTAGAAAGGAGGTTTAGCTACTCATGCTTAAGGAAAGAGGTATACCAAATGGGTAATTCAATTTCCCTTCCATTCAAGCTAAATTTCTCAATATCCAAGCTCAGTTTGTACACAAATAGTGGTTCTAAGAATTTGGAAGAAGAAATTTGATGAAACCCTCTTCTTGTTCTTAGAAGAGAAAACTTGTTCACAAAGCTAAGAATATTGTTCAAAAACTTCAAAACTATCAGAACTATCATTGCTATTTACAATTGTGCCTAAAATGGGTTTATAAACATTCCCAAAACGTTACATAAACTTGGACAAAAATGCCCTTCAGGTGGTGTGCGGCATGATTTGCTGTTCATACGTCAGCATGTGCATGTTGCACACCCTCTTCAATGATCCAGTGACTCAAGCCAACTTGGGATCTTCATGCAAAGTGGGGTGCGGTTCACACCAGGTAGTGTGCATGTCGCACAACGACCGCACCTCTTAATAGATCCTTCAACAACTTCTGGACTTTATGCGGTGAAAGGTGCATTCCACACCAAGGCAAGTGTGTATCACACAAGCACCGCATCTCTCGACAGAATCTTCGTCTTGTTTGCTCACTTCACACTTAACTCCTTTTTGGCTATTTCTGGGTCCATTTCCTTATTTTCTATCTCTCATCACAAGTACCTGCATAGACATCAATAAAGGCCATAAGAACCTCTAAATTTCATCAAAAAATAGCAATAATTCTTGAGTAAGGGCATAATAAGTTGGTAAATTACTGACTTATCACCTGATTGAGCAACAACAAATTAGGTGAGCATCTGAATAACTCCCCTAAACTCTGCCTCTGATGTGGCACCATGAGGAGGTTGAGGAGAAGGTGTGTCTGGAACTCTTACTGTGCTAGCAGGGACAGGTTGAGCTCCAACACCAGCATCCTGATTTGGTTCCCGAGATGCACTTCTAGTCTTAATCTTAGTCTGGAGAGGTAGATTGGTTGCATTAGTTCCTACGGGAACCTCAGCAATTGTAGTATTCCTCTAGATGGTGGAACGTTGGGAGGAATGATCTGAAATATTCCAATGCACGAGTTAGAAGGAAATTTTATAGAGTTAAACTATATTGCATGAACTAGAGTATTAAAGAAGGGTGGTATTTTCTAATGCCATGTAGCCTCTCTATTATAAGTATGGCATGCTTCTTACCCATAATAACGACTCTACGAGATACAACTTCATAAACTCCTTAGGACTCTTGAACCTAGTGCTATGATACCAACTTTGTCATGCACTAAGTCTACACCTTGAACATGGCCAACATTTGAAACCACTAATGGCCCGAGTGGACCCTTGGCCTAGCTTGTTGTTAAACTGAATGCTAAATGTTATGCGGAAGCTATAAGTGTAATGGGCATTCAATACTTGAAAAGAAAATCTAGAGCTATTATAAAGAAGTCTGAAAATATGAACAATAAATATGTTTGCAAAATAATTGTGAACTAAACTAAAATGACTTCCAAACAAACTCATCTACGAAGCCTCTATTACTGAAAAATGGTTCACCAGGATATCACCCACAGCTACCTGAATAATCTACTAGTAACATCTAACATATACTAATAAACTAGATAAACTTGAGCACTCCAAAAGGCAAGGGTATCTCACTAATGCTGAATAAATAAACACCTACTAAAGTGTCTATTGTCGATCACAAGCACCTGAGTATGCATCATATAAAGATGCAATGCCAAATGGCGTCAGTACGTGTGAATGTACAGTATATAAAATAGTTGAATGAAACAATAAGCTAGAATTGAAAATACTAAGTTGAAAGAGTTAGCTTGATACTGACTAAAATGTAGTAATTGATGCAATAAAGAACAAGTATAAAAAAATGTGTAAAACTAAATGCATAGATGAAAATTGACAATCAGTAATATGCACAGAAAACACTTAAGTTTTAGTTAGGACTTTCTCTTAATTGACAAACATCACGTGAGCACATGATGTCCAACCTCTTGCCCAGTTGGGAAAGCTATTCCAAACCTTTTTGGGGGTAAGGAACTAAACTGAGCTATGGAACCATATCAGAGCCACTTTAGGGATAAATGAGGAGTCACATGAATTACTAGCAGAATCCTATCCTACGCTGGCAATGTAGTTTTGGGGTTTGGGTCATCTGGACCCTTACCCATCTCAATGCTATATAATCCTCCCTAAATCATGCTCATAAAATAAAGCCTACATAAGGTGCCTAAAATTTTTATTGTAGATCTTTGTAGCTCAAAATCATGATATATGATAACTGGTGAGCCTGATGCTCAGCTAACTGAGAATGCTACTAGTGAGCCTCTATGCTCAAATGATGCTTTTCTAAAACTTGTTTTAATTCCTTTCTGAAATCATGCTCTATAGCTAAAATTGACTAGGCAGAAACTCCTTTCTAGAATAAATTTCTAGAGTTCAAAACTACTTTCTTTATGATAAAAAAACAAATGCAATATAGTTAATATAACAATCCTTTCAAATTATCACTTTACCTGCTAAAAATAGTTCATGGGGTAAGATGACATGAACCAGAAACAATTAATCAGGAGAGATAGGATTATCAACATGTATAATATGAGCATAGCTATGAATAACTCAGAGTATAGAGAACGAATCAAGTTCATAAACTTTGGGCAGAAGCCCTAGCTCTAATATCTTCTAGAAACTGAATTGAATACGTCAGATATGAGGAAGAATAGGGTTTCTCACTATGAGTAGCCTTACATACTTGGAAGGAGGAGAATCATGCAGGATAATCCTTAAAGAACCTTCTTGCATGAGCTTATATGCTCTTGCTAGCATGAAACCATAGGTTGAATGACTTAAAGTCTTGAGAGCTATTTCTCTGAGAATGATCGACTAAACTGAGCATGATAACCCTTTCTGGGTGTTTAAATGAGGTAGGGAAAGGTCCTGAGGTGAGTAAAGAACCAAACTACCCCTAACTTAACTCTTTAAAATGTGCAGAAATTTTCGTCAGATGGCTCACTGCACAAGCCATGAGGTGACTCGTCATTTTGATCCAGAGACTTCAAAGTCTCTGGTCACTTCCCACGATTGGGTTCATGATCCATTGATCCTCCCATAAATCATGACCCAAGTCATTGGCTAGGAGGGATTTCAAGGCTCACTATACTAAACTCAAAAGTGTCCCCACAGTTCATGGGCCCCTTAACAGAATGTGGACCAATTCTCAGTCTACAAAGAAAATGTTTAGTGCTCCCATAATTGGCTTCACGGACCATGGTCCCTCCCATGACTTGTGACTTTGATCTTGGAGCCTAGAAACTGTAGAAAATGACTCTAAGTGTTGGTATAAATGCCAGTCTAAAATATGATATGTTTTAGTAATAGTAGGCATCATCGGTCAACTAAAATTAGTTCACGCAACACATATTTCAATCAACAAAATCAACATGATATCTGATACAACAACTTCACACTACAACTTCATACTACTTATTCTCTATTTCATTCTATTCCTCAACAAGTTAATAAGATTGGGATTATCTTTCACATATTCAATCAGCCTCTAACAATTATTTCTAGGTAGTCCATTTTACGTCTTATAATTCCAATGATTATCAACATAATTACTGGTACCTAGTACCATCAAGATTACACACGCCCAGTACCCTTACTCAATAGTTTAACTATCATATAATATTATTATCAATACACCTATCATCTTTCAAAGATGCCTCACCCACAACCCAAATCAACCCAACAACAAAAGATGCAACAACATATAAAAAAGAACTCATAAAATCAAGTAGACACAACAACCATATAAATAACCTATATAAAGACATATCGATGTCAATAAAAAAAAGGACATATAAGTAACCCAACAAATAGAATAAATCATTACAAACATTTTAAATATAATACATTCACATCACAAAGCATGGTATCAGGTACATACTAATTTTACAGTTGTGTAACCTTTGTATCTCATCAGTCTCATTCTATACCATATCTGAACTCACAATAGTCACTCATCTATACAGACATTCTAAACGGATTTTAATCTTATCCAACTAGTCATGACCTCCAGAGGACGACCTTAGGTTCATGTATCATTGGTACCTACTCCATAACATAACCACTCATTCATAATCTCACATTAGACTCGAGTCACTCATCATCAGAATAGTATGTATATTCTCAACCCTTATTAACCTACCTCTGTATGTTTTCATTTGTCATGACCTGATTTCTCGGTCATGATGACAACTACAACCCCCTAGTAGGCGAACCAATTGCCGTAGCCCGAAACAGTTAGTAATGGGCTATTAGCCAAAAAGCAAGCAGAAGATATGTGGTATAAGCTGAGTCTAGTATCATCACTAAATCAACAGTAAAACATGTCTAGCACTCCGGCCTTGCCGAGTCTAGTAGTATAATGAAAATGGTGATAAAATTAACCCTTTAACTTTCTTACCCCAAGAAGATCCATAAAAATCATTTCCAAACCTTTTATGACCATTTTTACTGAAAACGGGCCCTCGGGGCCATACAAGGTTTAGAAAACCATTTCTAGTGGGCCCGAAGCCAAGTCGTAGTAAAATCAAGTAGAAAACCCCTTTATATGCATGATAATGGCATGCCTAATCACAAACAATATCCCAATTGCTCACAACCAACCTATTGGTCCTGCACAGGCTCCAATCATTCTACAACATAGATAACCAGCTCTACGAACTAAAATTTATGCCCGAGACTCGTGAACATTCCCAAATAACCCTCCGTCTATGATCCATAGTGAAATACAAGGCCACAGAAGACCATAAGGGCAATAATATCAACTACAACGAGTACTACAAGCAGCGGAGCAAAAATAATACGGACATGAAGAAGTTGAAAAGGTGTAGGGTACCAAGCTAATAAATCCACCCAAAGATACCAATTAGTACAATTATAGCCTATATATGCAAAGTCTAGAAGAGTTAAACCATAACCTACCTGTCGTCCAATGATAAGCTGCTAGAATGATGATGTACAAGCCCAAACTGTTCCGAGAAGCTCCAAAATGAAATCAAACTATTACAATCATAAACTACGCATTAAAATAAGACCAATGATGCCCATATTGCTTTAATTTTAGTTGGGTTGAAATTAGGGTTACCGGCGGGCCTGTGGGCTTCATAATTCGAAGCAAAAAATAAAAGAGCAGACAACGATCAACATACTCTCCGGAGTGCATGCTCAGAATATTAGCAAAAAATGGCCATGGGAATGGCTCAAAACAGTCCCCAAGATAAAAGAAAAATAAGGAATCAAAGGGGAGCATTACAGAATTAAACAAAGAACTTACTGAATTAAAGACGCGAAAAAGATCACCGAACCAACAATTTACATCCCCACGCTTGGAATTGAAGCCAAACAGAAGGATATGGAGCTTGAGGTGAATATCAATGGAGGATTGAGGAATTTGGGTGATGAAAATGAAGAAGGGACGTTTATATACTACCCAGGGGTCTTTCTTTGTGATCACAAAGGGACCCCACACGGTCGCGACGACCATGCTTGCTATAAAATCACGATCGAAGGGACTAGCCATGCGGTCATGAAGAACAAAGCAGAGAAAGCTAAATCATCATCGCAAAGATGGACATCGCGATCGCGTAGCACAAGGTAACAAGGACAACATCGCAAAGAACAAAGCTACAAGATCCACATGGACTTCATCGCGATTGCGTGAAGGAACCTCGCGATCGCAATTAAGGCCTGAGGCCTATACCTGCAACAACTGTCGACAAAAAATACAGGAGGAAAAAGTTTTTGAGTGGGCCCACAAGGCTCATCTAGGACCCCACATGCACAAATGAACTATGCCACTACACTAGAAATAGCATTCTAGATTCAGCGGGATCGACAAAATTCCCAACAGAGGTTGATTTAATTAAAAGTGGGACGAATGCCCAAAAACCAACCTTAAGCCAAAACCGAACTCAACACCCAAAAATGAGTCTAGAAGCCTCGGGACCTAAACCAAGGGTCCCTCTAGCCTAAAGTTGACATTCTGGAACTAACAGCACCGACAGAATTTCCATCCAAGGCCTTCTTCTATAAATGTTTACCAAAGTCAGACATTCAATTTCAACTGGCGAGAAAACACAAAAATCAACACAAAGCCAAACTAAAAGCTCCCAGACTCCAACCAAGTGTCCATCTAGACAAAAATTCATGCTCCAAAGCTAATGAAACTATCAAAACTTGATTTTGAGTGTGTTTACTAAGAATGTAGACCGAAGTCAATGATATCTTATGTTAAGGCTCTAAAAAAATGAAACAGCCATAATGACCAAACGAACGGCCAGGGCACTGACCATTGGACCTAGAAAGCCATAAATGACTTGGGGCCGCTACAGTCAAGATCTAACAGTATAAGGAAAGCATAAAAGTGGGAATGATGAGAAGGGTCATCACATCATCCACTACTACAAAGGACTTTCATCCTCCAAAGTCAAGAACAAGGAAGTACCTGAATGCTCAAGCAGCTGTGGATACCGTGCCCGCATATCTATCTTAGTCTCCCAGGTAGCCTCCTCAACTGTACGGTGCCTCCACTGAACCTTAACAATCAAAATCTCCCTAGATCTCAATCTCATGACATCTCTGGCGAAAAATAGCTACCAGCTCCTCAACAAAGGCAAAACTTCATCCAACTTAACTGAGTCCCACTGCAATACATGAGACTCATATACAACATACTATCATAACATCGATACATGGAAAACAAGGTGCATAGCTAAAATATTACAAGCAAATCTAACATATAGGCAACACTACCAAACCTCTAAAGATTATCAAATGGCCGTACATACCTGGGGTGAAGCATGCCCCGCCTACCAACTCTCATCATGCCCTTCATGGGTAATACATGGAGGAACACCAAGTCATCAACATTAAACTCTAAGGCACGATGTCTACAGTCAGCGTAACTCTTCTTCCTACTCTAGACTGCCCGCAGTTTGTCCTAGATCACTTGGACTCGGTCTAATAAATCACGAAGCAATATGTACTCTGTGTCTTAGACTCCAAACCATCAACCCAACCCACCAGCGATCTGCAATGCCTACCATACAAAACTCAGCCAAAGGCACAAACTAATTCCAAGAACCTCTTAAGTCAAGAAAACAAGCTCAAATCATATCCTCAAGGACCTGAATAGTCCTCTCGGACTGGCCATCTGTCTGAGGGTGGAATACAGTACTAAGCTAAACCTCTGTACCCAAGTCTCACTTAATAGCCCTCCGAAATTGAGAAGTGAACTGAGTGCCGCAGTCTGAAATGATAGAAGCTAGGACCCCATGCAACCGAACAATCTCACGAAGATAAATCTGAACTAGCCTCTCTACACTCTAAGTAGTCTAAACCGGTAAAAACTGCACTGACTTAGTCATCCTATCAAAAATTACCCAAATGGAATCGAAACCCCTAGAAGTATGAGGCAATCCAACTACAAAGTCTATAGTGATCCCTTCCCACTTCCACTCAGGAATGAGAAGTCACTACATCAAACCACCAGGTATCATGTGTTCGAACTTCACCTGCTGACAGTTCTAGCATTGAGATACAAACTCTGCAATGTTCCGCTTCTTACCACTCCACCAGTAGAGCTGTCTCAAATCTCTGTACATCTTAGATGCGCCAGGATGGATTGAATACCTAGAATAATATGCCTTATGGAGAATCAACTGAATTAAATCCCCGATTATCAGAACACAAAGACGACTGTCGAACCTCAGAACACCATCAAAACTCAAAGTAGCCTGGCTGGCCTCACCCCAAATAACCTGATCACGAAGGTCACACAACTACTGATCCTTAAACTGACGACTGTTAATTTGATCAACCAAGGTAGAACAAACCTCAAAACTTGCAAGAACTCAGCCAGGATCAGACAAGTCAAGCCTTACCAAATGGTTATCCAAGGACTGGATGTCCAGGCCAACGGTTACTCTAAAATTAAAAGTGAAGCTAGGCTACCCATACTCACCATCTTCCAACTCAAGGCATCCACTACCACGTTTGCCTTGCCTAGATGATACATAATGGTAAAGTCATAGTCCTTTAGTAGCTTGATCCATCTCCTCTACCTCGAGTTTAGCACTCACTGACTCATAATGTACTGAAGATAATAGTGATCGGTGAAGAATTGAACCCCATATAAGTAATGCCTCCAAAACTTGAGCGCAAATACTATCACCACTAACTCTAACTCATGGGTGGGGTAGTTGCGCTCATGAACCTTAAACTGCCTCAACTCATAAGATATCATATGACCCTATTGGATAAACACAAAACCAAGACAAACCCCGAAAGAATCAGAATACACAGAGAAGCTTGAACCCTCAACTAGAAAAGTCAACACTAGAGCTGAAGTAAATAAGTCCTTAAGACTTTGAAAGCTATACTTGCACTGATCGTACCAATGAAATGAGAAATCCTTCCTAGTCAGCATATTCAAAGGTGCTGCTATGGAAGAAAACCCCTTGATGAACCATTTGTAGTACACTGCTAACGCAATAAACTTGCGAACCTCAGTAGGAGTAGTAGGTCTAGGCCAATCACAAAAAACTAAAATCTTTCATGGATCCACTATAATCCCATCCTTAGACACCATGTGTCCTAGGAATACAATTGACTCAAGACAAAACTCGCACTTTGAGAACTTGGCATAAAGTCGATGATCTCTCAAAGTCTGGAGTATAATCCTCAAGTGTTGCTCATGTTCACCTCTACTCCGTGAGTATATCAAGATGTCCTCTGTGAAAACTATCACATGTACATGCTAAGCACCCTGTGCATCAAGTCCATGAAGGATGTGGGGGCATTAATCAACCCAAAAGATATCACCAGGAACTAATAGTGGCTATAACGTATCCTAAATATTGTCTTAGGGATGTTCTCCGCCTTAATACTCAGTTGGTGGTAGCGTGAACTCAAATCTATCTTTGAAAACATGGCTGAACACTGAAGCTGATCAAACAAGTCATCTATGCGCGACATCGGATACCTATTTTTCCCAGTCACCTTATTCAGCTGCCTATAATCAATACACATCCTCATTGAACCATCTTTATTCTTCACAAACAGACTGGAGAATCCCAAGGCGACACATATGGCCTAATGAATCCCTTAGCTAACAAGTCCTTGAGCTACTCCGCAAGCTCTCTCAACTCAGCAGGAGCCATACGGTAAGGAAAAGTTGAAATAGGCCTGGTGCTCGGCTCTAACTCAATAGCAAAATCAATATCTCTCTTAGGTGGAAGGCCTGGAAGGTCAGTAGGGAACACATCTAGGAAATCTCTAATAGCAGGAACCGCCTCAAGGGAAGAAGGGTCGGCACTAGCATCTCAGACATATGCTAGATAAGCCAAACACCCGAGAGAAATAGACTTTCTATCTCGAAGACAAGAGATGATCCCAGACAGTGCTCGACTGATAGAACCCTGCCACTCAACCAGGGATACATCGGGCATGGCTATGGTGACAATCTTGGCATAGCAATCCAAAACTGCATGGTGTGGGGATAACCAGCCCATGCTGAGAATCACATCAAAGTCTAACATATCAAGAATTATCAAATCACCCCAAGTCTCAATATATCCAACAGAAATCATACAGGATATCATAATCTGATTCACCACTGCAGAATCTCCTACTAGGGTTGAAACAGACACATGCATAGATAATAGCTCACTAACCAATCCCAAACAAGGCATACAGCTGACTGACGGCATATAGAAATCATACCTGTGATCACAGCCTAAAATTGATGATGACTGCCACTTGACCAACCAATATCCCTACCACCTATCCTGCCACACTGGCCACCACCTCTATCCTGACCACCACTTTTTCTAGCCGGTGGCTGAACTGCATAGATAGGACGAGCTAGCGAAGCTATACCCCACAAAGACTTACCATGGTGACCATGCTAACTACTCTGACCTTGCTCAAATTGAGAACTACCAGAAACCTAAATCAAAGCCTGAACTGGTCGAGTCAAGATTATAATATATATGTTTATTGACGTTTTAAGTCATAAAAACATTCTAAAAAAGTTCTGAAAGAGGGAGAAACATATGAGAGGGTTACAAGGCAGCTATTGAGCGATAAAGGTGCATTTTTGGTGATTTCTATCGCTAAAGTTTGCCCCCGTGCCTAGAAAAATGATCTCTACAAGTGGAAAAAGTTTTCCCCTTATATAAGCCACGTTTGGAGCTAGTTTCAGTGGATAGGATTCGGTATTTCTTGGTGGTTCTTCAAGCTTTACACTTGGTTTGCTAAGGTAACCATCTCAGGGCTTTTTTATGATCATTTTTATGAAGTTCTACAGATGTTTCGTCAAGTTATGATCCTATGGCGAATTTGCCGATTTAAGCTTAATTATAAACTATTTTTTGGTGTGTATAATCTGCGTATATATAGTGTTTGCAAATCTTAGGACGTAAGGAACAACTTCCGTTGAACTACATGCATTCGGACGTTCATTGGAAAGGTATGTTAAGGCTAAGCGTTGTCCTTCCTTTGAGCACGGACTTTAGAAAATTCCTAAATCCTCAAATGTGATATTTTACTATTTTACTGATAGAAATACATTCTGTGAAAGGCACTAAGACCGTAGCTAAAGTATTTTTATGGTGATCTTCCACTCGTTCGGTTATATAGGATATTTGGCATCTATATGTCATTTTGTCATCTTCCTTAACTATATGTCTATATGTAGGAGTTCTTATTCTTCTTTGGGTGGTGTGACTTAAAATGATCGCAAAGGAACACTAAGAATTCGCAACCAGTCCTCATTCCTTGCTAAAATGATTTTTAGAAAACTTTAAAATAATACATCGATTTTCAAAACTCTCAAATGTAACTCCTATGTTTAAACTACAAAAGTACTTGATTTTTGAAATACCTTCTTTTACAAACTATTAGGGAAACATATATAGAAACTAAATGAAGCACTTTATGCTCTTTATGAACATCCTTAGGTTTAAGTTACCTTTCTAAAGTCGAGTTAAGTGTTCAATTCTATTCTGATAGCACATACGGTTCTACGGGTAATATACATGTTATACGAAAGTAATTACAAGATTATGAGAACAAGAGTACCAATGGGACAATATTGGCAATATAATTATGATGACATACGTGTATTACATATCCATGACATGACATCCTATGCATTCAACTCTCGAGCTATAATCGTGAGGTATGGGGCCTATCACCTATATTTATATGTAAGAGACACAGATGGCCATGAGTTGGCAGGTATGATCCTGGTTAGCTATCGAACGACACCACCATTGCTAGCACCTGGTTATGTATGACAAGCATTTTCATCTATATATATGTATTCATGACATACGATTATGCGAGCATACCATGCATATTTGATTTCTATAAGGTTAGATGTCGTCCATGGAGGCTATCAGAGTTTCAGTTTTAGGTGGTATCTCTATTACCCTTTTTACAGCAGCTATTTATGATTCTACTCTCTGCCTTACATAAAAGTAAATGTTTATTCGTACTGACGTCCTGTTTCCTGGGGACACTGCATTTTGTTTCATGCGTGCAGGTCCAGGTAGGGATTTTGATCGACCCCTCCGCTAGCATTCGGGGTTCAACTGTGAGTTGGTAAGCTTCACCTCTTCCTGGGGCTATCAAAGGGTGTTTACTTTTGTTGTACAATTTGGGTATAGTCGGGGCCTTGTCCTGACTAGTGCTTATGACATCATAGAGGCTATTGTGGACATGGTATTCTGGGTTTCTTTTTGCAGCTTCCAGTCTCTAGACCCATAGGTTTGGCGTGTATGTATATATATGTATATATGTATCTATTCAGTTGCGGCCTCGTCGTCCAGCCAATACATTATTATTTTTGGCTTGTCTACATTTCTCTATATGACTTATTGTCATTCAGGTTGTGACCTTAACGATCCAAGCTTGGTATTTCATATGTTATGCTGCCTGACTTTTTGGGCTAACAGTTTAGTCAGCTAGTATGTTCCAGTGGCTAACTCGGTCGAATAAGGCATCTAGTGCATGTCGCGCCTCCCCCTAGTTTGGGGCGTGACAAACTTGGTATCAGAGCAGGTCGTGTCCCAAGAAGTCCACAATCCGTGTCTAGTAGAGTCTTGCTTATGGCTATGTTGTGCACCACACTTATAATCAGGAGGCTACATGGCATTTAAGAGTGGTTACATTTCTTTCAATTAATAGATCGTGCTCTAGAGTAAAGTTATAAGAACATATGATATCTAATTCATGCTTTGTGCTTCTTATCTGACAGAGTACCTACGCTCAGGAGATGGAACAACAAGATATAGGCATGGATCCAGGGGAAGGTACGAGTCATTCCCCACCAGGTTAGAGGGATAGAGTTCCCTTGGAGGCACACAGTGAGTTTCTTGCACCCCTAGTTCTAGCTTCCCCAGCACCTTCTAAAGCCCGAGGAGATGCAGTTCTCCCAGCACCACCAGTTCCATTAGTACCTGAGACAACTAGTGACACAGGACCTCAAATACCTGTTGTTGCCCCACCAGAGATAGTGGACCAGGGGTGAGGGAGGCAGTTCAGTTGCCTACTAGTATGGTTAATATTCATGAGTTTGAACTAGGGTCAGGAGCAGAGGCTAGGAGAGATCGAGCAGCAAGCTCGAAGGTACGAGAGTTTTTTCATCTGGCTCCTCCATTTTTACAGGATCTAGTTCGAGCGAGGACCAACAAGACTTTATAGACCAGGTGTAGAGATTATTGAGGGTGATGCATGTCCACGTTACCGAGGCTGTGGAGTTAGCTTCTTTTTGACTACATGATGTAGCCATCTTGTGGTATGAGGCATGGGAGACATCCAGAGGACCTGATGCTCTGCCATAAGAGTGGGATAACTTTTATGAGGCCTTCCTGGACCATTATTTGCCATGAGAGGTTAAGGAGGCCTGTCTTGACCAGTTTATCAGTCTGAGGCAGGGGAATATGAGCGTCAGGGATTATAGCCATAGGATTAATTACATGGCAAGGTATGCCCCCTTCGAGTCAGAGCGTCAGGGATTATAGTCAGGGCTAGAAGTTTGATCATTATAGTCAGTCAAGACCCGTGCAGAGCTCAGGCCAGTCTGAGAGACGTCGGAAGGAGTGTTCTGGGCAGATGAGGCAGCCTACCCCTCTATGTACACAATGTGGTAAGATGCACACTGGGAAGTGTAGACTAGGTTCAGGTGCATGTTATCACTGTGGGCAGACATGACTTTTTATTAGCCGATGCCCAGGGTTAAGTAGAGGTGGGACATCTCAGCCTTCAGGATCCACTGGAGCCTCTTCACCTTCAGTCTGCCCCCTTCGACCATGCCCACAGTCTACTAAAGGTTGTGGTAGGGGGAGAGGTGTAGGAGACACCTCAGGTTCCAACAGTAACCAGAACCACTTTTATGCTCTCACAGGACGACAGGATTCAGAGGCATCCCCAGATATTGTCACAGGTATATTGATGATACTTTCTCAAGCTGTTTATGCATTGATAGATCCTGGCTCTATATTTTTATATATTACTCCATTTATTGCTGGTAAGCTTAACATTAGATCTTATTTGTTGCCGTAGTCAGTTAAGGTGTCTAAACTGGTTGGTGACTCTATTATAGGTAGTTGTGTCTATCGAGGTTGTACGATGTTAATTAATGACTATCCCACATCTGTTGATTTAGTTTAATTGACTATGCTATACATCTATGTCATTATGGACTGGTTGGCAGCTTGTTATGCTAATATTAATTGTCGTACGAAGCTGGTCAGATTTGATTTTCCAAGTGAACCAGTCTTGGAATGGAAAGGTAATGTAGCCACACCCAGGGGTAAGTTTATTTCATACCCTAAGGCCCAAAAGTTGATTGCTAAAGGCTTTATATACATGTCAGGGATACCGATAAGGAGTCACAGACTCTTCAGTCGATTCCTATTATGAATGAATTTCCGATGGTATTCCCTGATGAGCTTTAAGGAATTCCCCCAGAAAGGGAAATTGACTTTGTTATAGACTTTCTTCCTGATATTCAGCTTATATCCATTCCCTCCTACAGAATGGCTCATGCGGAGATAAGGGAATTAAAGGAACAACTAAAGGACTTGCTCGATAAAGTCTTTATTAGGCCAAGTACATCCTCGTGGGGTGCTCCAGTGCTATTTGTTAGAAAGAATGATGGCTCCTTACGTATGTGTATTGACTATAGGCAGATAAATAAAGTCACAATCAAGAATAAATATCCTCTTCCATGGATTGATTACTTTCTCGACAAATTACAGGGTGCCAAATGCTTTTCCAAGATCGACTTGAGATCCGGTTACCATCAACTGCAAGTTAGGGATGTTGATATCCCGAATACAAATTTTAGGATGAGGTATGGCTATTTTGAATTCCTTGTCATGTCTTTCAGTCTTACTAATGCCCTAGCAGCCTTTATTGATCTTATGAATCGGGTCTTCAAACCATTCTTAGACGTATTTGTGATTGTGTTTATTGATGACATCTTGATATATTCACAGTCGGGAGCTGATCATGCAGACTACTTGAGAACTATATTGTAGACTCTCATTGACTATAGGTTATATGCTAAATTCTCTAAATGTAAATTTTGGCTAACTTCTATAGCTTTTCTTGGTCATGTTATCACCGACGATGGTATCAGGGTTGATGGCCAAAAGATTGAAGCAGTGATGAACTAGCCAAGGCCCCAGAATTCGATAGAGGTCCATAGCTTTTTAGGCTTGGCAGGATATTACCGGAGGTTTGTGGAGGGTTTCTATTGTATCACTGCACCACTGACAAAGCTGACACATAAGGCAGCTAAGTTTCAGTGGACTATGGCATGCGAGCAGAGTTTCCAAGAACTAAAGAAAAGTCTTACCACAACCCCTGTCTTGACTCTTTTTGATGGCACTGAGGTTATGTTGTATATTGAGATGCCTCGAGAATTGGCCTAGGTTGTGTTCTTATGCAGCATGGAAAGGTTATTGCATACCCCTGCAGACAGCTACAGAAACATGAACAAAACTATCCTACTCATGATCTTGAATTGGCTGCAGTTGTCATTGCCCAGAAGATTAGGCGGCATTATTTATACGGGGCTCTTGTTGATGTTTTCACTGACCACCAGAGCCTTCAATATTTATTTAAGCAGAGGGAGTTGAACCTATGATAGAGAAGATGGCTAGAAATTCTAAAGGACTATGATATTGACATTTTATATCATCTCGTCAAAGCTAATAATGTTGCTGATGCGCTTAGCCGGAAGTCCATGGGCAGTGTAAGCCATGTTAAAGCTGATAAGGTCAAAATGACTAAAGATCTATCCTAGATAGCTAGTTTATAGGTGTGGTTATTAGACGCAGAGGGTGGAGGCATTGTCGTTCATAATATGGCCGAATCTTCCTTTGTCACTGAAGTGAAAGAGAGACAATACGATGATCCTAAGATAATGAAACTGAGGGAAGGGATTTCACAGCAGCAATAACCTTTATTTGAGCTGACTGGAGATGGAGTCGTTAGATACCAGGGCCACTTGTGTGTACCAACAGTAAGAGAGCTCTGTGGGAAGATTCTTTTGGAGGCCCATTATTCTAGATATGTAGCTCACCCTGGAGCGATGAAGATGTATCAGGACGTTCAATAGATCTATTGGTGGAATGGCATGAAAAAGGATATCGCCGAGATTGTAGCCCAATGTCCCAACTACCAACAAGTTAAAGCGGAACATCAGAGGCTTGGAGACCTAATTCAGTATATCAAGATTCCATTATGAAAATGGGACATGATAAATATGGACTTCATCACTGGTTTGCCTCTCAAAACACGGAGGTATGATTCTATTTGGGTAATTATTGATAGGCTGACAAAATCTGCTCATTTCCTGCTAGTTAGGATGACATATTCAGCCAAGGATTATGCCAGTCTTTACATTCGGGAGATTGTGCGCCTTCACAGAGTCCAATTATCTATTATCTCTGACCGAGGGGCACAGTTTACGACAAACTTCTGGAGATACTTTTAGAAGGGTCTAGGCACTAGCGTACTATTAATACTCTCAAGGATATGCTACGTTCCTGCAAATTGGATTTTAAGGGAAGCTGGGATGATCATCTACCCCTTATTGAGTTTGATTTTAATACTAGCTTTTCAAGCTAGTATTAAGATGGCTCCTTATGAAGCACTATATGGACGGAAGTGCAGGTCACTGATTGGTTGGTTTGATGTTGGGGAAGCAGAGTTATTAGGTCCCGATCTAGTCCTGCAGGCGATAGAGAAGGTAAATGTTATTAGAGATTGAATGCAGAAAGCAACGAGTTGACAAAAGTCTTATGCAGATGTTTGACGGCGAGACTTAGAGTTTGATGTAGAAGATTGGGTTTTCCTGAAAGTATCGCCTATAAAGGGCGTCATTCAATTTGGAAAGAAAGTAAAGCTTAGTCCCAGGTATGTCAGGCCGTATAATATTATTCGGAGAATCGGCAGGGTAGAGTACGAGCTTGATTTGCCTTCGGAATTAGAAGTCGTCCATCCTGTGTTTCATGTATCTATGTTGTGAAAGTGCATTGTAGATCCTTCGCGTATTACACCTATTGGAGATATTCGAGTTGCTGAGGACTGGTCTATGGTGAGGTACCAATAGCTATTTTAGTCTGACAGGTAAGAAAGCTTCAGACTAAAGAAGTGGCTTCCGTGAACGTGTTATGGCGGAATAACAATGTCGAGGAAATGACTTGGGAAGCTGAGGAGGAAATGAGGAAGAAGTACCCCCAACTATTTACGACTTAAGGTGAGTCACATTTCAATAATTTACAATTATTCCTTTGCAACAACATACTTGGATTTTAATTAACTTGAAAGGGCAATTTATATGTCTTGTCGGGAGATAGCTATATGAAACCTTGAAGTTGAAATTTGCGAAATTGGATTTAAGATTTGCGAAGGTAAAAAATATAGCCTCGCAAATGAAATATTAGCTGAAAATAAATGCAACCAAGGAACATTTTTGATCCATTCGCGGACAAATGTTCTTAAGGGGAAGAGAATGTGAGACCTCATAATTTTTTCATATAATATACGTAGCGTGACGTGAGTGTATGAGGTGTATATGATTTGGTGTGGTTGTCTGGAAAATAAGGTTGCAAATGGGTAGTAATATCAAAGAATTAAACTAAATTTTAGGTCAAGGAGAGCCCTTAGACAAAAGTTTGAGTTAAAGAAATGCCTCGTGTACCACCTTGCTCGTTTAGAAAATTTAATCTAACCCGTAGCTTTGGCATAAGACTAAGAGTATATGATATGCTAAGAAGTATTTGTTATGTGGTATTATAATTGCTCAATGTCATATGTTAAGATTGGAAGTCAAGCAAGTTGCGAAATATAAGTCGGCAAAAGTTACTGTAAGTTTCATTAATAAATTTTCTAAACTTTGGGTCAAATGTCTTGGAGCTTTTCTCCCATTATATCAATAGTTAGAAGGCCTACAGCCTACCAAATTGAAGGTCTACGAGTCTAGTTTCCAATTCACAAAACCTCACATCAAGCCGATCTCTAAGTAAAAGGTTATGACTATTTTATCGCGGACTGTCTGTGCTGAAACCTGGTCGCGAACTGGGTCGGGTCAAGGTTAGAATATATATGTCTATTGACGTTTTAAGTAGTAAAAACATTCTAAAAGTAGTTCTGAAAAAGGGAGAAACATAGGGGAGGGTTACAAGGCAGTTCTTGAGCAATCAAGGTGCATTTTTGGTGATTTCTATCGCTAAAGTTTGTCCTCGTGCCAAGAAACGTGATCTCTACGCGTGGCAACTGTTTTCTCCTTTGATAAGCCACGTTTGGAGTTGGTTGCAACAGATAGGATTTGGTATTTATTGTTGGTTCTTCAAGCTTTACACTTGGTTTGCTAAGGTAACCATCTTGGGGCTCTTTTATGATCCTATGGAAAATCTGTCAATTTAAGCTTAATTATAAACTATTTTTAGGTGTGTATAAGCTGCGTATATATAGTGTTTGTGAAGCTTAGGACATAAGGTACAACTTCCGTGAAGGAACTATGAGCATTTAGATGTTCGTTGGAATGGTATGTTAAGGCTAAGTGTTGTCCTTCCTTTGAGCACGAACTTTAGAAAATTCCTAAATCGTCAAAATGTGATATTTTACTATTCTACTGCTAGAAAGACCTTCTGTGAAAGACATTGGGATCGTAGCTGAAGTATTTTTATGGTGCTCTTCCACTCGTTTGGTTATATAGGATATTCGGCATCTATATGTCATTTTGTCGGCTTCCTTAACTATATGTCTATATGTAGGAGTTCTTATTCTTCTTTGGGTGTTGTGACTTAAAATGATTGCAAAGGAACACTAAGAATTCTCAACCAGCCATCCTTCCTTTCTAAAATGATTTTCGAGAAACTTTTAAATAATACATCGATTTTCAAAACTCTCAAATGTAACTCGTTTTTTTAAACTACTAAAGGACTTGATTTTTGAAATACCTACTTTTACAAACTATTAGGAAAACATATATAGAAACTAAGTGAAGCACCTTAAGCTCTTTATGAATAACCTCAGGTTTAAGTTACCTTTCTAAAGTGGAGTTAAGTGTTCAATTCTATTCTGATAGCACATAAGGTTCTATGGGGAATACACATGTTATACGAAAGTAATTACGAGATTATAAGAACAAGAGTACCAACAAGCCAATATTTGCAATATAATTATGATGACATACGTGTATTATGCATCCATGACATGACATGCTATGCATTCAAATCCTGAGCTATAATCGTGAGGTATGGGGCCTATCGCCTATATTTATTTGTATGAGACACAGATGGCCACGAGTTGGCAGGTATGATCCCGATTAGCTATCAGAAGACACCACTATTGCAAGCACTTGGTTGTGTACGACATGCATTTGCATCTATATATATGTATTCACGACATACAATTACGCAAGCATGCCATGCATATTTGATTTATATAAGGTCAGATTTCAACCATGGAGGCTATCAGATTTCCAGTTTCAGGTGGTATCTCTATTACTCTTTTTACAGCAGCTATTTATGATTCTACTCTCTGCCTTACATAAAAGTAAATGTTTATTCGTACTGACATCCCGTTGCCTGGGGACACTGCATTTTGTTTCATGCATGCAGGTCCAGGTAGGGATTTTGATCGACCCCTCAGCTAGGATTCGGGGTTCAACTGTGAGTTGGTAAGATCCACCTCTTCATGGGGCTATCAGAGGGTGTTTACTTTTGTTGTACAGTTTGGGTATAGTCGGGGCCTTGTCCTGACCAGTGCTTATGACATCTTAGAGGCTATTGTGGACATGGTATTCTGGGTTTCTTTTTGCACCTTCCAGTCTCTAGGCCCATAGGTTTGGCGTGTAAGTATATATATGTATGTATGTATGTCTTCAGTTGCGGCCTCGTCGGCCAGCCAGTACCTCATTATTTTTGATTTATCCACCTTTCTCTATATGACTTGTTGTCATTCAAGTTATGACCTTAATGGTCCAGGCTTGGTATTTCAGATGTTATGCTACCAGACTTTTTGAGCTCATAGTTTAGTCAGCTAGTATGTTTCAATGGCTAACTCTGTCGAATAAGGTATCGAGTTCCAGTCGCGCCTCCCCCTAGTTTGGGGCGTGACAAAAAGCTAGGCTCTGATCGCCAAGAGCCCACCCTCACTCTCTGATAGTCCAAAAGATCAGACCGCACGAGTCTCCAATGGATGAACGACGATGGTCCACACTAGGATCTGCACCAGAAAGATGCAGAGTATAGTATGAGCACCAATTGCAAAGCAACGGGTACCCAATATGCACAATAGGCCGACTAATCGCATGTAAGATATAAAGGCAATAATGTGGCAGATATGAAGCAAATAGTCACGGAAGCAATGCGTAGGTACAGGAAATCTAGCATAGAAGGATACAAGAAAAAAACAACATACTAGGCTAGCTAATATAAATATACATCATAGAACACAGGTGAAGGAAGAAAGAATGCACATGGGATCCTTGCAATAACAATATATAAAGAGAGTTTAGGAAGAAGGCAGTATATCGGTAACCTCAAGTGAAAAAGGGAAATAGGAAATGAAAATAACAATAACATGCTCGAAAACAAGGCTAATAACCAAGTCATGCTAGTAATACCACTTTTAATGCCAGAGATAAACAACCGATAGCCCAAGTAAAACCATCAAGTAATTCCAATGTACATAATACAACTCTATGTTTCCAGTCATCAAATGTAACCATAATCAGGATTCATATTGCGATAGAATAACAATAAATAATAGCCTACTTACAGTGCCACGGGCACCCATACACCCGAAGAACACATATAAGTGGGGAAAAAAATTGTGGCATCCCATAATACTGGAGCGTACACTGAGCAAACAACAAACAATGGTGGAACCTCACACAAATAGATGATAAGATACAATAGTGAAAATTGGGTGGAACAGTAATCCTTTTATGTACCTCCTCCGGCGTCGATAGGCCCAACAGGTAGGATCCATGGAAAGACACAACCCGTATACCTCAACTGCACCGTATACCCCTCCTCTGGCACACTCGGCACGTAGCCCCTGGTCCAGATCAACAAGGTCCATGGAGGTCCTAGACCACATAATAAATCTCAAGTCTCAATATAATAGTCTGGAATGCCACTGGATCTAAACTAGTAACCAATTCTCAAAAATGCATGCACGGAGTCTCTCCGGGTCTAAATTAGTGAAATAAGTGTGAAAAACACCTCAATAAGGGTGCCCGGGCATAACCGGGTCTAAAACAATAGTAAAACAATTCTGATGCTCAGCTTTATCGAGTCTCATACCATCTCAAATCAATAGGAAAATAAGTCTAGTACTATTACCCAGTCGAGTCTAGTATAGGCATGCAAACAGTGATAAAATCATCATTTTAACTCTCTTACCCCAAGAAGATCCATGAAAATAATTCCAAACCTTTTATAACCACTTCTACCGAAAATAGGCCCTCGGGGCCATGCAAGGTTTAGAAAATCATTTAGAGTAGGACCGAAGCCAATACTGTAGTAAAATAATGTAGAAATCTCTTTATATGCATGATAATGGCATGCTCAATCACAACCAGTAGTCCAACAGCTCACAGTCAACCTATCAACCCTGCACATGCTCCAATCTTTCTACAAAACAGATAACCAACTCTACAACTAATATTGATGTATGGGACTTGTAGACATTCCCAAATATCACACCATCTATGGTCAAAAGTCAAATACAAGGCCACATAGGACCATAAGGCTGATATAAGCAACTACAATGAATTCTACAACTAAACGAGTGAAATAATACGGACATGAAGAGCAGACAAGGTCTTGGGTACCAAGCTAGTAAACCCAATCCAACGATGCTAATAAGTACAATTATAGCCCATATACGCAAATTCTAGAAGGGTTAAACCATAACCTACCTTTCGTCCGACGACAAGGTGCTCGAATGATGATGTCCAAGCTCGAATTGCTCCGAGAAGCTCCGAAACAAGGTCAAACTATCATAAACATAAACTATGCATTAAAACAAGATCAACGATACCTATATTGCTATAATAATAGCCGAGTCAAAATTTAGGTCAAAAGTGGGCCCACGGAGCCCACAACCTAAAACTGGAAACGAAAAAATGCACAATGATCTGACGATCCCAAGAGTGCATGCTCAACATTTGAGCGGATTTGGCCAAGAAATGGGGCTCAAAACAGCCTGCTGAAGTAAGGAATTAAAGAGGGAAACTAAAAGAATAAAATCGGAAATTAAAGTAAAAGTTAACTCACCACAATGAGAGAAACAAGCTTACGTAGTGAAATCCTTGCAATTACGAACAACCAAAGCCAAACGAGCTGCTATAAACCAAGAAAACTCAAGCTTTGAGAAAACCATCAATGGAGGTTTGCTAATGGAGAAGAAGCAACTTCGGGAAGAAGTTGACTTATCAAATGACGAGGGAAGCAAGATTATTCGACAATTTGAAGAATTTCCCAAGCTTAGAACTATTTCGTAGCAAATTCTAGAGAGTGGAAATAACTTGGTGTTGAGAAACCAAGGTGAGAGTGGCTAGAAAATCATGAAGGGAGAAATAAATAGGTCTGGCCGCAGGATGGCGCCATCGGCGCTGGCTAGGCGCTATGGCGCTGAGGGTAGGCCAGGCGTGATCGCTCAGCAGGGGCGCAATGGAGCTGTACGCAGGCGGGTGTTGAGGCGCCATTGATGCTGGTAGGGAGCCATACGCATTAAGGGCAGTCACAGGCTAGCGTGATTGCACTTCTTGGGTGCTATCGGCGCTAAGGGCCTTCTTGCAATAGAAAACCAGCAAAACTCAAAACTTTAATGGGGTGTTCCGGGCATAATCATAACCCGATACTCAAAACCCAAACACACTATTAGAGTGGAAATGACATTCTTTCGAACTCAATAGAATCGATGAACCTTCCCTACTAGGTTGTTTCAGAGGAATGTTGACCTAAATAAACACTAACTAAAACTAACCAAATAAGCAAAATTAGCCCGCCTCACCCGGGACCCAAACCAACTACCTACCTAACCCAAACTCAACATTTCGGAGCTGATAGAATTGTTGCATTTCAAATCTAATGCTCCGATAATCTAAAGCTGACACAAGTCACACATCCAACTCCAAATTGCCTGAAAACAGATAAACCAAAACAAAACCCACACCGTAAGTTCTCAAGCCTCGACTAAATGTCTAACTAGACCAAACTCCACACTCCGGAGCTAATGGAACTGTCAGAATTTGATTTTGAGCATGTTAACTAAGAATGTTGACTAAAGTCAATGAATTCCTAAGTTAAAGCTCTAAAATAAGAAAATGACCATAACGACCAAATAAACGGCCAGGGCACCGAACCACGGGTCATTGCAAGTGATAGATGACTTGGGGCCACTACAGGAAAGATCTAATAGTATAAGGAAAGCATAAACGCGGGAATGACTGAAAGGGTCATTACATCATCCACTACTAAAAAGGACTTTCGTCCTCGAAAGTTTAGAGCAAGGGAGTACCTGAAGGCTCAAACAATTGTGTATACTGAGCCCGCATCTCTCTCTCGGTCTCCCAGGTAGCCTTCTCAACTGGACGGTGCCTCCACTAAACTTTAACAACCTAAATATCTCTAGATCTTAACCTTGTGACAACTCTAGCAAGAATAGATATCAGCTCCTCAACAAAGGTTGAACTCTCATCCAACAGAACCAAATCCCATTATAACACACGTGACTTACCTAGAACATAACCTCACAACATCGATACATAGAATACCGAATGCATGGATGAAAACATCAGAGGCAAATCTAACATGTAGGCAACATTACTAACCCTCTGAAGAATTTCAAACGGCCTAATGTACCTGCGGCTAAGATCGTCCTTCCTACCAAATCTCATCACGCCCTTCATGGGTGATACACAGAGAAAATACCAAGTCAACAACACTAAACTCTAAGGCATAAAGTCTACGATCAACGTAGCTCTTCTTCCTGCTATGAGATACTCGAAGTCTGTCCTGAATCACTCAGACTCTATCTAAGGAATAACGAAGCAAATTTGTACTCTGTGGCCTAGACTCCAAACCATCAAACCAACCCACTAGTGATATGCAACACCTACCATATAAATCCTCAAAAGGTGCCATGCTAATGCGCGAATGAAAATTATTATTATAAGTAAATTTGGCCAAGGGCACAAACATATCCCAAGAACCTCCAAAGTCAAGAATACTGGCCCGAAGCATGTCCTCCAGGACCTGAATAGTCCTCTCGGACTAGCCATCTGTCTGAGGGTGGAATGCGGTACTAAGATGAACCTTTGTACCCAAGTCTCGCTGAATCGCCCTTCAAAACTGAGATGTGAACTTAGTTTTGCGGTTTGAAATAATAGAAGTTGGGATCCCGTGAAATTGAACAACCTCACGAAGGTAAACCTGAGCTAACCTCTCTGCACTGTCAGTAGTCTGAACCGGCAAGAAGTGCACTGACTTAGTCAGCCGATCAACAATCACCCAAATGGAATCGAAACCCCTAGAAGTATGTGGCAATCCAACTACGAAATCCATAGTAATCCCTTCCCACTTCCACTCAGGAATGGGAAGTCACTGCGTCAAGCAACCAGGTCTCATGTGCTCAAAATTCACCTGCTGGTAGTTCAAGCACGGAGATACAAACTCATCTATGTCCCGCTTCATACTACTCCACCAGTACAACTATCTCAAGTCTCTATACATCACGGTCATACACAGAATGGATGGAATATCTAGAATAATGTACCCTCGTAGAATCAACTGAATCAAATCCCTAAGTCTCAGAACACAAATATGACTATCAAACCTAAGAACACCCTCTAAATCTAGAGTAGCCTGGCTGGCCTTACCCTGAACCACCTATTCACGAATGTCACTCAATCTTTGATCCGTATACTGATGGCTTTGAATCTGATCAACTAGATTAGAACGAACCTCAATACTAGAAAAAACTCTGCTAGGATCCGTCAAGTCAAGCAAAACCAAAAAGTTAGCCAAGGACTGGATGTCCAAGGCCAACAGTCATTCTGAAACTGAAAGTGAAGCTAAGCTGGCTATACGCACAGTCTTCTGACTCAAGGCATCTGCTACCATGTTTTCCTTGCCCAGATGATATAGAATAGTGAAGTCATAGTCCTTCAGTAACTCAATCCATCTCCTCTGCCTCGAGTTTAGCTCTCGCTGACTCGTGATGTACTGAAAACTACGGTGATTTATGAAGATCTCACACTGAATCCCATATATGTAGTACCTCTAAATCTTGAGCGCAAAGACTATCGCTGCCAACTCCAAGTCATGAGTGGGGTAGTTGCCCTCGTGAACATTCAACTATCTCGACGCATAGGCTCTCACTTGACCCTGATGCATTAACAGACAACCAAGACCAATCCCTGAAGCATCACAATATACCAAGAAGCTCTATCCCTCAACAGATAAAGTCAACACTAAAGATGAAGTCAACAAGGCCTTAAGCCTTTGAAAGCTATTCGCGCACTAATCCGACCACTGGAATGGAACATCATTCCTAGTCAGCATATTCAAAGGTGCTTCTATGGAAGAAAACCCCTTGAAGAACCTCATATAGTACCCTGCTAACTTAAAAAAGTTGTGAACCTCGGTAGGAGTAGTCAGTATAGGCCAATCATGATCTGCTAAATTCGTTCCCAAGTCCACTTTGATCCCATTCTTAGGTACCACGTGTCCTAGAAATGCACCTGACTGAAGCCAAAACTCACACTTTGAGAACTTGGCATAAAGCCGACGATCTCTCAAAGTCTTGAGTATAATCCTCAAGTGTCGTTCATGCTCATCTCTACTCCGCGAGTATATCAGGATGTCATCTATGAACACTATCACAAATGAGTCACAGTACGGTGTAAGACCCTGTGCATCAAGTCCATGAAAGTTGTGTGAGCATTAGTTAACCCAAAAGATATAACCAGGAACTCATAGTGGCCATAACGTATCCTGAATACTGTCTTAGGGATGTCCTCCGCCTTAATCCTTAACTGGTGGTAGCCAAATCTATCTTCAAAAACACAACTAAACCTTGAATCTGATCAAACAAGTCATCTATGCGCGACATCGGATACCTATTCGTCATAGTCATCTTATTCAACTGCCTATAATCAATAGACAACCGCATCGACCCATCTTTCTTCTTCACAAATAGAACAGGAGCACCCCAAGGTGACACACTCGGCCTAATAAAACCCTTAGCTAACAAGTCCTGGAGCTACTCCTTAAGCTCTCTCAACTCAGTTGGAGACATACGGTAAGGAGAAATTTAAATAGGCCTGGTGCCCGGCTCTAACTCAATAGCAAAGTCAATATGTTCTCAGGTAGAACGCCTGGTAGGTTTGTAAGGAACACATCTATGAAATCTCTAACCACAGGAACTCACTCATGGAAAGAAGGGTAAGCACTAGCATCTCGGACATATACTAGATAAGCCAAACACCAGCGAGAAATTAACTTCTTATCTCAAAGACGAGAGATGATCCCAGATAGTGTGCAGCTGACATAACCCTACCACACAACTGGGGATACACCGGGCATGGCTATGGTAACAGTTTTGGCATAACAATTCAAAATTGCATGATGAGGGGATAACTAGTCCATGCCTAGAATCACATCAAAGTCTAACATATAGAGAATCATCAAATCACCCCAAGTCTCCATATCTCTAACAGAAATCTTACAGGATCTCACAATCTGATCCACTACTAAAAAAGGTCCTACTAGGTCAAGACAGATACACGCATAGATAACGACTCACTACACAACCCTAAACAAGGCAAATAGTAGGCAGAAACATATAAGCAAGTACATCAAGGATCAAATAAAGCCCAAGCTGATTGAAGGAATACAAAAATCGTACCTATGATCATAGCATCTGAGGCCTCTGCCTCCAGTCTCCCAAGGACAGCATAAAACTGACAACGACCACCTCCTAACCGACCGCTATCCATACCACCTATCCTACAATGCTGGCCACCACCTCTAGCCTGACCACCACCCCTTCTAGCCGGTGGGTGAATTGCACGGATAGGCTGAGCCAACTAAACAATACCCCACAGGGGGAAATCTCTAGCATAATGACCAATAACTCTGCACTCATAATAGGGTCGTGATGACCCACCCTGCCGGGATGAACTAGTTGCACTGGTGTGGCCACCATGGCCTGATACCCAAAAGATGTACCCCTCGGAGTCATTATGACCCTGATGGATACTCTAACCCAACTCAATCTTAGAACTACCAAAAGCCTGAAGCAAAGCGTGAATCGGTTAACTAGACTGACCCTGGTGCTTCTATTTTTGATAACCTCGGTCACACTGGCCTGAACCTCTATCATTATGATGGGGACCACTGTAGGTACCCTGGTGTTGAGGCCTCTTATCACTGGCACCCTGATCATAGTGATGTAAATCCTTGACGGTATGGACAAAGTCTATGATAGCCTAAAATGATAACCGCTAACTAATATTTCAGCTGGCTATCTAAGCTCTGTCCGCAATCCCCAAATAAACCTATGGACTCTGTCAGGCTTGGTAGGCATGATCATAGCCTCAAATGGAGCAAGCTAGTGGAAGCAATTCTCGTAATCAGATATATACACGAATCCCTACATAAGCCAAGTTAACTTCTCCTTGCGACATTCACGATCACTCTGTGGCAAGAACTTGACCATAAAGTCCTCATAAAATTCACTCCAATTCCACTCAAGAGATGAAGACGGTTTGCAAGCAACCTAGGTCCTCTACTATAACTTCGTTGGGCCCTTCTACTGATAAGCCATATAACTAACCTCGTGAGTCTCCAATTACCTTAAATAATGTAGCATATCCTCACAAGTAGTAATAAAATCATGCAGATCTTGACCAGGATTACTTGAAAAACCTTGGTGATGCCAATCTCTGAAATCCTCCTAGAGCCTTCTGCTCCGACTCTGTCATAACTGGGAGAGGAGCAAGATGTTGTTGGATAGATGGTATAGCAAGAACCTCAACACGGGGAGCCACAGTAGTAGGTTGCACTCCTGAACTCTATACACCCATGGTTGCCGCCTGAGCAGATGTCTGTGCTACCTCAGAAGGCTAACCCTCAATCATGTCCAACAACTGTAGAAGTAAACCCCGAACATTTAGAGAAGGAGCTATGACTGAAGTTGGCACAGAAACTGGTGTTGGCACTGCTGGTACCTGGGTTATCCCCTGGTCCATGGGCTGCTGCTCTGAAATAATCTCAGGCTCATACTCGGGCTCAACCTCGACCCTAGGAGCTCTAATTGGTGCCTCCACTCGGGCACGTCCGCTAGCTCTAATGATATGACATCCTCGGCCCCTAGATGGAGTCAGAGGTGCAGGGGTCAAAGGCTCTCCTCCACCCGATGCTGACAATCATCTACGAACCATCTGCGGAAGAGTGAACTAGAACAAGTGACATTGCAAGAAACTTTCAAGGATACTATACACGAGATATAAGCAAGAAAAGGTCCATATTTCCTAAGATGCAACTTCAGCCACCCAAAGATTGAGTATGGATGTCTTCACCCTGATCTGTAGGACTCTACTAGACATTGGCTCCTATGGAGATGACATCGTTGAACGTAGGCTCTGATACCAAGCTATCACAACCTAATTTCTTGGGTCAGTACGTCACTTACTATCTCCCAGTAGGCAAACCAATCCCTGTAGCCCAGAACAATTAGGAATGGCTGCTATCTAATAAGCATGCGGAAGAACAGTAAATAAGCAAAAGTAAGGGAACAAGATAAAGAGATAAGCAACAAGAATGCATAAGCGGAAGCTAATCCAAACCCAAAACCTGGTATCATAGTATAAGAATTGGGACTACATCAACAGAGTACAACTGATCCAAAAGTATATATACATATGTCTCTGAGTAGTAAAAGAGTACATAATACAAAAGATAAACTAAAAGCATGGCTCCGGTGGCCAAGAGCTCACCCTCAGTCTTAGATAGTCCAAAAGATCATCCCGCACGAGTCTCTAATGGATAAACGGTGATGGCCAACACTAGGGTCTGCACCAAAAAAATGCAGAGTGTAGTATGAGCACCAATTGCTAAGCAACGGGTACCCAATAAGCATCATAGGCCAACTGAGTGCATGTAAGATATAAAGAAAATAATGTAGCAGATATGAAACAAATAGTCACAGAAGCAACAAGTAGGTGCGTGGAAGCTAGAATACAAGGATACAAGAAGAAAATAATATGCTAGGCTAGATAATAGTTATATACATCATAGAACACCGCTGACAGAAGAATGAACACACTTGGGATCCTCGCAATAACAATATAAAATGAGAGTTTAAGAAGAAGGCAGTATATCGGTAACCTCAAGTAAAAAGGAAAGGAGGAAAGGAAAGTAAAGATAACATGCTCGAAAATAAGGCTAACAACCAAGTCATGCTAGTAATACAACTCTTAATGGCATAGATAAACAAACGATAGCCCAAGTAAAACAATCAAGTGAACCTAATGTACATAATACAACTCTCAGTTTCCAGTATCGAATGTAACAATAATCAGGATCAATATTGCGATAGAATAACAATAAATAAAAGCCTACCTATAGTCCCACAGGCGCCCATACACCCGAAGAACACATATAAGTGAAAACAAACCCTCCGGCATCCCATCATACCAGACTGTACACTGAGCAAACAACAAACAAGGGTGGAACATCGCACAAATGGATGATATGATACAATATGATGGATGACATCATGCAATAGTGGTACCTCCTCCGGTGCCGATAGACATAACAGGTAGGACCCATGGAAGGATACGACCCATATACCTCAACTGCTTCGTATACCCCTCCTCTGGCACACTCGACACGTATTCCCTGGTCTGGATCAGCAAAGTCCATGGAGGGCCTAGAACACATACTAAATCTCAAGTATCAATATATCAGTCCAAAATACCAGCGGATCCAAACGAGTAACAAATCTCAAAAAATGCATGGGCGGAGTCTCTCCGGGTCTAAATCGGTGAAATAAGTCTCAAAAACCCCCGAATAAGGGTGCCGAGGCATAATTGGGTCTAAAACGGCAGAAAAACAAGACTGATGCTTGGATTTACCGAGTCTCATACCATTTCAAATCAATAGGAAATCAAATATAGTACTACACCCATCCGAGTCTAGTATATGTATGAAAACAGTGATAAAATCATCCTTTTAACTCTTTTACCCCAAGAAGATCCATGAAAAAAATTCCAAACCTTTTATAACCATATCTATCAAAATGGGGCCCTTGGGGCCATGCAAGGTTTAGAAAACCATTTATAGTAGGCTCGAAGCCAAAACTATAGTAAAATCATGTAGAAATCTCTTTATAGTAGCCCAATGGCTCACAATCAACCTATCGGCCCAGCATTGGCTCCAATTATTCTACAGTACAAATAACCAGCTCTACAACTAATATCAATGTCCAAGACTCACGGACATTCCCAAATAACCCACCATCTATGGTTCAGAGTCAAATGCAAGGTCACATAGGACCACAAGGGTGATATAAGCAACTACAACGAATTTTACAACCAAACGAGTGAAATAATACGAACATGAAGAGAGGACAAGGTCTGAGTACCAAGATAAAAAAACCCAACCCAAGTCTAGAAGAGTTAAATCGTAACCTACCTTTCGTCCAATGACAAGCTGCTCGAACGACGGTATCCAAGCTTCAACTACTCCGAGAAGCTATGAAATAAGGTCAAACTATCATAAACATAAACTATGCATTAAAACAAGACCAATGATACCCATATTGCTATAATAATAGTCGGATCAACATTTAGATCAAAAGAGGGCCCACGAGGCCCACAACCTGAAACCGGAAACAAAAAATAGCACGATGATCATAACGATCCTAAGAGTGTATGCTCAAAATTTGAGCAGATTAGCCAAGAAAAGGTTCTCAAAATAGCCTGCTCAAGTAAGTAATTAAAGAGGGAAATTCAAAGAATAAAATCAGAAATTAACTCACCATGAGGAGAGAAACAAGCTTACAGAGTGAAATCCTCGCAATTACGAACAATCAAAGCCAAAGGTGCAGCTTTAAATCAATAAAACTCAAGCTTTGAGAAAATCATCAATGGAGATTTGCTAATGGAGAAGAAGAAACTTGGGGAAGAAGGAGACTTACCAAACTATGAGGGAAGCAAGATTATCCGACAATTTGAAGAATTCCCCAAGCTTAGAACTATTTAGGAGCAAATTCTAGAGAGTGGAAATAACTTGGAGTTGAGAAACCAAGGTGAGAGTGGCTGAAAAACCGTGAAGTGAGCAATAAATAGGCCTGGCCGCAGGCTTGTGCCATCGGCGCTGGCCAGGCGCTATGGCGCTGAGAGGAGGCTAGGCGCTAGGGCGCAATCGCGCGGCAGGGGTGCAATCGCGCTGAAGGGTAGGCGTGTGCTGAGGCGCCATTGATAAAACTTAAAAGATTTCCACCATATTATCATCTATAATTTATTCAACATCTTGCTTAACATTATGATCTTAGAACATATAATTGTAACAAACCTTGTATCGAATGAAAACAGATAAAATAAATGTAGAATAATGAACAAAATAATTCGATAAAAGACAACTGATTAATAATGCTACTATTACCTTTGTCTCATAATACTTGTCATGTTTTACTTCTCGAGAGTTAAATTACAGTAACTTTGATTAACTAATGTTATTTGATTGCCTTATATTGTTATGATACAAATATAGCTTGTGCATCTCAAACATGTTTCTTTGATTTTGATTAGTAAGGAGGTGCTATTTTTATTGAAGTGAACAAACCATCTTTAATAAGAACATATTCTCCATCCTATGAAGAAAACATAAATAAAAAGGGGGGAAAAGCAAAAAGTATGAACTTTATTCAATATACGATGAAAATTGTTAGTATATGAAAATACATGTTGGCACACATTAACCTTCTTAACCGTTTGATTAGATATGAGAACAAATAGAATAAGTAGAAAGCGAGCCCAATGCATCATTAACGAAAGATAGAGAAATAAAGACTTAAAAATAAGTACTATTCAACATTCTTGTACGATTTCTCCTTCATAATGCTTGCGAAAAAAAAGTTGTTTAAGGGCATGATAAATTTTGCTTGTATGTTGTGTAATTATCACTGCTAAGAACATTCTATTTAATATGAAGTAGTCTGTCAAATTTGCTTCTCCAAAGTAGGTGCTCTTAGGTATTATTTTGTGGGAGGGGTGGGGTCTTAGGTGTAAGCGTCGATTATAATCTCATGTCTTGTGTTCTGATTATTGCTTGTATAGAGGTTCCCATTATGTGCACTAAAATAACAGTTCCGGATGAATTGAGATGTAATTTTTCTTACCAATACAAATAGTTATGCAGGCGATGTATTTCATGCAGTGAATTAGATTGAATACTTAATTTTTGTTGCCTTTTCATCTGCTAGAGAGAAATTTTAAAGTGTCCAAATTATCTAGGTATATAATAAAAAGTTAGATATTCACATTAAGTACTCTTTAGAAGGACATGAGTTTAACACCCATATGCAAGCAGGAACCTTGTAATATAGATTTTTTTTAACAATATTAACAAAGTAGAGAATTTTGATACAAAGATCTCAATGTACTTAGCAAGATTAAAAATATTAGGACTATTATAATTCAGACTCCAAAAAGTGAATAATAATTTTATTTTTTCAGAACATGCCATGAAAGCCACTGAAAAATATAGTATACTACAACTTTATGCAAGAAAAAACTTTTTCAAGAAAACATGGGACATCTATGTTGCCCCAAATGAAGGAGCAAGAACATAATTTTTAGATAAAACAAAATAATTTATCAAAAAAGACGCAATTTAATATGTGAAAATACAAATAGTGTACAAAACAAAATATGCAAGAACCCAAAAACAATATTATTCAAGGAGCAAAAGATCAATTTAGCACTTCTCAGTAAAACAAAAGAAAAAAGGAACGTAACAAAGGAGATAAATAAACATGAATCTTAAAGTATAAAGATGGTGCCTTAACATCTTCAAATTTACCAAGCAAACAAGTAATTCGAGATTAGAAGAATTTGCAACCCCTTTAAAACTGCTCTTTTTTTTTACATTTGAGTAATTTTCCATGGGTTGAAGTTAAACCGAGCTTGAATCACCGGAAGAAAGGAATTGATCACAAAAATAAAAATTACATACCTAGAGTACTGCCAAACGAAGCACGTATCAGCATTATGAATTACTGATTATTGACATCCTTATTTTTCAATCAACAAAAGCAGATACTGTAACTGAATATATAACAAAGAATGTTGTAGACATCGAAATTTTATGAGACTCTATAAGATAAGTCCAATTTATGTCAGGGTTTGTTGGAGGCTACTCTATTCTAAACCCTAACTTGGAGGCTACTGATAACGCTCAAAGTACCACTCCAATTAAGAAGCGTAAGCGATCGTTGTCAAATATAGAACCCAACAAAGGTTGGGGTCGATCCCAAAGAGAATATGGTGAAAGTTAAGTCTTTAGTGAATTAGTTGACTAATGGTCAATAGTTTCCGGTAAATAAAAAGGGGGGTTTTGTGTGAACAATGTGTAAACAAAAACAAACAATAATATATGGGAGATAATCAGTAGGAGAATGAACTAGGGAAGTGTTTACCATGGCGTTGGTAACGATGTCGATTCTAAGCTTAACCGGGTTCTTTCTATATGCGTATCACGATGTGATTTAATTAATGGTATCATCTAAACGTTTCTCAACCAAATAGACGAATTTACTTTTCAATTCTCTCGAACTTGAAAAGGTGTGCGTTTATATTTCAATCCTAAACATCAAGTAGATTAATCTAGTTACAGCATTAATCATAAGACGAGAGTTGGTAGTCTCGAATCCTCGTTGTTAATCAAGTTTCCCGGTTTTAATCTCTTTACTCAAGCAAATTAAACCTAGGCATGTTCTAATATTTGCAACCACTAGAAAACGTTAAGCATGAATGATTAACAACGTGACAATCATATATATTGAACCCGTCGCTACCCGAAATCTATATCGCTACTTTAGTCATGGCTCCCACAACCCTAGTTGTGGGAGTTTAGTTAATCATGCTAGAAGAAGAAGAGAAGAAAGTCATATTCATAATAGAGAGAAAATATTCTTACAATATAATGAAAACAATCTTCAAATATCCAAGAACAAGAAAAACCAAGATCCCAAGAACAAATCAAGAACGAGATTGAGGAGAAGGAAAACGTGTGCAGCGTGTTTCCTCTCTCAAAAATCGCTCTAAACTCTCCTACAATTATTGGGAGAACTATTGTAAAAAGCTTGACATGTAAAATAAACCTAACATAGAGTATTTATAGAAGTCTAGGAAACAAAGTCCCAAAAACGTTCGGATTCCGCGTAGCGGACTGCCTAAGTGTGACGGCTTGGGTGACGAACCGTCACTGGCTTGACGGACCATCGCCTAGACCGTCACCACTAGGCAGTGGACTGCCTCAACTTGACGGTTGGGGTTGACGGACCATCACAAGCTTGACGGTCCGTCACTCTGACCGTCACTCTTATCCAGTACGTCGTTTTGCTCGTATTTTCTTCTGTTTCCATGTTTGTCTCCCTTCCCTGAAAACATAACATAAAACATCAAAAACGACGACGGTTGCTTGAAAACGTATGATTATTCTTAGTTTAAAGGAGTCGAAAGTGCCGTAAAGTGGCGGCACATCAACACCCTCAACTTAGACGTTGGCTTGTCCTCAAGCAACATAACATAAAAACAATAATACGACGACTCAACTAAGAAAACAAACTCGTGTCTCTAGCAACTCATGGTCATTCATTAGTTCAATAAATCAAGCTCCCTCGTAGCACACAAATGTATGAAACGCTAACTTGCAAGGATCCAAACATGTCATTCCGATATGATAGAATATTATGCATACACACGCACAGCTATCCTAACAGTCAATAGACAATACAGAAATCTTGGTGCCCTCACCACAAAGAAGTCCTGCACACAAGATTTAGGACTAGGTAAGACGCTCACACTCACAAACGAGTTCAAACAATGCACATGCGATGCCATAGGCTTGCCCTTACTATTCTATCTCGGTTTTTTAGAAAGCCACTCAGGATCACTACAGGACTTGTTTTGGCTTGTAATGAGGCTTCGGGTGCAGGTAGGATACGTTTGGGGAATAGTGACTAAACCCTCCTTGGAATCACCGACCTACTCTTTCCACCTAACTTTACTTTGTCCATCCTTATTCACCTCTTTATTCCATTCTTATTCACCTTTTGATTTCCTTCTTTCTGGCTACAGGTGCGGCCCCTTTATTTTGACAATTCTTTTTATTTCTTTTTCGTTCTTTTTCATCTCTTTTTTTTTCTTTCTTTTCTTAGACACACACCCGGAATTTTCATTCTATTCACAACCAATCTTATTCATATCCTATTTTTCTTCTCATTTACCTATATAGTAGCCACCCTCAACTTAGGTTGATTGCCTGAGTTGAGGTGCACGATGTCCAAGGAAGGGCCAGGGCCAAAATAGTGATTCAAAGTTAAACAGGAACGGTGACAGGTTATTGAAAGAACATGGTCAATTATGGCTCAAACAGGGATCAAAGGGATTATGTGTTTGGATGGTCTTATAGGCTAAGTGGACTGCACACAAAAAGGGCATGTGATCCTTTCCTAAGCAACCAACTTCAAACTTAACAAAATAGACCGGGCAAGTTCTAGATGCATGCACATAGTAAGAATTTATAACAATACGCTCACACACACTTGCACCAAGAAACTATACCATTTCCAACTATCAAGACAACAACTCGGCTTAAGCATACTTATTCCAATCATAACCACACAATGACATCCAAGGATCCGGACAGTCAATCGTTTCAACCATAGGTACAAAACCAGAAAATTTTCAGAGGGGCTCCTTTTAGTCAAGAAAAACGCCACATGCATGCTATAGACACTAGAAAACAACTAAAATTTAAACGACAACCTAACATGCTGGTTCTACTAGATAGCACACCGGAGGGAAAAGAACTCGGTAACAAAAACCCTCGGTGGTGACTCACAGGTTTCCCAACACTTACTATTCTATCTCGGTTTTTTAGAAAGCCACTCAGGATCACTACAGGACTTGTTTAGGCTTGTAATGAGGCTTCGGGTGCAGGTAGGATACGTTTGGGGAATAGTGACTAAACCCTCCTTGGAATCATTGACCTACTCTTTCCACCTAACTTTACTTTGTCCATCCTTATTCACCTCTTTATTCCATTCGTATTCACCTTTTGATTTCCTTCTTTCTGGCTACAGGTGCGGCCCCTTTATTTTGACAATTCTTTTTATTTATTTTTCGTTCTTTTTCATCTCTTTTTTTTTCTTTCTTTTCTTAGACACACACCCGGAATTTTCATTCTATTCACAACCAATCTTATTCATATCCTATTTTTCTTCTCATTTACCTCTATAGTAGCCACCCTCAACTTAGGCTGATTGCCTGAGTTGAGGTGCACGATGTCCAAGGAGGACCAGGGCCAAAACAGGGATTCAAAGTTAAACAGGAACGGTGATGGGTTATTGAAAGAGCATGGTCAATTATGGCTCAAACAGGGATCAAAGGGATTATTTACATTTGGACGGTCTTATAGGCTAAGTGGACTGCACACAAAAAGGGCCTGTGATCCTCTCCTAAGCAACCAACTTCAAACTTAACAAAATAGACCGGGCAAGTTCTAGATGCATGCACATAGTAAGAATTTATAACAATACGCTCACACACACTTGCACCAAGAAACTATACCATTTCCAACTATCAAGACAACAACTCGGCTTAAGCATACTTATTCCAATCATAACCACACAATGACATCCAAGGATCCGGACAGTCAATCGTTTCAACCATAGGTACAAAACCAGAAAATTATCAGAGGGACTCCTTTTAGTCAATAAAAACGCCACATGCTTGCTATAGACACTAGAAAACAACTAAAATTTAAACGACAACCTAACATGTCGGTTCTAGTAGATAGCACACCGGAGGGAAAAGAACTCGGCAACAAAAACCCTCGGTGGTGACTCACAGGTTTCCCAACACCCTCAACTTAGACTCATGCATTGTCCCCAATGCATACATGTGAAAGCTAAAACTGTGAGAATAAGGAATACCTGTGAAGTCCATAGGACTCAGATTCTGACATGATGTTGGAGACCGCCAGGGTCTCCAAAGCAGGAGAACTCGATGGAGTTTGTGCACGCGACAACCTCATGTTGCGTTCGAGCTTCCTCTTTTGTTGGCTCCATAGCTAATCGCGACAACTTCTTCGCTCTTTCTTTGCAGATTCTCTTGCGGTGTTTTCATTTTCTTGATCTATTTTCACCGCTTTCCTTTACCTGCTTCTCCTCTTGTGATCGCAACCTTACTCTCATAACAGCTCGGGTTTCAACACAACCCTTCTCCTCAAGATACACATCTGCAGGGACTTCCTCAATAACATTGACGACCGCGACCACCCACATGTCACTTGGTTGCTTCATCAATTTGGACACATCGAACTTGACCACTTCGTTATTTAATCTGAAGGTCAGTTCATTTCTTTCCATGTCAACCAATACTCTTGCCGTAGCTAACAATGGTCGTCCCAATATTATGGGAACTTTAAAATCCACTTCGCAATCCAAGATCACAAAGTCAGCGGGGAATATAAGCTTACCAACCTTGACTAGCACATCGGACAATATTCCCACCGGTCGCTTTACCGAACGGTCAGCCATCAACACTCTCATGTACGTTGGTTTAGGTGCTCCCAAGCCCAATTGCTTGTAGACTGCTAGCGGCATCAAGTTGATGCTAGCACCAAGATCACATAAGGCTTTCCCGAAGTTTAGCTTCCCAATAGTGCAGGGAACAGTAAACGCGCCTGGGTCTTTCTTCTTTTCGACTAACGACCTTGAGGAAATAGCGCCGCAGTGGTGGAGGTTATCTTCTGGTTCGAAACTTACCGACCTCTTCTTTGTAATCAAGTCCTTCATGAACTTGGCATATCCGGGCATTTGTTCAAGCGCTTCCACCAATGGGATGTTTATTGATATATGCTTGAGCATGGTCAGGAAATTCAAGAACTTACCATCTTCCGTTTTCTTCTTTAGGCGTTGTGGGAAGGGAGGCGGTGGCCGAGGCATCATAGTTGGAGGCTTTTCAGCTTCCTTGCTTTTCTCCGCGGGCTTTTGAGTAGCCTCTTCAACCTCTTTGTCGTTGGCGTCATCACCCTCAACATGAGTCTGAATTACCGGATGTGATTCCGGTAATATTTTGCCGCTTCTTGTAGTGATCGCCATACAGCTCGCGTCGTTCCTCGGGTTCTGAATCGTGTCACTCGGCAAGGTACCTGTCTTCCTTTAGTTTAGAGATTCCGAGATTAAGCCCACTTCCTGCTCTAATTGCTTAATCGAAGTGGAATGTGCCTCCACTATTTGACTCATGGCCGATAACTCAGTCCTTATCTCCTTCACCCCAGAGTCAGTCGATTCTACCTTCAGCAGCATCTTCGCCATCATGTTCTCTAGCTTGGAAGTCCCTGCCTCGTTGCTAGCTTAATCCCGATTACCAGGTGGTACATACAACCCACCTCTATCAGTGTTATTCCTCCAGTTTCCTTGCTCGCGATCTCTGTAACCAGCTTTCTCATAGTAGTTGTCCTTCTGATAGGTCCGACCTTGGTTTCCTTGGCCATTGGCCTGGAAACCCCCCAAGTAATTTGCCTCCTCATCAGTTTCCAACTCTGCTGCTCTACCTTGGGAACCCACAGCTTTTACCTTCTCGATACCTCCTGAAAACAAGTGCTTTGTCAGTAGGTCCAACTGCGTTTTCAGATACGCCATGTCTTGGTCGCGCTCCTCCTCTTTTCTGCGCTGCTCAGCTGACATACCAACTGAATAAGTGCTAGCTGCTACCTCTGTATCCTGTGTATGCTAGGCCCTGTTGGTTTTGGTGAGCCTGTCCAAAGTAGTTGTGGCCTCAACCAAAGTGAGACCCATGAATGCACCACCTGCTGCATTGTCTAACGTCGGCTTGGTAGCCGAATTCAGTGCCCTATAGAACGTCTGCATCAAAAAGTTGTCGGTCAACTGATGGTTCGGGCATTGTGTCAGCTTCTTCTTGAACCACAACCAAGTCTCATGTAACGCTTCGTGGGGTTGCTGTCTGAAATTACTAATTTCATCCCTCAACTGTATCATCCTAGACGGAGGAAAGAACCTTTCTAGGAAAGCTCCTTTCAACTATCTCCAAGTTGTGATAGAGTCGGGGGTCAGCTCTGTCAACCACAATGCTGCCTCATCAGACAGAGACAACGGAAACAACCTGAGCCTGATTGCTGTCTGATTTACTCCAGGCAACTCGAACGACTTGCAGATGCCCACGAAATTCATCAGGTGCTGGTTTGGATCATCACCAGCGGCACCACGGAACACTCCTCTCAAGTTCAACAGCTGGATCATCGTGCTAGTGATGTTGAACTTGGCTCCGGGCGCTAGCGGTGGAAGAGCAATGGCGCCCGTAGCGCCAACTCCATCAAAGTCGATATCCTCATCATTCAGCATAACATCGTCCTGCAGACCACCAGCATTCAGATTTTGTTGGGCCTGCAGTTCTGCAGCGAGCCTTGCTGCCTCTTGTTGTGCGGCCATATTCTGCCTTAATGTTCTAGCAAGCTCGGGGTCGTAAGGTAATGTTGATTCACCCGAGCACCGGGTACTTGGCATGCACAACTCTATACCCTGTCAAAAACAAAAACAACAAATAAACGTAAAAGCAGGAAAGTATGACTAAGAGTCAAATAAACACACCGGACTTAATAAACAAACGTATTCCCCGGCAGCGGCGCCAAAATTTGATAACGCTCAAAGTACCACTCCAATTAGGAAGCGTAAGCGATCATTGTCAAATATAGAACCCAACAAAGGTTGGGGTCGATCCCACAAAGAATATGGTGAAAGTGAAGTCTTTAGTGAATTAGTTGACTAATGGTCAATAGTTTCCGGTAAATAAAAAGGGGGGTTTTGTGTGAACAATGTGTAAACAAAAACAAACAATAATATATGGGAGATAATCAGTAGGAGAATGAACTAGGGAAGTGTTTACCATGTCGTTGGTAACGATGTCGATTCTAAGCTTAACCGGGTTATTTCTATATGTGTATCACGATGTGATTGAATTAACGGTATCATCTAAACGTTTCTCAACCAAATAGACGAATTTACTTTTCAATTCTCTCAAACTTGAAAAGGTGTGCGTTTATATTTCAATCCTAAACATCAAGTAGATTAATCTAGTTACAGCATTAATCATAAGACGAGAGTTCGTAGTCTCGAATCCTCATCGTTAATCAAGTTTCCCGGTTTTAATCTCTTTACTCAAGCAAATTAAACCTAGGCATGTTCTAATGTTTTCAACCAGTAGAAAACGTTAAGCATGAATGATTAACAACGTGACAATCATATATATTGAACCCGTCGCTACCCGGAATCTATATCGCTACTTTAGCCATGGCTCCCACAACCCTAGTTGTGGGAGTTTAGTTAATCATGCTAGAAGAAGAAGAGAAGAAAGTCATATTCATAATAGAGAGAAAAGATTCTTACAATATAATGAAAACAATCTTCAAATATCCAAGAACAAGAAATACCAAGATCCCAAGAACAAATCAAGAACGAGATTGAGGAGAAGGAAAACGTGTGTAGCGTGTTTCCTCTCTCAAAAATTGCTCAAAACTCTCCTACAATTATTGGGAGAACTATTGTAAAAAGCTTGACATGTAAAATAAACCTAACATAGGGTATTTATAGAAGTCTAGGAAACAAAGTCCCAATAACGTTCGGATTCCGCGTAGCGGACTGCCTAAGTGTGACGGCTTGGGTGACGGACCGTCACTGGCTTGACAGACCATCGCCTGGACCATCACCACTAGGCAGTGGACTGCCTCAACTTGACGGTTGGGGTTGACGGACCGTCACAAGCTTGACGGTCCGTCACTCTGACCGTCACTCTTATCCAGAACGTCGTTTTGCTCGTACTTCCTTCCGTTTCCGTGTTTGTCTCCCTTTCCTGAAAACATAACATAAAACATCAAAAACGACGACGGTTGCTTGAAAACGTACGATTATTCTTAGTTTAAAGGAGTCAAAAGTGCCGTAAAGTGGCGGCACATCAGCTACTCTACCCTAAACCAGCTCACGCCTATAAAAAGGGTAATATATTCCCTTGAAAAGGCATCGCGAATATTTCACAAAATCCTGGGTATTGATAAATAGATCCACATAATCCTCCTTTCATAGAGATCATATCAAAATCTTTCTGCATTCAAGAAATATGCTACTAACGGCCCTCGAATTACGGAGAAAGATCAGAGAGAAGAATCAAGGGAGGAACAGATTTGTACTAACAAATATTCATCAATAAAATATTATTGTTTCTTCAGATTTTGTTTGTGGTTGGTTTATTTTCTATCCCTTTAAAATTTATTGCAAGCAAATTGGCATGCCCAGTGGGACCAAATATGTCCTTCATCTCTTTTCTCACAAATAAGATCATCAAATCTGGAGCCATAAAACCGCAAAGATGGAGATTACATCAAGTCTCGTCTTTGAGTTTCATTAAGTTTACACAACAACAAGCCTTGATGTGGGGGCATTTGTAGACATCAAAATTTTGTTGGACTCTATAAGATGAGTCCAATTTCTGTCAGAGTTTCTTGGAGGCTACTCTATCCTAAACCCTAGCTTGGAGGATTCTCTATCCTAAACCAGCTCACGCCTATATTAAGGATAATATATTCCCTTGAAAAGGCATCTCGAATATTCCACAGAATCCTGAGTATTCATAAAGAGATCCACAGAATCCTCCTTGCATGGAGATCATATCAAAATCTTTCTGCGTTCAAGAAATATGCTACTAACGGTCCTCGAATTACGGAGAAAGATCAGAGAGAAGAATCAAGGGAGGAACAGATTTGTACTCTCAAATATTCATGAATAAAATATTGTTATTTCTTCAGATTTTGTTTGTGGTTAGTTTATTTTATATCCCTTTCAAATTTATTGCAAACAAATTAGAATTTAAAGACAATAAAATTTGAGTCACAAAAAATAATAATCGGGACCAAAAATATTACAACAATCGTAGTATTTGATTTGAATATATGAGTGTTGCAATCTCTATTAATCCTTTGGTTAGTCTTTCCAAGTATGAAAATTCAAGTGTCGTTGAGCTTGTCACGACTCGAGACTAGGCCCCAGACGTAACGGGCAACCCAAGCCAAGGAGGCTTGAGTTAACCCCTTAGCATACATCATACGCACAAGTATAAAAAAAAGATTAGCGGAAAAAAGCCCATTGTAAATTAAATCCAACTGAAATAAGATGATCAAAAATTGTCTTACTAATACCAATATACAAAGCCTCTAACATCAAGAATAAACTCCTAAGTCAGGACATGGCCCTGACGATACTATAAAATTAAATAGAGTTCTCAAACCAACTAATAAGGGAAAACACAGGCCTTCCGGAGGAATGGTGGGCTCACCACTTGCTTATCAAAATCCCAAAGATCCTAGGGCTGCACAAAACCACAAGTAAAGGTCTTTAACCTGCATCATGAAAATATGTAGCATCCGAACATGGTCAATACAGCGAGTACTGGCATGCAACCCAGGAGAAGGGATATCACAGTTTATAAAGAAAGTCATAAAAATATAAAATAGATCATAACATAGAATATGGGGCAATTTCCAAATCTACAAATAAGATATTGAAAAGAATATATTACTTCTGTCCTAGATGGTATCACTGATATTTATTTTACTATGGGCTATGTGGGTCCGATCATAACTCAATCGGCAGAGACTCCAATCTATGTTTTCCGTAAGAATCAGGGTGTCATGTTATAATCACCTCATAATCGTATATAGCTGAACAAGTCAAGCATACAGTAAATAGCCCCGTTCGACTTAGAGGGAAGAGCTCTGTTCGACTCATACCCGTGTCAGCAAAACATGGTTTCAGGTGTTGAGCCCCGTTCGACTCATACTTTCTCGGTTAACCATCTAATCCTCTTAAGCCCATATTTTAACATTTCAAACATTTACCAAAAATTTTCATTTTGGGACTCTTAACATTTTTAAGGCACACGTGGGTTGGTATCCTCATACCAAGACTTGCAAGTCGTACTTATCATATTATGCCTTCATCATTTACACATCAATAGTCCCATAGTTAAGGATCTTAAACTCGTTTAACATATAAGTCCCTCAAAGTTCTAATCCAATTAATTATCAAACAACCATTTCAAGAACCTAGGGAGTTTTGAAGATCCTTCTTTTTCCGTCAAGATTCAATTGCTTAGGTAATAAAACAATTTCCATAGTAAACATTTCTTAAAGCTTCAAATCTTCCCCAATTTCAATAATCTGTAATTAAGGTCATACTTCAAAAGCATAACTTTAAAATAATAATTACATACAGATTATTTCACAGTAAAAACATTTAAAAGTTTCAAGCAATCTATTTCTTTTGAAACCCTTCAACCGTTTTTATACATTACTAGCATAGGGTTCGTAGTAAGTAGGAGAAAACACAATCCTTACGAGTATAGTTGAAAGGTCATTGTTCAACATACCTTTTGACGAAGAAAGCTTACGAAATGCTTGAGTTTAGCCTTAGAACTTTGAACCCTAGGCACCTTTTGCTTCAAGAACTTTTAAGAGAGAATTAACGCTTTTTCTTGGGTTTAATTCGTGTCTTAAGGGGTTTAGGGACGTTTAGAATAAGTGAGGGATGAATCTTGGATGAGAAAGGGACCAAAACGCCCTCAAAATAGCTTAAAAGAAGCAATTCCCGTAACAATATCCTAGGGATCCTATTTATAGGCAATTCCAATTAAAACCTGAATTGGTCTAGGAAGGAAAATGCGTTAGGAAAATGGTCGCCAAAATGGTCCATTTTGGCCACAAACGAACCATTTTAAAAGGCATTTTCATTGACAGAATTTTTCAAGATTCTGCCTCCAAAAATGGTCGGAAGAACGGACTGTTGTCTCAGAAAATGGTCTATTTTCCTTTCCATTTTAACTCCCAACATTCGACGTTCTTCTGGACAGACATACGTCTTCTCGATAAACTGATCATAACGTTTTACTCCGGACTCAGATTAATGCGCATTTTGTAGCATTGGAAAGAAGACTCGAAGACCTTTAATTTGGTGGGTAATAATTCACCTAACTATTTGTATTCTAGGATAAATGATCATTTGAATATGACCCAAGTTAGAAAGTTATACGAAAACTTAATCGGTAGAGAAACTTTTAATTTAACTTGTGCTAGAGGTACCTTAAGACCTTAATTCACATCCAACACTCTTCCCACACATAGTACTTGACCATAACACCTAGTTACAATAAAATCTTTCTGGTTCAGGTCTAATTATACGCAAAAAGACAATTGGAATTGTAGCTCAAAAATTTGGGGTGTTACAATATCTCCTCCTTGGGATTATTCGTTCTCGAATGATGGGCAGGGACCTATTGAAGCCATACATGTATGGAAGTAAAGGATATAACTTCACATCAATAATTCTCTTTTAAACAAATATGGAAAGATCTCAAGAGGTGCTCTATGACAACATCAAGCAAAACGTGAGAGTAGGAATTGTGAGACATATGAGACTTGGCATAGATATGATCTAGGACATAAGTTTTATGCAACATGATCATACTAATGTACGACATGAAATTTTAAAAATCATAAGCATGAATTGAGTGTGATACATGGCATGAAATAAGGTTTTGGATGTATGAATAGAAGTATCCTCACCTTAAATGATATGGATAATAGCCCTTAGATTTAGAGACACCTTTCAACTATATAACTTCCTCCGAGTACTACACATCACCCCTTGTGACTTGAAGTTTTTACATTGGCACATATAACTACTAAAGTCTACATCTAACTTCTTGCTCTCACCCCGTTCAAGCCTAACTTGAAGGTATAAAGTGCTACATCTAATGTGATCTCACTAGGTCTAAATTTTGAGATTTTATACGCCATACTCCCATAGGAACCTTCTTCCCTAAACATGGTCAACCCTTAGGTTTATTCTAAACATGCAAAAGTTTCTTTTTACATCTAAATTTATCTTCCAAGAATACTACTCTGCTTATCAACTTAATCAATCAAGCCCAAGCATTTAACAAAAAGTAACTTTCCACAAGAAGCAATTGCCCACAAACATCCAACATCACATTCAAGCCTATTACTATATTCAATTCCCGGCTTATATATAGCTAAACTATCAAAGAATTCTCTCAAGCATCCCCACAATAAACAATTCTCAAACCTTTACAAGGAGACATATCATATATTACCAGCTTATTATTTCACATAATAATCCTCATCTCGCACCTCATTCACACTTAACAACTTAGGTAACACAATCACACCGTAGCCACCACTAAATAGGGAACGTTCACTACCTTCCACTTATATCACTACTTAGCTTCCTTTTCTGACAGTTGACCAGACATATACAAAACATTACTGAAGGACTAGATGAAGAGCATGAGCTACATGACCTGCAAATAGAGTCCTAACTTTTGACAACAAACATAGAGTATGAACTGAACATATTTAATAAGAGCATGAGCATTAGGGATAGATGGATGTTGTTCAATATTTACTTATACTTAGTGTGACCTTGTCACTCAAGATGAGATCTGGGAAATCTGGTGCAATGAGCGTGGGTACTTTATATATACTAAGTGCACAAGGTGCGAATTAAAGGTGTTCTGAGCGTAGACATGCCATAACCATCTATAACCATCAAGGGTGGACGTACACATTGCTTAGAGAAAGGAAATAAAGGGCATGAATCATTCAAGAAGTCTGATCTGAGTATGTACATTGATGTAGCATTATTTCAATAGACATTATAGACATACCATGAAGCTTGAGGCCATAGGACTGAGTATAATGTGAGATATGGGTTCATGGATCATGAGCATCGTATCATAGACCTTGGACCCCTAGAAACTTAGAGAAAGATTTATACCAATGAGCGATGTTATCGCTCCCATTTTAAAGGACAGAGCATTCATAAGAGACTCACATAGAAAATTCGTCCCTCAAACATAGGCCTGATTCAAAGGCATAAGACATGGGTAGAGTGTTCTCTTAAGCTGAAGTATAAGGAATATGCTAGAATAAGAATGAATAAGTATGGAAAGCATCATAACTTCCTTCTACAACTCATACTACTAGAAACTCAATACTTCCCTTGGTTCAACACCTCATTATATCCCCCTTAGCGCAATGGTCACTATCCTAGACCAGTAGACCAATTCTGTAAAAAGATCTATAAGTACAACACTCGGCACTGCGGGGTATCACTATACACATGAACGCTAATCTCACCCAGACATTATATTTGGAAAAATACTAACTCCTTTCTAGGTCATTCTTTTCAGAGACACTATTCTTAAGTTACTCTAACCTCCATAGTCGAAATATTTAAACTTAGCTCTCTTGGGCGCACACATTTACGTTCTCTAACACTTAAGAATCTATCCTCCACTCCTTAGTCTACTAGCATTATCCTATCTCATATCCACCCAATCCAAGGAAATATTAAAATTATACCAAGAGTCTCAACAATGCCCCTTTAAATCTATAATTTCCTCAATTCATTCCAAAGAACACAAAATAATAACTACTTAGCCTCCTCTATATAAAAAACCTCAAGAACACTAATCAGGAACAATTAGCACACTTAACAACATAAATCCCATCTAACATCATATTACATCGGGTATAACTCTTTCTTATAAACTTAAGGCTCTTATTCATCTAATGAATTAGCCATAATTCACTTCTTCAACACTAGTTCTTATGTATATATCATGTTTACACCTTAAAACCTTCCCTAAGTTATTAACCTTATCCCTCTCACGTACCATGACAAATCCCACTAGAAGAGTCTCATAAAGGTAACATTATCATCCCCAACTATCATTTCTCTCTATCTCAGTAACCACCCCTGACTTCAGCTTAGTGTCTAGCACTAGGTAAAGTCAACATCACAACCTAGTATGCTAGTTAGGCTTACATCTACCAAATAAAAATCAAGAAACACTAATTCACAAAAACATTGACAAAGTGGTCGATCTAAATTCCTTCTGCAACATAATTAGGGTTTACAAGCACGACCTCCTTTCTAACACTACTGCTGCACCTTAACCTTCATAACATATCTTCTCACATACTATATTGGTTTACAACTACTCGATAAAATTCAAGATGCTTTGGGTATACTAAAACCACATGATAAGGATAATCGAACTTAATCTTACAATATAACCCATTAAAGTACATTAGCACATTCTCCCTTCTCACATCACATCTACTTACCCATGCATATATTTAAACTATCTTCAAGGTTCTATAAACATCACTACGTCTCTCTCTCCTAATTTCCCCAAATTAAAGCTCAAATATACAAAATCATAATCAATCTATCTTTACATCCACAACCTATAATTGGTCTATGCTACTTTAATAATAGGGCATCATAAGTTCCTTCCCTATTTATTCAAAAGGAACATCATAACTAACAACTTTACTTCTACTAATCTCCACAAAATTTGCTAATTTTTCTACACAAGAACTCATACCATATGGGGATACAACCTCTATCACTCCCCAATTAGTGGGTACCAGACCCTAGATATATTTTTTGCTCATTTACTACCAGCACTCTCTTACTTCTAAACTCGTGACTCCATATATCCCTTGCATAGGTATTACTTTACTACTCATATCTCATAGCACCCTAATTTATACTTTCTCGCGGGTGTAAATACTATCCCAACACTCGCATACATCCCTCTCCCCCTTAATCATGACAGTTGCAACAATGTTTTTTGAAGGGTTTGAAAACACGTTTCATCTTGGCTCAAATGCATGATTCAAGAAAATAGAGGTTTATACTTAGAATCAATAGACATTGATGCACTAATGGACTCCTTTCAAGTCCTTGTACAGCTTCATAACCTTTTGGATGACTCAACCAGATAGGATTACATCATAAGGAGTATGAGTTTTGTACTTCTTTCACCTCGAAAATAAGGCATAGCCAGCTGAGTTAGAGTAGAGTAGGAATATGGATAAGTTTCTTATAGACAGCACTTTTGCACGATGGGGAGTATGAAATAATGGGAAACATTTCTGAGATGCCCTTGCACAACATACCCATAAGCAAGACTATACTTGACACGGCTTCGTAGACACCCTGGGACCATGAACAATGCTATGATACCATGTTTTTCATGACATGAGACTAGGCCCCGGATGTAACAGGCAACCCAGACCAAGGAGGCCTGAGTTAACCCCTTAGCATATATCATACGCGCAAGTAAAAAAAAATAGCGAAAATAGGCCCATTGTAAATTAAATCCAACTGAAATAAGATGATCAACAATTGTCTTACTAATACCAGTCTGCAAAGCCTCTAACATCAAAAATAAACTCCTAAGTCCGTACATGGCCCTGACGATACCATAAAATAAAATAGAGTTCTCAAACCAAGTAATAAGGGAAAACACAGGCCTTCCGGAGGAATGGATGACACACCACTTGCTTATAAAAATCCCGAAGATCCTAGTGATACATAGAACCATAAGGAAAGGTCTCTGAACCTGCATCATGAAAATATGTAGCATCTGAGGACGATCAGTACAACATGTACAGGCATGCAACCCAAGGGAAGGGATATCAAAATTTATAAAGAAAGTCATAAAAATATAAAATAGATCATAACATAGAATATGGGATAATTTCCAAATCAACAAATAAGACATTTACAAGAATATATTACTTCTGGACTAAATGGTATCACCGATATTTATTTTTCCACAGGCTTTGTGGGTTCGATCACAATCGATTAGCAGTGCCTCCAATCCAAGTTTCCCGCAAAGATCAGAGCATCATGTTATAATCACCTCATAACCATATACAGCTGAACAAATCAAGCATACAATAAAGAGCCCCATTCGACTTAGAGGGAAGAGCCCCGTTTGACTCATAACTGTGTCGGCAAAACACAGTTTCATGTGTTGAGCCTAGTTTGACTCATACATTCTCGGTTAACCATCTAATCCTCTTAAGCCAATATTTTAACATTTCAAACATTTAACAAAAAATATTGATTTTAGGACTTTTAACATTTTTAAGGCACAAGTGGGTTGGTATCGTCATACCAAGACTTGCAAGTCATACTTATCATATTATTCCTTCATTATTTTCACATCAATAGTCCCGTAGTTAAGGATCTTAAACTCATTTAACATATAAGTCCCTCAAAGTTATAATCCAATTAATTATCAAACAACTATTTCAAGAACCGAGGGAGTTAAGAAAATCCTTTTTTTTCCATCAAGATTCAATTGCTTAGGTAATAAAATAATTTCCATAGTAAATGTTTCTTAAAGCTTCAAATCTGCCTCAATTTCAATAATCTGTAATTAAGGTCATACTTCAAAAGCATAACTTTAAAATAATAATTACATACGGATGATTTCACAGAAAAAACATTTAAAAGTTTCAAGCAATCTATTTCTTTTGAAACCCTTCAATCGTTTTTATACAATACTATCATAGGGTTTGTAGTAAGTAGGATAAAATACAATCCTATGAGTATAGTTGAAAGGGGATCATTCAACATACCTTTTGATGAAGAAATCTTACGAAACGCTTGAGTTTAGCCTTTGAACTTTGAACCCTAGGCACCTTTGGCTTCAAGAACTTTTAGGAGAGAAGTAACACTTTTTCTTAGGTTTAATTCGTGCCTTAGGAGGATTAGGGACGTCTAGAATAAGTGGGGGATGAATCTTTGATGAGGAAGGGACCAAAACGCCCTCAAAATAGCTTAAAAGAAGAAATTACCATAACAATACCCTAGGGTCCTATTTATAGTCAATTCCAATTAAAATCTGGATTGGTCTTGGAAGAAAAACGCGTCAGAAAAATGGTCACCAAAATGGTCCATTTTGGCCACAAATGGACCATTTTCGAAGGCATTTTAACTTACGAAATTTTTCAAGATTCTGCCTCCAAAATGGTCAGAAGAACGGACCATTGTATCAAAAAATATTCCATTTTTCTTCCCATTTTAACTCCCAACATTTGATGGTCTTCCGAACAGACAGACGTCTTCTTAGTAAACTAATCATAACCTTTTACTCCAGACTCATATTAATGCGCGGTCTGTGGCATTGGAAAGAAGACTCAAAGAACATTAATTTTGTGGATAATATTCCATCTAAATATTTATATTCTATGAGTAATGATCATTTGAATATGTCTCAAGTTAGAAAGTTATACGAAAACTTAGTCGGTAGAGAAGCTTTTAATTTAACTTGTGCTAGAGGTACCTTAAGACCTTAATTCACATCCAACACTCTTTTCACACATATTGCTTGACCATAAAACCTAGTTACAATGAAATCTTTCAGGTTCAGGTCTAATTACATGCGAAAAACAATTGGAATTCTAGCTCGAAAAATTGGGGTGTTAAAAGCTTGATCTTGAATTTGGAGGAATTAATCTTGACTTGTGAATTTGATGAGTTTGATCTTGACTTGTGCTTGAATTCAAGGGATTTTGAGCTTGATCTTGAACTGATGGTCTTGATCTTGAGTTGTATGAACTTGAACGTTGAATTCTTGAACTTGTATCTTGTAGAGGAATTTATTGCGTTTGATCCACGAGCTCTCTCTAGCTTCTTGTTAGAATTCTGGTCAAGTAATAAAGAGAGTTTTCTTTGCCTTCACTATTTTCTTTACCAGTAGTGTTCCAACTAATCTTTTTTGAGCCGCAATATAAAGTATCAATTGTTTTCCAGGTATAGGAGCCACGAGAACTGGAGGCTTCATCAGATGTGATTTGATATTTTCAAAGGCGTTACTACATGATTGGTCCAACATGAAAGGAGAACCCTTCTTCATGAGATGACTGAATGGTTTGCAGCTAGATTTGAAATAAACCTTCTCAAGTATGCTAGCTTTCCTCGAAGACTTTTTAACTCATGAATATTGCGAGGTTCGGGACTATTCAAAATTGCATCCACTTTAGCTTGATCAATCTCAAATCCTTGATGTCGCACAATGAATCCAAGGAACTTTCCAAAAGTAACTCCGAAGGAACATTTCAACGGATTCATTCTCAGTTGATATCTTCGGAGCAACTCAAACACCATTCTCAAGTCTTATAAATGGTCGCTCCTCTTTCTTGACTTCACCACTAAATCATCAACATAACATTCAACTTTTTTATGGACTAAGTCATCAAAGATATTTTGCATTTCCTTTAATACGTGGCACCAGCATTCTTCAAACCAAAATGCATCACCTTGTAGCAATAAATACTTTTAGGTGTACGAAATATAGTGAGTTGTTCATCCTTTGATGCCATGGGAATTTGCATATAGCCGGATGAACAATACATGAAAGACATCTCCTCGTAACCCATGGTAGCATCAATCATCAGTTCTAAAATGGGGAGTGGAAATTCATCCTTAGGGAACACGTTGTTGAGATCCCTATAGTCAACACAAACTCGAATTTGGCCATTCTTCTTCCACATAGGGATAATACTTGAAATCCACGTGGGGTATTTTAATTTGCGAATAAATCCGGATTCAATGAGTTTGTTAACTTCACTCTCGATCAATGGAACCAAGTCTGGTCTGAAACAACTTTGGGCCTGCTTAACAGGACGAGCACCATTATCTACTGCCAACTGATGGACTGTCACTTTGGAATCTAAGCCAGGCATCTCTTTGTAACTCCAAGCAAAGACATCCTTGTATTCCTTAAGTATATCCATATAAGTAGTTTCTTCATCAACTTCAAGAAAAGCACTTAGGTAGGTTGGCCTTGGATCTTCTTCGGTGCCAAGATTAACTTCTTTCAAGGGGTCAATAGTGGTTTTTACTCCTTCTTCTAGTTCTGATGGAGCATCTCCATCATCTTCATCCTCTTGAGGATCACCATCATTGACAAATATGTGATGACACCAGGCAATATCCATCATCTTCTCGTCAACCTTCTTTTGAGATGAGGTATCTTGCTCACTTTGAACAGTAATGTGATATAAAGAACCTACACTTTCTTTATCCTCTTCACGCTCCTTGGTATGAACCATAGTATGAATTCTTGCTTTTAGTGTCTCCTCACATAAAATCACAAGTTTCATCTGTGGTGTGAGCACACCAAGGATTAACTTAGCCAACAATCCATGCTACTCTCCAATAACTCCAATAATCATACAAGCAATGGTGATGGATTCTTCATCAATGGAGGAGCAACTTGCCAGCTTCAAAAAGATGATTGAAGAATTGACCAAGCATGTACACAATCAGGAGTCTCGAATTGACAAGTCGATGGACAAGATGGATGGATTGATGGACGCAGAATCTTGCCATGAACCTGGAAAAGCTCCTGAAGTTCAAGAGATCAAAACTCTTGCAAAACAATCACTGCCAACAAAGGAACTTCCAGTTTCTTCTAAAGGGATGATCCCACTCGACCGCCTGAAGTAGTTCATTGGAGGGACCATTAAGGACAAATATGAAGTTTCCACCAAGTCTTCCCTCATGTACGCCAAACCATACACTGCAAGGTTTGACAGCCTCAAGATGCCTGTCGATTATTAGCCCCCCAAAGTTCAACAATTTGAGGGCAAAGGAAACCCAAAGCAACATTTTGCACACTTTGTGGAGACATGTAACAATGTTGGAACCTAAGGAGACTATCTGGTCAAGAAGTTCATTCGCTCCTTAAAGGGAAATACCTATGACTGGTACACGGATCTCTAGCCAAATTCTATTGATAGTTAGGAGAAACTGGAGAATGAGTTCCTCAATTGCCTTTATAGCACAAGGCATACAGTGAGCATGGTGGAACTCACAAACACTCGCCAAAGGGAGAATGAACTAGTTATCGATTTCATCAATCGGTGGAGGAATGCTAGCCTGAACTGCAAATATAGACTCAGCAAAGCATCTGGAATATAAATGTGCATCCAAAAAATGCATTGGGATCTTCTCTTCATCTTACAAGGATTCAATCCAAAGACCTTTGAAGATCTAGCTTCCCGTGCTCACGATATAGAGACGAACATGTCATCTGCTGGAAAAGATATGGTGCATGTTCATGACCCTCGCAAAGTAAGAGGCAAATAAGAACCATGGAGATGGAGCAAGATTGTCCCTAAAAATGACAACAAAGAATCCATGAATGTCAACGTGTCCCCTGTGAAGTTCACCACAAAAGTGAATAAGAAGCAAAGCGTGAAGACCACTTTGTTTGCAACATTTGTAGACAATAAAATTCGAGTTGCAAAAAATAATAATCGCGATCAGAAATATCATAATAATCATAGTATTTGATTTAAATATATGAGTGTTATAATATCTATTAATCATCTGATTCATCTTTCCAAGTATGTAAATTCAAGGGCCGTTGATCTTGATCTTTAATTTGGAGGAATTAATCTTGACTTGTGAATTTGATGAGTTTGATCATGACTTATGCTTGAATTTAAGGGATTTTGAGCTTGATATTGAGTTGTATGAACTTGAATGTTGAATTCTTGAACTTGTAGCTTGCAGAGGAATTTCCTGCGTTAGATCCACGAGCTCTCTCTACCTTCTTATTAGAATTCTGGTATCTTTTCTGAATTAAGGAGGCCCCTATTTATAGTTGTAGGAGGAAAGAATAATGGTAAGTATCAACTCTTTACGATCAATTAGATTGAAGTGATGTGGCCATATTTGATTTGTCGGAACAAGTCACTTATACACGTGGCATGTTTCCATTGGTCTTTAATTTGGCTTGGCGCGCTGCATCATTTTGACGTATAGCATGATCCTATTGGCTCCTTCGCTTGACTTAGCATGCCATGTAATTCAACACGTGGTACCAAATTGGGCCTCTAGAATAAGATGACATTTTGGACTTAGCAAAGTGGGCTCATTATTTGTAGCCCAAATTAATGGACTAGCCCAACTAAATTGGACTCTTAATTAAATTCATATTTGTTGGACTTAAATTATTGATCCCATTATATTAATCCGTCATATTTAGACTAATATATTTATATAACCTAAATTTCTTATGGATTTATATTTAATTAAATTTTGTTATATACAAATTGCCCTATGCTTTAGGACTTGTCGAGATATTTAATTTTTTGGAGACTAGGCTTAAAGTATACACTTAAATATCAAGAAACTAGAATTTTTTATTTATTTTTTAATTATAATTAAACTAAAGTCACCCAAATAATGGGAGAATCATGACTTTGGTGACCTAAGAAACAAATTGTCACAATGCCATGTGGCAATGTATGAATACCCTTTTACAAGTCCATGAAAATTCTCCAAATATGTAAACCGCCTCTTATTTTCTTTTTTTGTTTTCACGCATGCAGCGGCGACCCTGTTGCCTTATATGGTAACTTTTTCCCTTTTATTTGTTTATGTCATCAAAGCAATACCAAATTTGGAATGGACTACTGCCATTATTCATCTATAGATAGGTAGCCCTTTATTCTCTTAATCATCAATTTGTGATTTTTTCCAAGTTGCTAGCATCAAGGTGCGAGGTAGTTTTCTTTGCTCCCTCTTTTTTCTCCATTATTTTTTTAGGGTAAAAAAATTACATCCAAAGAGGATTTGACCTTAACGTGACGGTAAAGACATTACACCGTCTGAGCCAAAGAACTCATATCACTTGAGGCGAAGACTTTATACAGTCCGAGCCAAAGGTGTTGTATCGTTCGAACCAATGACTCTACATGGTCCATGGTAAAGACTTTACTCCGTCTGATTTAAATATTTTATATCACTCGAGGCGAAGACTTTACATCGTCTGAGCCAAAGGTGTCGTATCGTCCGAACCAAAGACTTTACACCGTCTAAGGCAAAGACTTTACATGGTTTGGAGGAAATACTTTTACACCATCTGAGCTAAAAAACTTAACGAGGTAAAGACTTTACACCGTCTAAGCCAAGGACATCATATTGTCCAAGCCAAAGACTTTACATTGTCTAAGGCAAAGACTTTATATGGTCTGCAACAAATACTTTTACGCCGTCTGAGCTATAGACTTCACATTTTTTAAGGCAAAGGCTTTACACTGCCTGAGCCAAAATCACCATATCATCTGAGCCAAAGACTTTACACCATTTAAGGAAAATATTTTACATGATTCGCAATAACGACTTTACGCCATTTTCAAGGATCGAGGTGCAAAGTGACTATAATTTTCCGTCTTGAGTAATGAAAATTTAGGGATTTTTTAAGGACACATCCGCAAAAGGCTAGCTTAAGGTGCAAAAGGACAAATTTTGTCCACCTTAAGGTATGGTAATTTAGAGATCCTTTTAAGGATACATCCGTAAAAGGCCATCTTAAGGTGCAAAGGAACGAATTTTGTCCATCTTAAGGTGTGGTAATTTGAAGATCCTTTTAAGGATACATCCATAAAAGGCTAACTTAATGTGCAAAGGGGCAAATTTTGTCCACCTTAAGGCATGGAAATTTGGAGATCCTTTTAAGGATACATCCGTAAAAGACTAGCTTAAGGTGCAAAGGGACAATTTTTGTCCACCTTAAGGCATGGAAATTTAGAAGGCCTCAACTTTAAGGCTTGAAGGTTTCGATGATTCAAACTTGCAAACTTGACAGATTTAGAGACATCAACTTGCAAACTTGGTGGATTTGACGCCTTAAGCTTACGAAGTCAATGAATCTGAAACATCAACTTGAAAACTTGGAGGATTTGAAGACTTCAACTCACATATTTGACTGAACTCGAAGACTTTAACCTACAGGCTTGGTAGATTTGCAACCTCAATTTGTATTATTGGAAAACTTGAGCATTCCAAATTTCATTCAAGAATATAATCATTCATAGAGGTCTTCCCCTAGTGATCCATGAATATTTGGTGTAAGTTTAAAGTTTGATGAGTGAGTACCTATGGACTCGACTTTCAAGTGAAAGATCAAGCGGGAACTTGTATATTTTTTTCACTCATATGACTGGACCCAGAATGAAATTCTAAGTGGCTACGCACCTCGGTGAAGAGGATCAAGTCATAACGTTTTTCTGGTGGAGCATCTCTGGCATCTTCATCCTCTTGAGGATCACCATCATTGACATATATGTTATGACACCAGGTAATATCCATCATCTTCTCGTCAACCTTCTTTTTAGATGAGGTATCTTGCTCACTGTGAACAGTAATATGATATTGAGAGCCTACACTTTCTTTATCCTCTTCATGCTCCTTGGTATTATCGACTGTATCAATCCTTGCTTTTAGTGTCTCCTCACATGAAACAACAAGTTTCATCTGTCGCCTCATTTTAGAAGGGATCAAACTTTGGAATCCTTTTAGTCTATAGGTGAAGCAGGCATTATCAAGCATTGACTGTCTCTCTAGTGGTTGTTATTCTTCTTCAATGGACCTAACCTTTCGAACACAGAAGTTCTTGGGGTTGATTTTCCAAGTCAATCAAAGACAAAAGGCCTTTTGTTGTAAAGTCTTTAGCGTGGACCATGTAAATTCTTTGCCTTAGACTGTATAAATTGTTTGGCACGGATGATACGACACCTTTGGCTCAGACGGTGTAAAGTATTTGCCTCAATTGATATAAGGTATTTGTATCAGATGGTTTAAAGTCTTTACCGCGGACCATGTAAAGTCTTTGCCTTAGATGGTGTAAAGTCTTTGTCTCAGATGATACGACACCTTTGGCTTAGAGGGTGTAAAGTATTTACCTCAAGTGATATAAGGTATTTGGCCCAAACGGTGTAAAGTCTTTGCCTCAGCAATGTAAAGTCCTTGGATCAGATGGTGTAAATTCTTTGCCTCAAGCAAGGTGAAATCTTTAACACAGATCGGTGTAAAAGTCATTGATGCGAACCACGTAAAGTCTTTGTCTTAGATGGTGTAAAGTCTTTGACTCATACTATATGGTGCTTTTGGTTCAGATGGTGTAAACTCCGCACCTCGAGCAACATAAAGTCTTTAGCTTAGACAGTGTAAAGTCTTTACCGCAGACAACATAAAGTCTTTTCCTTAGATGGTGTAAAGTCTTTGGCTCAAACAATCTGGTGCTTCTGGCTCAGACGGTGTAAAGTCTTTGCCTCGGCAATGTAAAGTCCTTGGCTCAGACGGTGTAGAGTCTTTACCTCGAGTGATCTAAGGTCTTTAACTCAGATGTTGTAAAATTCTTTGCTGCAAACCATGTAAAGTCTTTCTCTCAGACGGTGTAAAGTGTTTGGCTTGGATGATATGATGCCTTTGGCTCAGACGATGTAAAGTCTTTACCTCGGGTGATCTAAGATCTTTGGCTCAGAAGAGTCTTTGTTGTGGACCATGTAAAGTCTTTGCCTTAGATGGTGTAAAGTCTTTGGCTTAGACGATATGCTTCCTTCGGCTCAGACGGTGTAAAGTCTTTGCCTTGAATGTTAGCTCAGATGGTGTAAACGTCTTTACCGTAGATCATGTAAAGCCTTTGCTTTAGACAGTGTAAGTCTTTTGCTCGACAAGGCAACACCTTAGATCAGACAATGTAAGGTGTTCATCTCAGACAATGCATAACTTTTCACTTTCAACATCAATGCGAGATCAGCTTCTAACCTGAGAACTTTGTTGCTCCTCTTTAAAAAGAAAATATTAAGGAAAAGGCAATAAGAAAAATAACAAAAGAAAAAGTTACTGTCATGACCCAAACTACCGGACCGTGCGGGCGCCTACTCTATGCACCTAGATAGATGAACCCTTACCATCTGTCTAACAGGTAAATGCGGAAAACTCAAGTATAACCATAAACCTTCATTTTTGATACATGAAAACCTTTAAGAAATCGTTTACTCAGGAAAACTCCATTATGAATAATACATTAAAACCGTTTTACAACTTTAAAACACCCTCCTTAGGACCTAGTCTAAAACAAGTACAAGAGCTACTACAAAATTTATGCAGAAACATGTAAAAGAGACACAACTCCCATCATAGAATCGAAGGACAGAAGTTGTCATGTACCTATGAGACATCACCAACCCTGCAACTAGACTATACCAAAAAGGTATAGCAAGAGTAGAATAAGTACAAACACACATACTGGTAGGCATCATCGATCGACCCGAATCCACTCGTACCATCATATAAAAAATCAAGGGAAATGCATAATTTATTTCAATACTCACCCTTCAACATTCCCTTACCAAGTCAAATATTAACCCAAGCCTGCCTATCCCTTAGACTTCCCAAGTAACTTTGTCACCTATACTTCCCAAGTCACCTTAACCCTTAGACTTCCGAAGTCACCTTGACACCTAGACGTCCCAAGTCACCTTGTCACCTAGACTTCCCAAGTCACCTTGTCACCTAGACTTCCCAAGTCACCTTGACATTACCCGGCATTTACGCCAGTCAACAACTATGACTCAACAACCCAGAGTAAACCCCACTACTTAGTGACATAGACTACACACGTCGTACCGCGGCTTACTAGTACAAAACTGCCCCAATGACCCCCAGGGCCATACCATACAAGTAACCACAACCAACATTATAACCAGACCACAAGTCTCTTCCTTAGCTTATCAACCGCACGTAACAAGTATAATCGACATTGACAATTCTGATTGACAACAAACTTGTACCCCTTTTTACGTAACCCGGACCAAACAAGGATCCCTAGGACGTCATCTATGCCAATAACATGTGACCACGGTTCACAGAAGAACCACCTTATCACATAAGCACACTAATCCGGCCCTTCAAGGACTAATTATATACAAAATATTAATAATAAATCCTGGCCCTCTCAAGAACCCACATGTGCACAACATCGATAACAGATAACTCGATTCACTCAAGGGACCAACAAGTAAGGAACAACAAGCAACAATTAGAACTGTAACAATATAATTTCAAACTCTCCGTCTTCCTTCTAAACTTGTCAACCACGTGGAATAGGTTCAACAACCAACTTACACAATGAGCAAGTAACAATGGCATATACCCTTTTTATCTTTCCCGAACCGACCAAAGATCCCTATACCAACACCTAGTGTTAATATAAAATGCCCGGCACACCCCAGGACCAACCCCACAATTAAGTGTAACTATTCGGACTCTCAAAGGACCAACACACAGAATCACAAATTGAGAAATCAACTCGACCCACTCATGGGACCATCGACAAATACAATCAATAATGCATATCAAACCCGTACCAGGTGTGGTACCTGAGCCAACTGATATAAAACCTATACCAGTCGTGGTACCAGAGCCAACCATAGTATACCGTACCAGGCGTTGTACCCAAGCCAACCATTAGTATTCCAGTACCAAGCATGGTACCCGAGCCAACCATTAGTATTCTCAAACTAGGTGTGGTACCCGAGCCAACCATTGGTATTCCCATACCAGGCATGGTACCCCAACCAATCGTTAGTATTCCCATACCAGGCGTGGTACCCGAGCCAACCAAATGTCACACAATCCAACAGTCAACAAATAATGAACAAAAGCACACTTGGAAGGCAACAAACAACAACACCTAGTTCATTTCACATGACTGATAACCGGATAATTAGACATTCAAAAACCCTTCCCTAAGCATGCAACTCATACAATACTAAGCAATAGTACATGAAACACATAATGCACATTAGGAAAACAACAACCATCACCAAAGTGTTCAACATGCCATCCCGGTCTACACTAAGACCAACCCTACACTTAAGTTTAACTATTAAACTCGGTCCACTCATGGGACCATCAACAATTATAAACAACAGTATATAATTAGACCCATTTGAATACTGATCCCCGGCTTATAATTTAGACACTTGTTCGCAGATACATCAATTTTGGACCCTTCTCTTAAGACAGATACAAAATGGGGAAGACATCCCCCAACATTGGTACTTTAACTGTTCTAGTTTACATCTACTTCTTTTATATCAGAAACATCCTCGAAATTCCCTTTAAAACTAGTCATTTAATCACCATGGAATTTCCCTGTTCCCCGAACCTTCCAACGGTCTAAATCCTGGATTTCCAGCATCACATATCACATTATTATTGTAAGCAACCCAAAATATGGCAAACCATCATTCCAACCCTATCATTTTACAATCCCAACAAATCCAAACACATAAATCCTTCAGACTCTGTGTCCAAGGGCCTAAGCATGAATTCTCCTTTTCCGTCTATACAATAAATACAAAATGGAAGTAGGTCAATCTACTCTTAGAAAAAAACCTAGCCTACATAGATGCCAAGCAGCTGCATAATGCACTTTCTAGCCCTGTGAAGGTGTTCCCTGACGATTGAAAAGCCTAAAATTCATGGTTTTATTTCCTTTCATCCAAAATCCCTCCTACCCATGGCTCCAAAGCTTTGAAGCAGCCTAGGAGGGTTTTTGGAGAAACCCTCGTCTGTTTTTTATTAAAGAAGGGAGAATGGGATTCTAAAACCCGTTTCTGAGCTTTCTTGTTCCATCATTCTGCTATAGCGGACTTCCAACCGATAAGGCGGTACCGCTATGGCGACCTAAATCCCACTACAGCGGACTCAACTTTTTAGCACGGATAGTCTTCAGTAAAACAGTCATAACTTTTTACTCGGGAAGCGGATTGATGAATGGCTGGTGGCATTGGTAACAGGACTCAAAGATCTTTAATTTGGTGGGTATTGGGACCCCTAACTCCTTATATTATAGAAGGAAAGCATGTTTGAATTTGACCCTAGTTTGAACTTAGCCCGAAACCAAATCGGTAAGGAAACTTTCAACTTTACTTTGGGCTAGGAGTATTGTATGACCTTTCTACATAGCAAATGTACTCTCATACTAAAGGATTAATCCTATCTCTTATTACGAATGAGAGGAACCTGCCTTGATCGCAGATATTTTCAGTAACGACAGAACAGGTAGTTACAACAGATACCAATTTACCCATTGTTCATCCCTGAACGATCTCTAAGGCAGAAGGAAAAGAATTAACCAGCCCCTAGAACCTTAGCGCTCTATCATGATAGCGTAGAAACAGCCTTATGCAAACCACCGAACTCTCAAATCCCCCAGGTGTACCCAAGCTCAACCAAAATTTAATTCGAATATACTCTGTCAAGGAATTTCTTCCTTCGAGCAATACTAGACCAGTTAGACTACTCCTCCTTGAGTTCCCAAGAAATCTGGGGCCTCGTTGAAATACTAAAGTGAAAGAATTTCAAACATAATGGACCAAAGCGTAATTTTCACACTACGAGGAACCAAAACTCATTGTGGCTACCCAGTCCGCTATAGCAGTCTGCACTCTGCTATATAGGTAATTTCTCCACTATAGCGGAGATCGCAATAGCGATGTGTAAACTGCTATGGCGATTGACACGGGATAGAAAGTCATAAAGCTCCCCAAAAGTACCCTTTTTACAATACACTTAATTTCTTGATGTTCTGGAATAACCCTTTCACGTCAACCTACATACCGAGAGTTCTACTAACCTTAATTCAATTCCGAAAAGTCCTACGGACTCCCTTATGTCTTAGATAAAAGGAAAACTAGCTCAATATAAGACATGTTACCCAATCCTCACCCGGATTTCTCTAGACCATGCCTTGCTCAGAAATCATCCGAGACTAGCCTATCATTAAAATTCTAACTCCTAACCTGAGAAAAATCTTAACTGGCAATTACACCCTAAACAATGATATACCGAACATAATATTACCAAACACTACACAGTGTTTTCCCTTTGGGACTTTACCTTATGACCCTTTTCACCCTTCAATGATCAACACATAAGGATAGACCATCTAGAGTATAACCACTAATCAATACACCACTAGGGGTTTCATTAACGCATAGATTTTCCACCATCTCTTACATTAGTCTATTTAACCCTCATTAATCCATCCTTTATAACTAACCAACTTTTTAGTTATCACACGAGGTAAAGCTATGCTTATTTAGCCTCACAAGTATCTTATAACTGGTCAAATTACCAACTCAAAATGTCTCAATCACTCAAGGAAAATAACAACCAAGTAATACCATATCCAACCATTTTCTTTTATCGCACATGGATATTAATCCTAATAATTTATGCACTAGCTCAATTAGCAATTTAAAATAATCTGTGAATGAAAAATAAAATAGGGGAAGATAGGACAGGGACAATGCCCTGCCCATCCCTCTATAGCGGCTTGCACACTGATATGGCGACCCCCAATAGTAGCAGTTTAGAAAATTTACCATTCTCTGCAAAATCCCCTCATTCCCTTCTCCTATTTTCACATTAACACATGAAATCACGTTACGGTCTTAAAAAACCTAACCTCAAGACCAACCTCAACTATGCATAGTTGAGAATTTAGCAACAAATTATCATAACATCAGTAATGAAACACTCCAGAACCATGCACAATAACACATTGCCGCTATCTTCCACTACTAGTCCCCTTTTTTCCTTCCTATGGTTCCCAACCAATCCTGACTTTCTCAAACCCGGAGCTTCCTAACAGTCCACAATCCCTTTTTGTTCCCTTACCATCTATATAAATGGTAAGCCTATACCCGAATGTAATGCAACCATTTCAATTAAGGCATACCACAATTTATCATTAAAGCAATCACAATTTTAAAGCCGGATAAATTTTCCTTAAGTCACAATAATGAGTTACCACTAAATATTTCCTTACTTCAATTCCAGCTATGAAGCAATAATAACCTTTTTCCACATAGTTCCCAACCAATCTCGACTGTCCTGAAACCGGAGTTTCCCTACAGTCATAAGCCTTGTTCCCTTACAATTTTTACCAATGCCAAGTCCATTTTTGAATTGTAATACTACTTTACTGATCACTGCAAGTACACATAGAAAGTTATTACCAACCAAAGCACACAAAATCAAGTTATGACTCCTCCCGAACCAAAACATTCACGGCAAATCAAACAATTGCACACCACACATTTGCAGTCATTCAAACAACGTCAATACACATAAGCACTATCTCAAGTCTAGAGCTTAAACACTCAATCAAATCAGTTTCATTAACTTTTATTCGCCTCATGGATGACCATTATCCGATCCATCCATACCCTTACATAGCCTCCCCGGCTAGATAACAATTAGAACCTTCTCAGTCCCAATTTCCCTTGCTTGTGTCATCTCAATCAAAGTCATATGACATCCTTTTTCCTTGTCGAGATACCAATTGGAATCGATAGATACCAATTGGACTCAACCCATACAAGCAAGTGACAAACCACACGAAAGGAATGAAAGAAAAGAGATGTTTCCTAGAATGTTTCATAGTTTCCTAAAGATTAGATGTGGACGTCAACACACCAATCCATGGGACTTAATTCGACATTTTGCTCTTGTATTGGGAGACCGGTAACCTAGGCTATGATACAATCTTTCATGACCCAAACGGGTCGTGCAGGTGCCTACTCTATGCATCTAGATAGATGAACCCTTACCACCCGTCTAACAGGTAAATGCAAAAAACTCAAGTATAACCATAAACCTTCATTTTTGATACATGAAAACCTTTAAGAAATATTTTACTCAGGAAAACTTCTTTATGAATAATACAATATAACCGTTTTACAACTTTAAAACACCCTCCCTAGGAGCTAGTCTAAAACAGGTAAAAGAGCTACTACAGAAAAATGTAAAAGAGACACAACTCCCGTCATGGAATCGAAGGACAAAAGCTGCTGGAGATCACCATCGTCACGTACCTATGAGATATCACCAACTCTGTAACCAGAATATACCAAAAAGGTATAGCCAGAGTAGAATCAGTACACACACACGTAATGGTAGGCATCATCGGTCGACCCAAATCCACTTGTACTGTCATATAAGAAATCAAGGGTAATGCACAATTTATTTCAATACTCGCCATTCAACATTCACCTTAACAAGCCCACTATTAACCCAAGCCTGCCTATCCATTAGATTTCCCAAGTCACCTTGTCACCTAGACTTCACAAGTCACCTTAACCCTTAGACTTCCCAAGACACCTTGATACCTAGACTTCCTAAGTCACCTTGTAACCTAGACTTCCCAAGTCACATTTTCACCTAGACTTCCCAAGTCACCTTGACATTACCCGGCATTTACGCCCATACCCGGACTACTATTCTCTTACCCCAGTCAACCTCTATGACTCAACAACCGAGAGTAAACCCCACTACTTAGTGACATAGACTACACCCGTCGTACCTCCACTTACTAGTACAAAACCTCCCAAATGACCCCCAGGGCCATACCCTACAAGTAACCATAGCCAATATTATAACCAGACCACAAGTCTCTTCCTTAGCTTATCAACCACACGTAACAAGTCTAACCGACATTGACAATTCTCAGTGACAACAAACTTGTACCCCTTTTTACGTAACCTGAACCAAACAAGGATCCCTAGGACATCATCTATGCCAATAACATAAGACCTCGGTTCACAGAAGAAACACCTTCTCACTTAATCACACTAACCCGACCCTTCTAGGACCAATTATACACAAAATTATAATAATAAATCCCAGCCCTCTCAATAACCCACATGTGCAGAACATGAATAACAGATAACACGGTTTACTCAAGGGACCAACAAGTAAGGAACAACAAGCAACAATTAGAACCATAATATAATTTCAGACTCTCAGTCTTCCTTCTAAGCTTATCAACCGCGTGGAACAGGTTCAACAACCAACTTATATAATGACCAACTAACAATAGCATATACCTTTTTTATCTTTCCCGGACCGACTAAGGATCCCTATACCAACACCTAGTGTTAATATAAAATGCCCGGCCCACCCAGGACCAACCCCACAATTAAGTGTAACATCCCGACCTATGAAAGGACCAACATACACAATCACAAACTGAGAAATCAAACCGACCCACTCATGGGACCATCAACAAATACAATTAATAATGCATTTCAAACTCGTACCAGGCGTGGTACCTGAGCCAATCGATATACAATTTGTACTAGCCATGGTACCCGAGCCAACCATAGTATCCTGTACCAGGCGCGGTACCAAAGCCAACCATTAGTATTCCCATAGCAGGCGTGGTACCCGAACCAACCATTAATATTCTCCTACCAGGCATGGTATCCGAGCTAACCATTAGTATTCCCGTATCAGGTGTGGTACCCGAGCCAACCGTTAGTATTCCCGTACTAGGCGTGGTACTCGAGACAACCATTAGTTTTCCCGTACCAAGCATGGTACCCGAGCCAACCGAATGTCACACAATCCACCAGTCAACAAACAATAAACAAAAGCACACTTGTAAGCCAACAAGAAACAACACCTAGTTTATTTTACAAGACTGATAACCGGACAATTAGACATTCAAAAACCCTTTCCTAAGCATGCAATTCATACAATACTAAGCAATTGTACATGAAACACATAATGCACATTGGGAAAACAACAACCATCACCAAAGTGTTCAATATGACATCCCGTTCCCCGAAAAAGACATCCCCCAACATTGGTACTTTAACCGTTCTAGTTTATATCTACTTCTTTTATATCAGAAACATCCCCGAAATTCCCTTTAAAACTAGTCATTTAATCACCGTGGCATTTCCCTGTTCCCCGAACCTTCCAACAGTCTAATCCTGGATTTCTAGCATCACATATCACATTATTATTGTAAGTAACACAAAATATGGCAACCCATCATTCCAACCCTATCATTTTACAATCCCAACAAATCCAAACACATCAATCCTTCAGGCTCCGTGTCCAAGGGCCTAAGCATGAATTCTTCTTTTCCGTCTACACAATAAATACAAAATGGAAGTAGGTCAATCTACTTTTAGAAAAAAATCTAGCCTACCTAGATGCCAAGCAGCTGCATAATGCACTTTCTGGCCCCGTGAAGGTGTTCCCTGACGATTGACAAGCCCTAAATTCATGGTTTGGTATCCTTTCAGCCAAAATCCCTCCTCCCCATGTCTCCCAAGCTTTGAAGCAGCCTAGGAGAGTTTTTGGAGTAACCCTCGTCTGTTTTTTATTAAAGAAGGGAGAATGGGATTATAAAACCCATTTCTGAGCTTTCTTGTTCCGTCATTCTGCTATAGCAGACGGCCAACCGATAAGGCGGTACCGCTATGGCGACCTAAATCCCACTACAGCGGACTCAACTTTTCAGCACGGACAGTCTTCAGTAAAATAGTCATAATCTTTTACTCGGGAAGCGTATTGATGAACGGTTGGTGGCGTTACTAATATGACTCAAAGATCTTTAATTTGGTGGGTATTGGGACCCCTAACTCCTTATATTTTAGGAGGAAAGCACGTTTGAAGTTTTTCCTAGTTTGAACTTAGCCCGAAACTAAATCAGTAAGGAAACTTTCAACTTAACTTTGTGCTAAGAGTATTGTATGTCCTTAGTACATACCAAATGTACTCTCATACTAAAGGATTAATCCTAACTCTTAGTACGAATGAGAGGCACCTGCCTTGATCGCAGATATTTTCAGTAACGATAGAACAGGTCGTTACAGTTACCTCACAATATGTCTCATGTAGCTCGCAGGTTTGAATTCATGACGAATATCAACAAGTGAAAAGAACTAAAAATTGGAGCAACAAGAAGCCATGCTAGCGGGAAATAATAATAACCAAACGCCGAGAGAACCACCGTGCGTTTAAAAAGTGTTTGTGAGGATCTGTAGTCTCTACCTCTATTTATAGATGTGTGAGGCGGTCGTGGCGGTGATCTTTTCAACCAAGTGTGGTGGTGATGTTCCCTGTGTTTTGGAAAGAGTAAAAACAAGTGTCCTAAAATAACTATAATTCCTTTTTCACAAAAGTGGGGCCGAGAGTACTTTGAATAGGAGACAAGTCTTTGTCTCAAGTTTGAAAAGGAACAATTTATTTGACTTTGAAGAATAACTTTCAACACACCATTTAATGGACATGAAGTTGTTTAGTATATTGCTCAATTGATTAAATATATAACTAAACTTTACAACAAAAAATAATAATAAAAAGAGGAGAAGCTGAAAATTGAAATTGGCACGTAGCAACTTTCATCAAGTTTGATAAAGTGCTCAAGATATTTGATGATGTACTTCAAGTCTAATCTTGAGGTTATTAAATTTATACTCCGACAAAGCTTGGAGTAGGGGTCTTTATACGTAATGAAATTTTATTAAATATAAATTCGTAAGAAATTCAAATTATATTAAAATTTAAATATATTAGTCCAAATAAATATTATGGATTAATATAATTTAAATAATTAATTAAGTCTAATAAATATATATTTAATTAAAGTTCAATTTTTATTGGACTAGTCCATTAATTTGGGCACAAATGATGAGCTCACTTTGCCAAGCCCAAGTTGTCATCTTATTCTAGAGGCCCAATTTAGTACCACGTGTCAAATGACGTGGCATGCCAAGTCAAGCAAAGAATCCAATAGGATCATGCCATGTATCAAAATGATACAGCATGCCAAGTCAAATTAAAGACCAATGGAAATACGACCACGTGTACAAGTGACATGTCTCAACCAATCAAATATGACCACATCACTTCAATCTGATTTGCCAAAAAGAGTTTGTACTTACCATTATTCTTCCCTCCAACAAATATAAATAAGGGTCTCCATAATTCAGAAAAGACACCAGAATTTAAACAAGAAGCCAGAGAGAGACTGTGGATTAAACACCACAAATTTCTCTACAAGCTACAAATTCAAGAATTCAACATTCAAGTTTATACAACTCAAGATCAAGACCACCAGATTCAAGCTCAGGCTCAAAATTCCTTGGATTCAGGTACAAGTCAAGATCAAACTCATCAAATTCACAAGTCAAGATCAAATCACCAAATTCAAGATCAAGCTCAATAGCCCTTGAATATACATACTTGAAAAGACAAAGCAGAGGAGTAATAGAGATTGTAACACTCATATATTCAAATCAAATACTACGATTATTGTGATATTTTTGGTCCTAATTATTATTTTTTGTCACTCAAATTTTATTGCCTATAAATTATGGCATGCCCAGTGGGACGGATGTGCCAATTTGTTTGCAACAAATTATAAAGGGATAGAAAATAAAACAACCACAAACAAAATCTGAAGAAACAACAATATTTTATTGATGAATATGTGTGAGTATAAATCTGTTCCTCCCTTAATTCTTCTCTCTGATCTTTATCTATAATTCGAGGGTCGTTAGTAGCGTATTTCTCGAACGCAGAAAGATTTTGATATGATCTCCATGAAAGGAGGATTCTATGGATCTGTTTATGAATACCCAGGATTTTGTGGGATATTCGAGATGCCTTTTCAAAGGAATATATTACCCTTTATATAGGTGTGAGCTAGTTTAGGGTAGAGTAGCCGCCAAGCTAGGGTTTAGGATAGAGTAGCTTTCAAGAAACCCTGACAGAAATTGGACTCATTTTATAGAGTACCACAAAAATTTGATGTCTACAAACGTGAAGAAAAATACAATTTTTGAGTGAGTTTAGAATTGTGCAAATGTGGGAGTGTACTGGGAATCAGTTTTCAAATGTATTAATATTTTTGTTTAAAATTAAGTCTCCAGTTTTAGTTGGTTACTAAATTAGTTTTCAGACTTATCCAATTTTCGTTGGTTACTGAAGCAGTTTTCATATTTGAATTATTTTTTTTGCAATTATTAATTGATTTATTTTATTTTTATATTGAAATTTTGTGGTACTTAAACTTGGCTGCACAACTCTCTTATTATATTATATAGATAGATAGATAGAATTTTTATAATTATTTAGTAATTTTTTTATTTTTATATTAATATTTTGTGATGCTTAACTTGGCAGCACAAGAGGTTTTTGCCTCTCTTATATTATATATTGATAGAAGATAGATTTGTGGACAAAAAGTGTGATCTTCTTATTGTTATTGTCATTATTATTTGTAGTGCTATTATTTTTTTGTCAAACTTTTAAACCTAATTTGTGGTTAAAAGTTTTCATCTTCTTATTTGTTTTTTGTGCAGAAAAAGCATCAATTTAACTATTTAAGAGATGGAGTCCAGAATTTGATTAGCCATCATATAAACTTCACTACCTCCTCTTCTTGTTTGATTCTAAAAAAATTCAACACAAATTTATTTTAATACGTAGTTTTATATATCATTGTACAGAAAAGTATATATGATTCTACCATGTAATATTTTAGTTTTAGTATTCAAATATTTTTGTTGTACTTTTAGTAGTCGTTTCTACCTTTTATGTAAAGAGAAAATTGATATCTTTTATTTTCTTTATAATAAAAAGGTATATGTTATTTCTTGAATGTTTAATTTTGTAATTGGCAATTTTCAATACTCCTGTTGCATGAAGGGTAAAATCTTTTAGCAAAAATTTAAGAAAAAAGGTAGAATCTACAAGCAATTGCAAAAAACATATTTAAGAAAATAAATAATTTTTTCAATAATAATTTAATGAATTAAAAAAATTCGATAAAATAGACTCAACATTCATATAAGTTTGATCTTGAATTTTTTAAAACCATTATAATATAATATTATATACTCTCTTCATTTCAATTAAAAAGTTTAAATTTATTAACAAGGGATACATGTGCAAAATACGTGTTCAAACTTTTGATTATCAAATATTGAAAGTTATATCTTTCCATGCTCATTAAATCACGTAATGGCCTATTGAAATTTAAGAGAAAGAGAATTTAATTAACAAAGTTAACTAAGAGAGTTAATGACGGAATTAGAAACTGCATAGGAAATTTAATACTTCCTTCGTTCTTTTTTAGTTGTCATAGTTTCCTTTTTAAGAGTCAAACGATATAAATTTTGACAAACATTTTAAAATGTAGTTTTTTATCATATTGATATAAAAAAAAATCACATTTTATAGTAATTTTTCTATAGTTTTTGAATATCAAAATTTTAATTTTAAAATATTAAATTAATCTGATCTAATTTAGCTTTAAAAATTAGTCAAATTCACTCTCAAAAAGCAAATCATGATAACTAATAAAAAAACGGAGGGAGTATAATGTAGTGGTAGTTAAGAAAGTTAATAAAGAGAGTTAATGACAGAATTAGAAACTACATAAGCAATACAAGAAAAATAGTCTATAAATTAAATACAATGTATACAAGTAAATTCTAATAATAAGTAATTAATTGAAAAAACTAAATGCAACCATAATTATAGCTTTTACGTTTTATTTTTTAATCTTCCATGCCATGATTATAATAACCTTTTTGCATTGTCTCTTTACATTTTTTACTTTATTAGTCATTAATGAAGTTATTTATTTTTGGTAACAACCATAGTTATTATACTCTTAATTATTTATTTCTTTCATCTTCCAATATAACATTAAATTTTTTCAGTTTTTTCACATTTTTATAGTACTATATAAAATGGTACTCTATCAAACTCAAAGTAAAAGGCTTTCACAATTCTATTTTGTGGCTATACTCCGACATCAATATTTTCTATGTTTTTTAATGAGTATCGTGAATCTTGATGAAAATATAATATGTTATTATTTAGGATAAAATTATATATAATTGTACGGGAAGAACGTGCAACATACGTTTTCAAAACTAGTATATATATACACACACACACATATAAAAGAGGAATATAGACAAAGTGATGTGGCACATCTCTATGGCCTCCATTCCTATATATCTTTTTTTTCCTTTTGACCATTTTTTCTTCATTTATTTATTTATTTATTTTGTTTTTAATATCTCAAAAAGTCTTTACATCCTATTACTCAACCTTTCACCAACCTACATTTTTATTTACTTATTATTATTGTACAAAATAAATGTGTTAATTATTACCCTCTCTATCTATTTCTATTTTTTTATTGTTAATACTTAAATGATTCAAAATTTACTAATCCACTTATTCCTATTCTATATTATAAATTTTGAATAGGTTCATCTCTTTTAATATTAATTGTGCATTGGTTATTGTAATGACCCTTCCAGTCATTTCTGTGTGTTTACTTTTTTTGTGCTGTTAGAGCATTCATGTAGTGGTTCGTTGCCCTGGCCGTTCGTTAAGTCGTTAAAAGTATTTTCCTATTTTAGATCTTTAACTTAGGAAATCTGACTTCGGTCAACATTCTTGGTAAACATGCTCGTAATCGAATTTTGACAGTTCCGTTAGCTCTGGAGCATGGATTTTAATCTTGTTTGGACCCTTGGTCAGGGTCTAGGAGCTTTCAATTTGAATTTAGCTTGATTTTTGAGATTTTAAACCAGTTGGATTAGAAGTTTAACTTTGGTCAACTTTCGATGATTGAAGTATTAGGTTCGAAATTTGATGGTTCCATCAGTTCTGGAATGGCGAGTTTGGGTTAGGTGGGTGGTTGGTTTGGATAACGGGTGAGTTGGGCTCATTTTTGGTGTCTGGTTGGAAATTGTAAGTGTTGACTTGGGTCAACATTCTTTTGAAAGGACCTCGTATGGTAGTTTTATCGATTCCATTTAGTCCAGAACATCGTTTTCACTCTAGTTGCATATTTGGTTTGTGAATATCCGGTTTCAATTGTGCCCAGAACCTCCCGTGGAGCTATCTAATATTGCTGGTATTTTCTGCAGCGGAGTAGTGCTCCGTACAATCGCGTTACAGCACCGCTATCGCACCCTTGGCACTTTTCCTCTTTCGCACCGGGGAACCGCAATCACACCAGGGTAGCGTGATCGCGCCAGTGCGTTGTCCCTCCTTTAGCAAGATCGCGCCAGGCCACTGCGATAGTGCTAGTCTGTGACCACCAACATATAAAGTTGTCTCCTCAAATTTTTAGTTCACTTTCTCACTTCCCTCTCTCTCTAAATCAGTTCCTCTCTCCTGAAAATTTCTTTAAATCAGTTCCTAGCTTTGGAAATTCATCAATTTGGCGAACATTCTCGTTTCCCTCCTCGTTCATAAGTCTTCTTCCATAAATTTCTTCTTCTTAACCTTCGCAAACCTTCATTAAAGCTTCTTATTGTAGCTTGTTGATGTCTCTTCGATTGTAGTGGCTGGTTGGGCTGCTTGTTCATGGTTACGCGTATTCCACCTTGTAGACCTTTTTCCCTCCCTCCGTGGTACGTATTTCCCCGTATTTGTTCTTAATTTTGCAAAGTTTTTGCATGTTTTCCCTCTTCTTCTCCGGGTTGTTTTAGGCCTTTTCTTTACGTGAGTTCCGCTCAATTTTCGGGCATGTATTCGTGGTGAGGTTCAGAACCTCATAGTAATTTTCATTTATGGTTTTGTGTTGTGAGGCCCACGGGCCAGCTTTTGACCCAGATTTTCACCCGGCAAAACTTTTAGCAATATGGGTGTCATTAGCTTCATTTTAATTCGTATATATTGTTTGTGATAGTTTGACTGTTGTTTGGAGCTTCTCAGAGTAGTTCAGGCTCGAGCCTTGGCTTTCCAGCAGCTTGTTATCGGACGCCAGGTAGGTTACGGTTTCCCTACCTCAGACTTTGCATATATAGGCTATAATTGCACTATTTAGCATCCTTGGGTTGGGTTTATTAGTTTGGCACCCCAGACCTTGTCCATTTTGTTTCTGTCCGTCTTATTTCTCACGTCCATTTTAGTATTTGATCTTATTGTGTAGTATCACCCCATATGGCCTCGTGTGGCCTTTTAATTGCCTCTGGATCATAGATAGTGGATTGTTTCGAAATGTACGTGAGTCTCGAATATTAGATTATGATTATGAAACTGGTTATCTATGTTGTAGAGCGGATTGAGCATGTACATGGCCGATAGGTTGATTGTGAAACATTGGTCTATTGATTATTACGATTGTATCATCATTATCATGCGAAAGGGGTTTTCTGCATTGAGTTTTACTACTACTAAAGCTGCAGGTCTATTTACCATCGGTTTTCTAGTTGTGCATGGCCCTGAGGGCCTGTTTTCCGTATAAATGACTATAAATGGATTTAAACTATTTTATGGATCTTCTTGGAGTAAAAGAGGTTTTTAAATGGTTTTCACACTGATTCTAGACTCGGATAGGCCAGAGTACTAGACATGATTTACTATTGGGTTTGATACTACACTAGACTTGGTTGGACTGGAGTGCTAGACATGATTTACTACTGATTTTGATACTATACTAAGCTCAACTAGGCCAAAGCACTAGACTTGACTATTTCCACAGATTTTAGACCTGGTTCGAGTCTGGTCACTTTCATTAAGATATTGAAAGTTATATGTAGTCGTAGAGAGCTCCATGGACCTTGCCGATTTGGACTAGGGGCTACGAGCTGAGAGTGCCAGAGGAGCGTATACGGGGTAGTAGAGGTATACGGGGGAAGCCTTCCATGGGTCCTACCTATTGGGCCTACAAGCGCCGAAGGAGGTGTATATGGTACCACTGACACTTTTGAGCACATCACACCATATCATGCATTTTGTGTTCAATTCCACCCTTGTTTGTTGTTTTTTGAATGTACGCAACTGTAGTATGAGATGCCGGAGGGTTTGTTTTCACTTGTTTGTGTTCCTCGAGTGTATGGGCGCCCATTGGTACTGTAAGTAGAGCAGTTTACTCACTTCTATTGTATTACTTGTTCATTTTATAGTTAGTGGTGAGATATTATTCGACTATTCTTATCATATGAGTTACATTGTTAGCATGTCTAAATTTAGTGTCTTTCCTTCCTTCCCTTTTAGTTGAGGTTACCTATATACCATATGTTTTCTTGAACTCTCTATCTATATTATTGTTTCAAGGATCCAGTGTGTTTTCTATTTCTTTCACCTGTGTTCTGTGTTATATCTCCTGTGACTAGCCTAGTGTTCCTATTTTCTCCTTGTTTTCCATCTGTGTCTAGCTTTTGTGTACATTTCTCTGTTTGATTCTGTGTCTACTTTCGTTCATATATGCTATATATTGCTTTTACATCTTATATGCTCTCAGTCAGCCTATGATGCCTACTGGGTACCCGTTGCTTTGCAATTGGTGTTGATTCTACACTTCCGCATCTTCTGGTGCAGATCCAAGTGTGAGCTATAATCGTTGACCACGCGCAGACTCATGCAGTGCCTCCAAACATCTGAGACATAGGGTGAGCTTATGGAGACCGGGGCTTGACATTTATCTCATCTTTTGTACCACATACTATTTTGCTATTTCAGAGACAATTGTATATTCGTATTTTGTACCCTCTTGTAATCTTATATTTAATAGAGGATTTTATACTATCATATCAGATCGTGGGATGGTTTAGCTTCTGCATATATGTATATATTCTCTGTTATCTCCTTCTTTATGCTTTCTTTATCTTGCTTCTGCCTTTTATACTTCTTCTGCGTTCCTTGCTAAGATAGTAGCCCATTACTAACCGTTCCAAGCTACGGGAATTGGTTCGCCTACAGTGGGGTTATAGGTGCCATCATGATCTGATAAATTTGGTCCTGATAGCTTAGTATCAGAGCCTAGGTTCACTGATGTCATCGGTATAGGGGTCAATGTCTAGTAGAGTCCTGCAGATCAGGGCGGAGACGTCCGTACTCATCTTCGGGAGGCTACAGAGGCATATTAGGAAGAATGGATAGTTCTTGCTTTTATATCATGCGTCTTATCCTAGATGGTTTCTTGGAAACTCATTTGTTCTAGTTCACTCTTCTGCAGATAGCTCGTACAAGGTCTTTGGCAGCTGACGAGGGCGAGCCTTCGACTCCACCACACTCGACTTCAGCTAGGGGTTGAGGTGGTCGTAAAGGTAAAGGTGAGGATGTTCCCAAGAACAAGCACCTGTTCGGGCTCCTAGGGTTGAGTTTGAGCCTTAGTTAGACCCAGAGCAGCAGCCTGTGGACCAGGGAATAACCCAGGTGCCACCAGGGCCAGTGCCAGCTTATGTACCATCATCTGTATCTGCACCAACCCTAGCTCCTTCATCACATATTCGGGGTTTTCTTCTTTAGTGGTTGGGTATGATTGACGGTTAGCCTTCAGATGTATAACATACATACACTTAGTGGGTAGCCATGGGTGCTTAATGTTTAGGAGCACAGCCTGTTACTGTGGCTCCCCATGCTGAGGTTCTTCCGGTGCCTACAGTTGCTCAGCCTCTTGCTCCTCGCCTAGTTATGATAGAGTCAGAGTAAGAGGCTTTGGGCAGGTTTCTGAGATTGTCTCCGCCGAGGTTCTTCGGTGTTCCTGGTTAGGATGCTTATGATTTTCTTTCGACTTGAGAGGAAATGCTTCACCATCTTGGTTTATTGGATACTTACGGGGTTATTTACACTACTTATCAGCTGGAGGGCCAAGCAAAGCTTTAGTGGAGGACCCAGGTAGCTTGCAGGCTGTCTCAGTCTCCTCAGTTGACTTGGAGAGAGTTTTATGAGGCCTTTTATGGCCAAGTTCTTGCCTCAGAGCGACAGTGAGCATCGTAGGGAGCAGTTCACCATATTAATGCAGGGATATATGTTGGTATCCGAGTATGAGACTTGTTTTCATCAGTTAGATCCTTTTGGGGCTATGATCATTCCTACCAAGTCAGACGGAGTTCGCCAATTAGTTTGGAGGTTGAGGACAAAGCTTTCGACAGACTGCAGAGATATTAGTTGCCAGTGGTCGACCTTTACAGGCTATAGTAGACTACGTCTGTACTCTGGAGGATTTGCATCATTATGATCCCAGGGAGAGAGATAAGAGGCCACGCTATCAGGGCAGCTACAATGGATCCCATTTCAGTGGCAGCAGTTCAGGACAGTAGGCCCGTGGGTATTACCCATGACAGCACCAGTGTCAGTCTAGCTGGCAAGTTCAGGCATCACTTCAGGCTTTAGGTGGGCCTCAGTTTGATTAGGGTCAGAGCAGTCAACATGGTTATAATGGCCAGTCTTTGAGGGGTGCAATATCTGGTGAATCAGGCTGTGGTGGCCATACCGGTTTAGCTAGTTCATCCTGATAGGATGGGCCATCAGGTTCATGCTATGAGTGTGGAATTATTTATCACTATGCAAGAGAGTGCCCCCAGCGGGGTGTAGTTCAGCTAGCCGCTCAGCTGGCCGCTCAGCTGGCTCAGCCTCTCAGAGCAGTGCAACCATCATGTTAGAGAAGGTGGTGTTTAGGGTAGAGGTGATGCCCAGGATAGTAATACAGGTGGTGAGGATGACGGTCGGTATGGTGGAGGTTTGAGTCAGTTCTATGTGGTCCCTGGTAGACTGGAGTCAGAGGCCTCAGATGCGGTGATCATAAGTGCAATTTTTTTCTACCGCCAGTCAGCTTTAGCATTGTTTGATCCTGGTTGTAAATGCTCGTGTGTATCTTCCTACATTGTTCCTTGTTTGGGGTTGGCTATTGTTGCTCCCAAGCTTACAAATAAGTGTACGTGGTCCTGCAAGTAATAAAATGGCTCTTGCGAGCCGAATATCGATCCCACAGTGACTTGGTGTTTAACAAATGATCCAACTTAATTATTACTATTGAAATTAAACAATTAAGATTTGAAACCAAGAGTTTGAACTTTGTTTTTAGATACTAAATATTAGAAATAACAATGAAATGGAATTCGTATTGTAAATAATATGTGGAGAGATCCAGGGTTGAGGCATTCCCTTCACATTCATGCATAACTATGGTTTCTAGCCCGTGTCGGTGTTAATCCTGATTGTTGATCCACGGGGTTGATATTACAACTCGAGAATGGTCACCCTCTAAGAAATCTACCCAAATTAATCTCACAACTACATCGTTGAGTGGGGATGTGAGTTTTTAATTCGAATGCATTCAACTATCTTCCGATTTCATTAACCAAGTGGGGCATTTAGGTATATCGATATCTTAAACGCAAATCATCCTTTACCATTGCTAACTAACAACAAAAGATATGATCCACACTCCCTACGTTCTTCATTCAGTCCCTCAACTCCTATGGTCAATTTGTTTTGAGACTTAGATTTACCCTAAAGTTCATGATGCTTTAGAATAGTTAAAACAAGAACGTAAGAACAATCAAATGACATGATAAACAATTAAACCAACTATAAATCCATACTTAAGCAATAATTTTGGAGACTCAACCCTAGAAAGAGGGTGTTTAGCCACTCATAGTCTAATTTGCAATTACAAAATTAATGTAGTTCATACAAGAATTAAGTAAAGAAAAAGTAGAGAAGAAGAACCCTTAGGCAGCCTCCTCCTTGTGTTTTTGCAATCCAAAACCGTCTAAGTGTGTGTTAAATTGAAGCTAAGTGTCCTATTTATATTGTAGGACAACTTGTAACCGATGAGACCCAACTCCATGGCACGACATTATTGCAGAGACTAAGCTCCATGCCATGGCCTTATCGCAGTGACCAAGGTCTGTGGCACCCTCTTATCGCGGTTACATAAGTCTGTGGCACCCTCTTATCTCGGAGGTACACTGGCTTGGAACTCCCTTATCTCGGAGGCTCACTGGAAATTGCAATCCACCTCCCTACATGTTCCTTGGTTAGTAGTTTCCTTTCAACACCTCTCTAAGCTTGTCTTAGGCTTCATTTAGCTTCCATAGATCCTCCAATGGTCCTCTACATCAATTCATAACAGACATTATTGCATACAACACAATAGAGCTCATCAAAAAGCACTAGAATACGCATAGCTCAAGCTAGCAACACTAGTTTTCTCGTCTAAACTCTATTTGATCATTTTGACTCTTGATTTGTTCCAAATGCACCTTAAACACTATAAACATGTATGTTATCAACCAAATACACACATAAAACCTATATTCCCCAATATCACATCAAGTTAGCTTCAAAACTAAGCTAAACGTGCATAGATAATGACACTTAGATGTATAAATACGCGTAAGGTCACCACCCCACACTTAAAGCCTTGTTCGTCCTCGAACAAATCTTTACATTAATCAAAATAAAGGAAGACTCCAACATCCCTATTGAGACTACGACACTCAAGCTAGAACTACAATGACTACATAAATAGCAAGTTCTACCTTAAGCATGTCATATTGCAATTTAAACACATGAATACTACTTCAAGACTTCCTAGCCTCAAGAATAGACTCTAACCAGTTGGCAGAATCATGCACATTACTCAACTAAGAGATCATATAAGTAACCTATCCATCATTAAACATGTGCCCTCACCACAAGAGACTCGCCCATATTCACTCACACATATGATAATTATCATAAGAAAGGGTGTAAGAATCAAATTTCCCTCACTCTCACAAAGAATTAACATGTCACATAAGATGAACCATAAACTTGCCCTTAGTGTAGTACTCCATTAAGATCAGAATGTCAAAGCTCAAGTAGGACTTTAAGGATTGTAATGTAGGCTAAGGGATGTGTAGGAACTATTTGGTCAAGAATAGTGACTATCTTCCCGAAGCGCTTTAATACATCATACCTTACATTACACTCATCTCCAATGAACCTATTTTTCACCACTATTATCTTCCCAACTCTCTTTTGTTTTGCCCTATCTCTTTAAGCTAGCTTATACATCTTTAGCAAGGAGTATTTTCTATCAAAACATGATTCACTTCTTTTTGATCAATTTTTCTTCTCATTACATTACTCCCTACCAACAACATACAAGCCATTTTAACACACCAAAAGCTACTTCCTTGGGGCTTCATCGTCACTTTTTCCTTTCTTTAATTTAACACACCTTAACATCTCAATTTCCCAACTTAAGCACTTAGGAGTTTTGGATCAAATTGCGGACAATTGAAAGAAAAGGAATAAGCTATACATGAGGTTACCACAGAATAAGCTAAACGCTCAACGGGGCTAGCTAAGATTATGCACAAATGGTAGACAAAGAGGGTATCAAAGATGACTATCAAATAAATGCCTCTATCATATCCTAAACTCAACATTCTTTATTTTGCTTTGCAAATACACAGGGCAAGTTCTAGACACCAAAATGCAACATGGAATATAACAAAACCTCACTCACACTTGGCACATTTTCAAATCAAGAAGGCTACATATAGACTCTCAACCAAGCAATTGCACGAATTCAAATTTAAGCCAACAAGAGTCAGATAAAAGAGCCTAGGTGTCTCACAATAGTCATCTAATTTTTCAAATCATGCCATAAAATTAAACACCAACTTGTAATAAGTAATCATGTGTAGCACCTAGCAAGAGCATCTCTATTTATTCCTAATGACAAAAATTTTAAATTTACTCCTAAAAATTGAAAAGGAAACTGGGTTAAAAGGGCTCCCCCTCAGAAAAGAACCGAAAAGAAAAACTGAGGGGTGGGTGAAGTGTGCTTCTATAAAACAGACCAACCATAAAAACTGAAAACAAACAAAGACAAAATCCTTTTGTAATTTTTTTTCAATTTACTCATAAAATTGCAAATAAATAAATATAGAAATCATATAGCGCACTTCACCCTAAACAAATTGGAAGATTCCCACCCCACGCTTAAAACCATACTTTGTCCCTAAAGTATAAATTAAAAGTAAAGATAGAAATACTCCTTGAGGCCTCTAGGCCTAGCTAGTAGCATCAAGTCCATCAACGAGGTCCGAAGGACCCCACACTTAGTGTTTTCCATTCTCCTTAGCTAAGATCTCAGGTACTCAGACTTCCCTTCAACCTGTCAACACAACACAAAAACAAAACCAAAGGTGATACTAAAGAAAACAAAAAAGGATAAAAATACTACCTTAACTTGGGTTGCCTCCCAAGCAGCGCCTTATTTAATATTATGGTATGACTCCCATCACAACTCTCATTCACATTATCTCATTTTCTTTCTCCTGCTCGGGGCCTCTCGTGTGCTCACACTCGAGGTTTGTGTCTTTTGTTACACCTACTCTCTCAGGTTTCTATTCAAGTATTTCAAGTTCGAGCTTATTTGTCAACTTGGGCAGCTCCATGAGAGAGTCTGAAGAGGTAGTCAGTGGTTCTCTCTTCTCCATCGCACACTCATCCACTTGCATCACTGTGATCATGCACAAATCTTTGTAGTGTGAGGGTGTGTTGAATATTTTGTAAACTTTGAAGACCACCTTTTCATCATTCAATCTCTTTTTCAGCGTGCCCTCTCTATAATCTATCAAAGCTCCACCGGTAGCCAAATGTATATGTACCAATATGATTAGTACCCTGTCATCTGCATCACAATCAAGAATAATAAAGTCAGCAGGAATAATGAACTTACCAACCTTGATGAGAACATTGTCAATAATTCCTTCAGGAACCACTCTAGTTTTATCATCCATCTATAGCACAAATGATGCAGGCCTCAACTTTCCCAACCCAAGAGTATTAAACACTGACAGAGGCATTAGGTTGATGCTTGCTCCCAGATCACTCAAGGCTTGGACAACATCACTTTCACCAATTTGTACAGGGAGGGTGAAACTCCCAGGTTCCTTGAGCGTTTTGGTCATCTTGCTCATCACAATCGAACTGTACTCTTCAGTAAGTGCCACAGTCTTAATATCTGAAGCCTTCTTTTGTTTGCCACCATATCTTTCAAGTACTTAGAATACTTAGGCATTCCCTGCAAAACATCTAACAAAGAAAGGTGAATGTGAAGTTCTCTGAACGTGTCGAAGAACTTTCTGAAATAAGCATCCTCTTTGGATTTTACAATCTTTTGAGGGAATGGTGGTGGTGGTCTGTCTTGAGTCATCTCAATTGGTTTTTCATTAGGGTACTCAGCCTTTCCTGTTTTGTCAGCTGCTTTGGGTTCAACTTTCTTTTTTTGTTGCGCAGGTGTGACCAATTCGACTTGCACCATATGATTTTTCTTTGGAGGTGAATCACCCAAATCTCTACCATTTCTCAAAGTAATTGCCATAACTTGCTTTGGAGCTTTTATGTAACTAGGCAGACCCCATTGGGGTCTTGAATTTTGTGCCTGAGCTAACTGAGCCATTTTTATCTGTAGATTCTTCTGAGCTAGTTTTTGATTCTTGATTTCTGCATCCATTTGTTCTTGGTTGGCCAAAATCTTTTTCCATGTCTCTTCCATATTATTGGCCTGAGTATTAGTTTGTACACCTTGTTATTGCGAAAACTATTGTGGTTGAGCCTGATTATTATCTCAAATATAGTTGGGCTGACTCTGCTAGTTGCAATTATAGGCATTACCATAATTTTGATTATTTTTCTGTGCATTGCCCATAAAATTTACCGACTACAGATTTTCTCCACACAAGTTGGCTGAATGACCGCTAATACCACAAGACACAAAGAATGAACCTGCTGCAATGCATTAACCTGGGCCTAAGGTTGAGCCATACTCAATTTGTTGAACTGAGTCATCACCTGGTTTTGGAAAGTGGCAAAATGTGCAGCCAATGCTGTGACACTATCTACCTCGATCATACCTGCAAGATTCTTCACCATATTTCTGGACATATCACCATGCCACTCTGAATTACCTTGTGCAATACAATCGAGGAGAGTATATAGCACATCATATGTTTTATCCAAATCTTAACCACCTGCCGCTGAATGTAGCAAAATTTTCGTGTTGTGGTAAAGTCTTTCAACAAAAGTGTGACATAATACATCATTATTCTACTGCTGATATGGGAAATCCCTGAGAAGAGACTTGAATCTCTCCCATGTATGATAGAGATTCTCATCTGGATTTTGCTTGAAACTTAGGACTTCACTCCTCAACTTTGCAATTTTGCCTGAAGGAAAGAATCGAATGAGGAACTTCATTGGCAAGTCATCCCAAGTTGTGATTGAATTTGAAGGTTCTGCCTTCAACTATTTCTTTGCTTCTCCCAACAGTGAGAATGGGAAAAGTGTGAGCCTCACATAGTCTATGGAGACTCCTGTGGGAATAAATGTGTCACTAATCTCCAAAAAGTTTTGGGGATCAAATTGTTGGTCCTCATGTGACAACCCTATAAACTGCCCTCTTGTGTGCAACATTTGCACCATATTCTATTTCAGCTCAAATCTGCCTGAGGTCACATTAGTTGTGAGTGGGATTGCCACTTTGCCTACTATCCTATGGACTTGTTGTTCATCAGCCATTCCTGCAAGAATAGTATCAACCTGTTGAACTTGTGGGATTGGGTAGAGAAGTGTTGCTCCTCTTCTAAATTGGTGCAATCATCACTCGGGTTTGGGATGTGGTTCAACCAATTCCCTATCACTTGCCATCTTGCTTGAGATTCAAACCTGTATCAACAATTTTAGTAGCTAAGACCAAGTTGTTTGCACTTATCTAATAAAATAGTCAATAAAAAAATTAGAAGGTTTCTAATTTTCAAGTCCCCGACAATGGCGCCAAAAACTTGTTTCTCCCAAGTGCACATGTAAGTGTACGTGATTGTGCAAGTAATAATGTGGCTCTTGCGAGTCGAATATTGATCCCACAGGGACTTGGTGTTTAGAAAATGATCCAACTTAATTATTACTATTGAAATTAAACAAGTATGATTTGTAACCAAGAGTTTGAACTTTGTTTTTATATACTAAATACTAGAAATAACAACAAAATGGAATTCAGATTGTAAACAATATATGAAGAGATCCAGGGTTGAGGGATTCCCTTCACATTCATGCATAACTATGATTTCTATCTGGTGTCAGTGTTTATCCTGATTGTTGATCCACGGGGTTGATATTACAACTCGGGAATGGTCATCCTCTAAGTCATCTAGCCAAATTAATCTCACAACTACATTATTTAGTGGGGATATGAGTCTTTAATTTGAATGCATTCAACTATCTTCCCATTTCGTTAACCAAGTGGGGCATTTAGGTGTATCGTTATCCTAAATGCAAATCATCCTTTACAATTTCTATCTAACAATAAAAGATATGATCCACACTCTGTACGTTCTTCATTCTGTCCCACAACTCCTATGATCAATTTGTTTTGAGACTTAGATTTACCCTAAATATCATGACGCTTTAGAACAGTTAAAACAATAACGTAAGAACAATCATATGATATGATAAACAATTAAACCAACTATAAATCCATACATAAGCAATCATGTTGTAGCCTTAACCCTAGAAAGAGGGTGTTTAGCCACTCATAGTCTAATTCGCAATTACAAAATTGATGTAGTTCATACAAAAATTAAGTAAAGAAAATATAGAGAATAAGAACCCTAAGGCAGCCTCCTCCTTGTGCTTTTGCAATCCAAAACCATTTAAGTCTGTGTTCACTTGAAGCTAAGTGTCCTATTTATAGTATAGGACAACTTGTAATTGACGAGACCAACTCTGTGGGACCTCAATATCGTGGAGACCAAGCTCTGTGCAATGTCCTTATTGCGGTGACCAAGGTCCATGGCACCCTCTTACCTCGGAGGAACACTGGCGTGACATGCTCTTGTCTCGGAGGATCACTGGAAATTGCAATCCACCTCCCTTCGTGTTTTTTGGATAGTAGTTGCCTTTCAACACTTCTTTAAGCTTGTATTAGGCTTCATTTAGCTTCCATAGATCCTCCAATAGTCTCCTACATCAATTCATAACACACATTAGTCCATAAAACATAAACGAGCTCATCAAAGAACACTAGAATACGCATAGCTCAAGCTAGGAATACTAGTTTTCTCGTCTAAACTCTATTTGATCATTTTGACTCTTGATTTGTTCCAAATGCACCTTAAACACTATAAACATGTACTTTAGCAACCAAATATACACATACAACCTATATGCCCCATTATCACATCAAGTAATCCTCAAAACAAAGCTAAATATGTATAGATAATGACACTTAGATGTATAAATATGCCTAAGATGAGCTAGTGAGCCATTATATATTCATGTATGTATTTCTACCCAGTAGTACATTCTTTAGTATTGGATCATGTTGTGATATCATGTTTGATAGTTTTTGGAGGTATGGAGACTTAGGCTAACCTGATGATATTAGATATGTTAGATTTTGATGTGATTATGGGCATAGACTGTTATCCCATCACCGAGTGGTTTTGGATTATTATGCCTAGACTATTACCATATCCATGCCTGACATATCCCTTGTTTTGTGGCAGGTTTATGTTAATCGCACACCATCTGGTATCATTTCTTTCCTTCGGGCTACAAAGTCAATTTCGCACGAGTGTTTTCCTTATCTAGCATATGTATGAGATGCTAGAACCAAAAGTATTTCGATCATAGGTATTTCTGGTTGTGTTATTATATCGTCTGGTAATATCATGTTTTTTGTCAATGCTAGCTTTACAACTTGGATCACTGGTTTTATCTCGTCATATAATATCTCTGCTGGTGCTGTATAAAATTTCACATAGAATAAATTTCCTTTCGTAACTCTTTTGTAGGTTAGAAATGCTTGGCGTATCTCTGGTATTCCTTGTAGCTCTTCTCCGTCATATGTATATACTGTACTAAGTAGTCCATAATGGTAACATGTTTTGACTAGGTTCGAACTTGTCTTTGGCTGTGCGATAAGTCTGTTATATCCTTGTAATTTTTGGGTTATGTAGTTCCTAGATGTGTTTCTGACCAACCTATTAAGCCTTCCACCTGAACTTGATATTGACTTTTCTATTGAGTTGGAGATGGGAACCAGGACTATTTTTATTACTCCATATCATATGGCTCCAGCTGAGTTGAGGGAGCTTAAGGATCAACTCTAGGAATACTTAACTAAGGGTTTTATTAGGCTTATTATGTCACTTTGGGGTGCTTCAGTTCTATTTGTGAAGAAGAAAGATGGGTCAATGTGAATGTGTATTGATTATCGGTAGCTGAATAAGGTAACTGTGAAGAATAAGTATCTGATGTCACGTATAGATGACTTGTTTGATCAGCTTCAGGGTTCTGCCATGTTTACTAAGATAGATTTGAGGTCAAGCTACCACCAGTTGAGGATAAGGGCAAAGTACATCCCTAAGACAACAGTCAAGACACGTTACGGCCACTATGAGTTCCTCGTGATACTTTTGGGTTGACTAATACCCTCGCAACTTTCATGGACTTGATGCATATGGTGCTCCAGCCGTATTAGGATTCATTTGTGATAGTCTTCATCAATGACATATTGATATACTCGTGGAGTAGGGATGAGCATGAGCATCACTTGAGGGTTATACTCCAGACTTTGAGAGATCGTCGGCTTTATGCCAAGTTCTCAAAGTACGTGTTTTGGCTTGAGTAAGTAGCATTCCTAGGACACATGGTGTATAAGTATGGGATTAGAGTGGACCCAGGAAAGATTTTATCCATTCGTGATTGGTTGAGGCCTACTACTCCTACCAAGGTTTACAGCTTTATTAGGTTGGAAGGATATTACAGACGGTTCATCGAGGGGTTTTGTTCCACATCAGCAACTTTGACTAGGGGATAGTTTTTAGAGGCTTAAGGCCTTATTGACTTCAACTTCGGTGTTGACATTGCAAGTTTAGGGTTAGGGCTTCTTAGTGGATTTTGATACTTCAGCGATTGGTTTTGGTTGTGTATTGGTGCTATAGGGTCCTGTTATAGCTTATGCATCGAGAAAGATGAATGTTCACAAGCGCAACTTCCCCACTCATAATTTAGTGTTTCCAGCGGTAGTCTTCGTGCTCAAGATTTAGAGACATTACTTATATGGGGTTCACTGTGAGATCTTCACCGATCACCATAGTCTTTAGTACATCACGAGTCAGCGAGAGCTGAACTCTAGGCAACGAAGATGGATTGAGTTACTGAAGGACAATGACTTTACTATTCTGTACCATCCAAGAAAGGAAAACGTGGTAGCGGATGCCTTGAGCCAGAAGACAGTGAGTACGGGCAACTTGGCTTCTCTTTCAGTTGTGAAGCAACCATTGGCCTTGGACATCCAGTCCTTGGCTAATGGTTTGTTAGTCTTGACTTTTCAGATCCTAGTAGACTTTTTTCCAGTATTGATATCCGTTCTACTTTGGCTGATAAGATTCAGCAACGTTAGTTTGAGGATTAACGGTTATGTGATATTTGGGATTATGTTGTTCAGGTTATGTCCAGTAGGGCTACTTTAGATTCTGATGGTGTCTTGAGGTTCGATAGTCACCTTTGTGTTCTGAGAGTTGGGAATTTGATTCAGTTGATTCTCTGTGAGGCTCATTGTTTTAGATATTAAATTCATCCAGGCACATCTAAGATGTATAGAGATTTAAGATAGATTTATTAGTGAGTGGTATAAAGAGGGATATAGCAGAGTTTGTATCCGAGTGCTTGATCTGTTAGTAGGTTAAGTTCGAGCACATGAGACCTGGTGGATTGATGGAGAGACTTCCCACTCCTGAGTGGAAGTGGGAAGGGATCACTATGGATTTCATAGCACGGTTGCCATGCACTTATCAAGGATTTAATTCCACTTGGGTTAGCATTGATAGGATGACTAAGTCTGCACACTTTTTGCCGGTTTATTATTCCTATAGTGCAAAGAGGTTGGCTCAAATTTATCTCCATGAGGGAGTTCTTTTGCATAGGTTTCCATTTTCTATCATTTCAGACTATGGCACATAGTTTACCTCTCAGTTCTGGAGGACTATTCAGTGAGAGATGGGTACAGAGGTTCATCTTAGCACTACATTTCACCCTTGGACATATGGACAGTTCGAGAGGACTATCCAGGTCCTAGAGAATATGTTGCGGGCCTATATCCTTGACTCTTTAGGTTCGTGGGATCAGTATGTGCCTTTTGCAGAGTTTACTTATAATAGCAGTTATCATTCGAGTATTGACATAGCACCTTTTGAGGCATTATATAGTAGGCGTTGCAGATTGCCAGTGGGTTGGTTTGACGGTTTGGAGTCCCAACTGTAGAGTACAGACTTACTTTGTGATTTCTTAGATAAATTATGGGTAATTCAGGACAGACTTTGGGCATCCCAGAGTAGGTAGAAGAGCTATGCAGATTGTAGACTTTGTGCCTTAGAGTTCAGTGTGAGTGATTGGGTATTTCTTCAAGTGTAGCCCATGAAGGGCGTGATGAGAATTTGTAGGCGAGGCAAGCTTATACCCAGGTATATCGGGCCATTTGAGATTCTTCAGAGGGTTGGTAGTTGTTGCTTATCAGTTAGCTTTGCCTCCAATGTTTTCAGCTATGCACCCAGTCTTCCATGTATTATTTTTGTGGTGGTATGTTCCGGATGAGTCACATATGTTGAAGTGGGATTCAGTGCAGTTGGATGGGAGTTTGACCTTTGTTTAGGAGCAAGTTGCTATCTTGGCAAGAAATGTCAAGAGGTTGAGGTCTAGAATGATTCTTGTGGTTAAGGTTTAGTGGAGGCACCATTCAGTCGAAGAGGCTATCTGGAAGACCGAGAGAGATATGCGGGTGCAATATCCGTAGTTGTTTAAGCCTTTAGGTACTCCCTCTTCTTGACTTTTTCCGATGAAAGTTCTTTTTAGTAGTAGATGATGTAATGACCATTCCGGTCATTCCTGCATGTTTGCTTTCTTTGTACTATTAGAGCATTCCTGTAGTGGCCCCAAGTCATTTATGGCTTACTAGGACTGGTGGTTTGGTGCCCTAGCCGTTCGTTAGGTTGTTATGACCATTTCCTTGTTTTAGAGCTTTAACTTAGGAAATCATAGACTTTGGTCAACATTCTTGGTAAACATGCTTGGAATTGAATTCCGACAGTTTTGTTAGCTCCAGAGTATGGATTTTGATCTAGTTGGACCCTTAGTCGGGGTCTAGGAGCTTTCAATTTGAATTTAGCTTGCTTTTTTAGATTTTAGACCACTTGGAGTTAGAAGTTTGACATTGGTCAACTTTCGATGATCAGAGCATTGGATTGAAAATCTGACAGTTTTACCAGCTTGAATATCAAATTTAAGTTAGGTGGGTGGTTAGTTTAAGTCCCGGGTGAGCCAGGCTCATTTTGGGTTTTTGGTTGGAAAATACAAGTGTTGACTTGGGTCAACATTCCTTTGATATGATATCGTATGGAAGTTTTATCAATTCTGTTGAGTCCAAAATATCATTTCCACTCTAGTTGCATGTTCGGTTTGTGATTATTGGGTTTCTATTGTGCTCGGAACCTCCAGTGGGTTTATCTCATATTGCTAGTATTTTCTGCAGGAGAGCAGTGCTCAGCACGATCACGCTAGAGCACCGCTATTACGCCATTAGCCCTTTCCCTTCTCGATACCATTACGCTGGGGCACCGTGATCATGCAGGTGCCCTGTTCCTCCTTCAGCGCGATCACGCCAGGATAGCGCAATTGCGCCAGTGCGCTGTCCCTCCTTTAGCGCGATCATGCCAAGCCACGCGATAGCGCTGGTCTACGACCTGCAATATATAAAGTTGTCTCCTCAAATTTTCAGTTCATTTTTTCACTTTCCTCTCTCTCTTTAAAGTTGCTCTAAATCAGTTTCTAGCTTTGGGAATTCATCAATTTGGCGGACATCCTCATTTCCCTCCTCGTTGGTAAATTGTCTTCCCTAAATTTCTTCTTCTTAGCCTTGGAAAACCTCCATTAAAGCTTCTTATTATAGCTTGGGGTTGTCTCCTGGATTGTAGAGGCTGGCTGGGCTGCTTGTTTGTCGTTATGCGTATTCCACCCGATAGACCTTGTTCCCTCCCTCCGTGGTATGTATTTCCCCGCTTTTGTTCTTAATTTTGCAAAGTTTTCGCATGTTTTCCCTCTTCTTCTCTGGGTTGTTTTAGGCCTTTTCTTTACTCGAGTTTTGCTTAATTTTTGGGCATATATTCCTGGCGAGGTTGGAAACCTCATAGTAACTTTCATTTCTCATTTTGGGTTATAGGGCCCACGAGCTCGCTTTTGACCCGACTAAACTTTAAGCAATATGGGTGTCATCAGCTTTGTTTTAAGGCATAGATTAAGTTTGTGATAGTTTGACTACTGTTCGAAGCTTCTTAGAGCAATTCAGGCTCGAGCCTTAGCTTCCCAGAAGCTTGTCATCGGACGCCAGGTAGGTTATGGTTTCCCTACCTTAGACTTTGCGTATATTGGCTATAATTGTACTATTTAGCATCCTTGGGTTGGGTTTAATAGCTTTGCACCCTAGACCATGTTTGCTTTCTTTTTGCCCGTCTTATTTCTCATGTCCATTTTACTATTTGATCTTTTTGTGTAGTATCACCCCTTGTGGCCATGTGTGGCCTTGTAATTACCTCTAGACCCTAGATGGTGGGTTATTTGGGAATGTCAGTAAGTCCCCGACATCGGATTATGATTTTGGAACTGGTTATCTATGTTTTAGAGTGGATTGAGCCTCTGCAGGGCCGATAGGTTGATTGAGAATCGTTCGGCTATTTATTGTTGCGATTGTATCGTTATTATCATGCGAATGGGTTTTCTGCATTCAGGTTTACTACTACTAAGGTTGTGGGCCTATTTACCACCAGTTTTCTAACTTTGCATGGCCCCAAGGGCCTATTTTTGGTATAAATGACTATAAATGGATTTAAACTATTTTATGAATCTTCTTGGAGTAAAAGAGGTTTTTAAATGGTTTTCACACTGATTCTAGACTCAACTAGGTCGGAGTGCTAAACATGATTTACTACTGATTTCATACGACACTAGACTCGGTTGGGTAGGATTGCTAGACATGAGTTACTACTGATTTTGATACTATACTATTCTCAACTTGGTCGGAGCGCTAGACTTGACTATCCACTGATTTTTTATCCGGTTCGAGACAGAGCACTTTTATTGAGATATTAAGAGTTGTATGTGATCATGGAGACCTCCATGGACCTTGCTGATCCATACCAGGGGCTACGGGCTGAGAGTGTCGGAGAAGGGATATATGGGGTAGTAGAGGTATATGGGAGAAGCCTTCCATGGGTCGTACCTGTTGGGCCTACGGTCGCCGGAGGAGGTGCATACGGTACCACTGACACTTCTAAGCATATCACACCATATCAGGCATTGTGTTCGGTTCCACCCTTGTTTTCTATTTGTTGAATGTACGCTCTGGTAGTATGGGATGCCAGAGGGTTTGTTTTCACTTGTTTGCGTTCCTCAAGTGTATGGGCGCCCATTGGGACTATAGGTAGAGTAGCTTAATCACTTCTATCGTATTACTTGTTCATTTTATAGTTACTGGTGAGATATCGTTCGACTATTTTTATCATATGAGTTGCATTGTTAACATGTCTACATTTAGTGGCTTTTCTTCCTTCCCTTTTATTTGAGGTTACTGGTATACTGCCATATTTTCTTAAACTCTCTATCTATATTGTTGTTTGTCACGACCCGATTTCTCGGTCATGATGACACCTACAACCCCCAGTAGGTGAACCAATCCCCATAGCCCGAAACGGTTAGTAATGGGCTACATTCTAACAATTTAAGCGGAAGAAAAGTTAAATAAGCGGAAGCAAGGGAACAAGATGAAGAAAATAGATAACAGGAATATATATACATATGTGGAAGCTAAACCCAAAACCTGGTATCATAGAGTATAAGAGACGTATCTACACAAGGAGTACAAAGGGTCCAAAATAACATATACATCATGTCTCCGAAGCTACGAGAGTACAAAATATACAAAAGACAAACTAAAGTCAAGCTCCGATCGCCAAGAGCTTACCCTCAGTCCGGAACGGTAAAAAATCTCCAAGTACGAGACTCCCATGAGCTAGCAGCGATGGCTCAAGACTAGGATCATCACCAGAAGATGCAGAGTGTAGTATGAGCACCAAATGCGAAGCATAACATACCCAGTAGTTATCATAGGCTAACTTGGCACATATAAGATAAAAGCATAGTAACAGACAGAATAGAAACAAGTAGTCACATAATTCTATGAAAAAGTCACACAGGAACTAGTCCAGAGGGAAGACACATAAACAACATACAAGGCTAGCAAGCAGAATATATACACAACAGGAATATGTGAGAGTAAGAAACGACGCACCTGGGATCCTTTCAACAACAATATATACATAATAAGTTTCAGAAGTGGACAGTATACCGGTAACCTCAAGTACAAGGGAATGAAGAGGAGAGTAAAGATAATCATTCTCGGAAATAGGAATCATACCAATCCCAAATCCTGAAAGTAATAACTTAGCAGAATACATTCTTATAAGTGTAACCATAATGGGGGATAACACCGCGATAAAGTAACACGAGTCTACCTATAGTCCCCCGGCCGCCCATACAACAGAGGAACGCAATCAAGTGAAAACAAACCCTTTGACATCCCATACCACTATAGCGTACAGTCAACAAACGGCAAACAAGGGTGGCACCTCACACAGATGAATGATATTATACCATGCTAAGTCAAGAGTGATAGTAGTACCGTATATTACACGCTTTGGGCGACCCATAAGGCCCGGAAGACAGGATCCATGGAAGGTCACACTCGTATACCCCTACAACTCCGTATACCCCCCCTCTAGCACCAACAACTCATAGCCCCTGGTCCGGAATGGAAAGGTCCATGGAGGCCCCCAACCAACATACTAGATGCCCTAAAATCTCAAAAATCCCCAAGTAATGCTACCTAGAGAGTATCCAGGTCTAAAACAGTATGTCAAATAGCCTTAGCACACGGCCTCACCGAGTCTAGCAGCACCCCAAAAGTTGTAGGAAAATAGGTCTAGCGCTCCAACCCCATCGAGTCTAGTATAAGTGGAAATAGTGATAAAACATCCTCTAATTCTCCCTTACCCCAAGAAGACCCATTAAAATGATACCAAAACCCTTTTTAAATCATTTCCACCAAAAACGGGCCCCAAGTGCCATGCAAGGTTTAGAAATCCAACAGTAGTTAGCCCGAAGCCAAAACCATAGTAAAATCATGAAGAAATCCCCTCTATATGCATGATGAATGGTATACATAATCACAACAGTTGCCCCCGGACCACACACAACCTATCGGCCCTACACAAGCTCCAACCGCTCTACAACACATATAACCAGCTAAAAATCGTGATACCAATGTTTGGAACTCACAAACACCCCGGAATAACCCACCATCTATGGTCCAGAGTCAAAATAGGGTCACACGAGACCACAAGGGTGGTAATATCAACTGCGAAGAATACTACACACATCGGAGGAAAGAAATGAGGCATAATATGGATAAGCGATCAAAGTCTGTGGTACCAACCTAATAACCCAATCCAAGGATGCAGTTAGTACAATTTTATCCGATATATGCTAAGGGGAGTTTAGACCGTAACCTACCTGTTGTCCGATGACAAGCTACTGGGGTAACGATCTCCAAGACCAAAACACTCCGAGAACTCCCGAATTATAATAAAACTATCAAAAACATAAATAAAACATTAAAATGAGTCTAACGATACCTATATTGCTATAACAGTAACCGGGTTGAAATGCGTGTCAAAAGCGAGCCTGCGGGGCCATAACCCAAAACCAAAAACGGAAAGAAGCACGATGACCACAATGATGCCAAGAAGATATGCTCCAAAATTGAGAACAATTGGCCAAGAGGAGGGCGCCAAACCAGCCCGCTCAAGAAAAGGCTTAAGGTTGGAATTTTAAGAACAAAAATCGGAAATTAGGCAAGGATTACTTACCACAAAGATAGAATTTAAGCCAAGACACTGAATTCCTCTAACCCACGAACATGCAAGAGCAAAAAGACTCTACAACAACTTCCAAGTTTTGGAAATAAGCAACAATGGAGGATTTTAGAAAAGAACAAGATAAAGCAAGTTGGGGAAGAAGACTTACCAAGAATCGAAGGATCACGAATCATCGATGAACAATTGATTTCCCTAAGGCTAGGACTGATATGGAGCAATTTGGTAGAGAGTATGAGTGTTTTAGAGTTGGAAAAGTTGAGATAAAAGGCTTGAAAAACGTAATGTCCAGCTTAAATAGCTACTGGTCTAGCCCTTAGCGAATGCGGCCAGCCATCGCGTCCGCGATGAGCAATTACCCAGGTGGCTGGCACAAGCCTACGCGAACGTGGACAGTCATCGCGTGCGTGAAGGCCAAGCTGAGTGGGCAGCTGACATATGCCTACACGAATGCGGCCGGCCACCGTGAATGCGAAGGCCAAGCTGATGCCATGACAGCACCGCTGTTAACAACAATTCCCAACAAGAAAACTACTCTGATGGACCCTCGGGAACACACCGGGGTCTCGCGAACACAAATGAACAGAGCTATTTGACTATAAAAAGCATTCCAAACATATTTAAATCAACAAAAATCCCAACGGAGGTCAGTAAGACAAAAACTGGACCCCACGCCTACGAACCAACTTTAGGCCTATCTTTCTAAAATGGAACACCAAAGCCTAAAATGATTCCGGAAGCCTCGGAACTCGAACCAAAGGTCCCCCTAGACCAAAGTTGACATTCCAAATCTAAAAATATTGTCAGAATTTCCATCCGAGGTCGTCTTCTTCGAATATTGACCAAAGTCAAACTTTCAAGTTCAACTTGGCTAAAACACAAAAATCAAGACAAAACAAGATTAAAAGCACTTAGAACCCGATCAAGGGTCCTTCTAGACCAAAATCCACGCTCCGAAACTGTCAGAATTTGATTCCGAGCAAGTTAGCTAAGAATGTTGACAAAACTCAATGATATCGAAAGTTAAGGCTCTAAAATAGGCAAACAACCAAAACAACCAAACGAATGACCAGGGCACCGAACTACTGGTCCCAGCAAGCCATAAAAGACTTCGGGTCGCTACTGGAAAGCTCTAACAATACAATGAATATGCAAATGGGAAGATGAGAGGAAGGGTCATCACAACATCCACCACTAAAAAGACTTTTGTCCTCTAAAGTAAAAAAAAAGAGTACCTGAAGGCTCGAACAACTGTGGATACTGAGCACACAACTCACTCTCCGTCTCCCAAGTAGCCTCCTCGACCGGATGATGTCTCCACTGAACTTTTTCAATTGGAATCTCCATAGATCTCAATCTCCTGATATCTCTGGAAAGAATAGCTATCGGCTCCTTAACGACAGATAAACTCTCATATAACTGAATCGAATCTCAATGTACACATGGGACTCATTTGGAACGTAACAGCGCAACATCGATACATAGAAGATTAGCTGAACAGCTGAAAACATCAAAAGCAGAGCTAACATTTGGCAACACTACCAATTCTCTGGAGAATCTCAAACGGCCCAATTAACTTGGGGCTAACCTTTCCTCACCGACCAAATCTCATAACGCCCTTCACGAGCGATACTCAAAGGAATACCAAGTCACCAACACTGAACTCTAAGGAATAAAGTCTACGATCAGTGTAGCTCTTCTGCCTACTCTGGGCTGCTCTAAGTCTATCCTGAATCAAATGGACTCGGTCTAAGGAATCTCTAAGAAAATCTGTACTCTGCGGTCTAGACTCTAACCCATCAAACCAACAAATCGGTGATCTGCAATGCCTACCATACAAAGCCTAAAAAAGATGTCATGACAATGCTCGAATCAAAGCTATTATTATAAGCAAACTCGGACAAAGGAACAAACTGATCCCATGAACCTCCAAAGTCAAGTACACAAGCCCGAAACATGTCCTCCAAGACCTGAATAGTCCTCTCGGACTTGCGATCTGTATGTGGGTGGAAAGGAGTACTAAGTTGAACCTCTGTACCCAAATCTTGTTGTATAGCCATCCAAAACTGAGATGTGAACTGATTCCCGCGGTCTGAAATGATAGAAGCTTGGACCCCGTTACACCGAACAACCTCACGAATGTAAATCTGAGCTAACCTCTCAGAACCGTATAAGTTTGAACCAGCAAGAAGTGGGCTGACTTAGTCAGCCGATCCACAATCACCCATATGGAATCAACACCCTGAGAAGTATGAGGAAAACCAACAAAGAAGTCCATAGTAACACCTTTCCATTTCCTCTCAGGAATGGGAAGTTGCTGCATCAAACCACCCGGCATCATTTGCTCGAAATTCACCTGCTGATAGTTCAAGCACCGAGATATGAACTTTGCTACCTCCTGCTTCATACCACTCAATCAGTAAAGCTATCTAAAATCTCTATAATCTTCGCCGCGCCAGGATGAATGAAGTATCAAGAACAATGCGCCTTACGAAGTATCAACTGAATTAAATATCTAACCCTCGGAACAAAAAGTCGACCGCAAAACCTTAGAATACCATCAGAACCCAAAGTAGCTCGATTGGCCTGACCCTAAACTACCTGATCACGAAGGTCACACAAACTCTAATCCTCGAACTGTCGGCTCTGAATCTGATCAACTAGAGTAGAACGAACCTCAGCACTGGAAAAAACTCGACTAGGATGTCCAAGGCCAACGGTCGCTCAGAAACTGCAAGTAAAGCTAGGCTTCCCATAATCACCAACTTCAGACTCAAAGGCATCCGCTACTATGTTTGCCTTTCCCGGATGGTATAGAATAGTGAAATCATAGTTCTTCAGTAGCTCAATCCATATCCTCTGCCTCAATTTCAACTCACGATGACTCGTAATGTACTAATGACAATGGTAATCAGTGAATATCTCACAAGGAACTCCATATAAGTAGTGCCTCCAGATCTTGAGCGTGAGGACTATCGCCGCCAACTCTATGTCATGTGTGGGGAAGTTGTGCTCGTGAACCTTCAGCTGTGTCGACGCATATGCTATCACTCGGCCCTGCTACATCAACACATAACCAAGACCAACCCTAGAAGCATCAAAATACATGGCAAAACTCTGACCCTCAAGTGGCAAAGCCAAAACTGGAGCTGAAGTCAATAAGTCCTTAAGCCTCTGGAAGCTATCCTCGCACTGATCCGACCACTGAAATGGACTATCCTTCCTATTCAGGATAGTTAAGTGTGCTTCTATGGAAAAATATCCCTGAACGAACCTCCTGTAGTAACCTGCTAAACTAATAAAGCTGTGAACCTCGGTAACAATAGTAGGTCTAGGCCAATCACAAACCGTTGAAATCTTACCCGGATCAACTCTAATCCTATCCTTAGACACCACGTGTCCTAGTAATGCAACTGACTCAAGCCAAAACTCACACTTTGAGAACTTTTCATAATGCTGATGATATCTCAAAGTCCAAAGTACAGTCCTCAAGTGTTGCTCATGCTCGTACCTACTCCGGGAGTATACCAGAATGTCATCTATAAAGACTATCACAAACATATCCAATTACGGGCTAAGCACCCTATGTATCAAGTCCATGAAAGCTGCGGGGGAATTAGTAAACCCAAAAGACATCACTAGGAATTCATAATGGCCATAACGTGTTCTGAATACTGTCTTAGGGATGTCGTCGGCCCAAATCCTCAATTGATCGTAGCCATACTTCAAATCAATCTCCGAAAACACTGTTGAACCCTGAGGCTGATCAATCTTCGGCATCAGATACCTATTCTTCACTTTTACCTTATTCAACTGCTGATAATCAATACACATCCACATCGACCCATCCTTTTTCTTTAAGAAGAGAATAGGAGCACCCCAAGGAGACTCACTCGGTCTAATAAACCCCTTAGCTAACAAATCCTAGAGCTACTCCTTAAGCTCTCTCAACTCAGCAGAATCCATACGATGAGGAGAAATAGAGATAGGCCTGGTGCCTGGCTCTAACTCAATGGCAAAATCAACATCTCTCTCAAGTGGAAGGCATGGCAGGTCAGTAGGGAACATATCTAGGAAGTCTCTAACCATAGGAATAGACTCAGGAGACAAAAGGTCAGCACTAGAATCTCAGACATATGCTAGATAAGCTAGATATACGAAAGAGATCAACTTTCTAGCTCTGAGGCAAGAGATGATCCCAGGCGGTACGCGGCTGACAGAACCATGCCACACAATCGGGGATACACCAGGGATAACTATGGTAACGGTCTTGGCATAACAATCGAAGACCGCACGATGAGGGGATAACCAGTCTATGCCTAGTATCATATAAAAATCTAACATATCAAGTATCATCAGATCACCCCAAGTCTCCAAATCACGAACAAATATCATGCAAGATCTCACAATCTGATCCACTACTAAAGAATCTCCTACCGGGGTCGAAACAGAAACAGGCACATATAACGGCTCACTAGCCAACCCTAATCAAGGCACGAAGTAGGTAGACACATATGAACAAGTGTATCCAGGATCAAATAAAGTTGTAGCAGACAGATGGCACACAAAAATTGTACATGTAATCACAACATCAAAGGCCTCTGCCTCTGGTCTCCCAAGGACATCATAGAACTGATGATAACTTCCACCTACCTTGCCGCCATCCCTACCACCCGCTCTTTCACATGGAGAAGTACCTCTACCCTGCCCAGCACCTCCTTGAGCCGGTGCTGAACTGAGCAAATAGGCTGAGCCGGCGGAGCAGCTGTCTAAACTATACCCTGTCGGGGGAAATCTCTAGAAAAATAGCCACTAACTCCACACTCATATTAGGTTGTACCCCGCTAGGGGATATCTCTGGCAAAATAACTGCTAACTCCACACTCATCGCACGACCCTGATGGCCCACCCTGTCGAGATGACCCTGCTGAACCTGTGTGGCCACCTCGGCCTGATACCCTTGATATAGTACCTCTCTCAGACTGACCACTGTGACTATGTTGACTGCTCTGACCCTGCTCAAACTGAGAACCAGAAGCCTAAAGTTATGCCTAAACCGGTTGACTGGTCTGACTGTGATACTGTTGTAACTGATAACCCCGGCCCCACTAGCCTGAACCTCTACCACTATGTCTGGAACCATTATAGCCACCTTGATGTCGAAGCCTCTTATCTCTGTCCCTGGGGTCATGGTGAAATGAATCCTCTATAGGATGGGCATAATCCACAATGGCCTGGAATGAGCGACCATTAGCAACCAATATCTATGTAGGCTCTCTAAACTCTCTCTGTAGTTCCCAAACAAATCTATGGATCCTGTCAGACTTAGTAGGCATGATCATGGCCCCAAATGGAGCAAGTAAATAGAAATGAGTCTCATACTCCAAGACGGTCCTAAAATCCAGAGAAAGTCTGATGAACTTCTTTCTCTGCCTCTCTATGTCACCCTGAGGTAAGAATTTATCCATGAAGGCCTCATAAAACTCGGACCAAGTAAAAGAAGGCAACGATGTTGGTCTGCAAAAACCCTAGGCCCTCCACTATAACTTCGCTGGGCCCTCCAACTGATAAGAAGTATAACCGACCCCATGAGTCTCCAACAATCCCAAATGGTGCAATATCTCCTCACAAGTGGTAATGAAGTCATGAGTGTCCTTTACAGATGTACTAGCAAACCTCAGAGGTGCCAATCTCAAAAACCTACCCGATGCCCTTCTGCTCTATTTCTGTCATAACCAGGTGGGAAGTAAGAGGCTGTGCAAATAAAAGGATAGGAATAGCCTCGGCATAGGGAGCCGCAGTGGCAGGCTGCACTCTTGAACTCTGAATACCCAGGGCTGCCTCCTGAGCGGGTGTATGTGCTACCTCTGAAGATCTCTCTCAAATCATACCCAAAAGATAAATAAGTAAACCCCGAATATCTGAAGACTGAGTTAGGGTGGATACTGGCACAAAAGCTGGTGCTTGAACTTGCACTGGGGCTGGTGGTACCGTGGCTATCCCCGGGTCCATGTGTTGCTTCTCATGAACTAATCCAAGCTCATACTCATGCTCGGTCTCTTTTAAACTTGGCAGCTCTAATAGGTGTTGTTGCTTGGGGGCATCCTCAACCTCTACCCTTGCAACCTCCCGGGCCCCTAGTCAGATTCAGAGGCTCATCTCCGCCCGATGCCGTCGACCTCGTACGAGTCATCTGTGGAAGAGTGAACTAGAATAAGTGAGATTTCTAGAAACTTTCAAGGATTACGCACGATACAGAAGCAAATAAGAGATTTATATTTCCTATGATGTAAGTGTAGCCTCCCGAAGATTGAGTACAGACGTTTCTGCCCTGATTCGCAAGACTCTACTAGACATTGGCTCCTATACCGATAATACCGATGAACTAGGCTCTGATACTAAGCTGTCACAATCTAATTTCTCGGTCATGATGGCACCTACAACCCCCAGTAGGTGAACCAATCCACATAGCACATAATGATTAGTAATGGACTACATTCTAACAATTTTAGCAAAAGAACAATTAAATAAGCGGAAGGAAGGGAACTAGATAAAGAAAATAGATAACAGGAATATATATACATATGCGGAAGCTAAACCCAAAACCTGGTATCATAGCGTATTAGAGCCGGATATACACAAGGAGTACAAAGAGTCCAAAATAACATATACATCATGTTTCCAAAGCTATGAGAGTACAAAATATACAAAATACAAACTAATGTCAAGCTCCGATCGCCAAGAGCTCACCATTAGTCTGGGATGGTCCAAAATCACCAAGAACGAGTCTCTCATGAGCTAGCAACGATGGATCACACTAGAATCTGAACCTGAAGATGCAGAGTATAGTATGACCACCAAATGCGAAGCATAAGGTACCCAGTAGGTATTATAGGCCGACTGGATATATATAAGATAAAAGCATAGTAACAGATAGAATAGAAATAAGTAGTCACAAAATTCTATGAAAAAAGTAAAACAGGAACTTGCCAGAGGGAATACACAGAAACAACATACAAGGCTAGAAGTAGAATATATACATAACAGGAACAGGTGAGAGTAAGAAACGATGCACCTGGGATCCTTGCAACAACAGTATATACATATTAAGTTTCAGAAGTGGATGATATACCAGTAACCTCAAGTAAAAGGGAAGAAAGAAGAGAGTAAAGATAGTCATGCTCGGAAAAAGTAATCAATAACCAACTAATCATACCAATCCCAAATACAGAAAGTAATAATTTAGCAGAATACAATCTTATAAGTATAATCATAACAAAGGATAACACCGCGATAAAGTAACATTAGTCTACCTATAGTCCCCCGGCCTCTCATACAACCAAGGAACACAATTAAGTAAAAACAAACCCTACGATATCCCATACTATCGGAGTGTACAATCAACAAATAGTAAACAAGGGTGGTACCTCACACAGATGAATGATATGATGCCATGCTAAGTCAAGAGTGATAGTAGTACCGTATTTTACCTACTTCCAGCAACCTATAAGGCTCGGAAGACAGGATCCATGAAAGGTCATAACCGTATACCCCCTCTTCGGCACCATCAACTCATAGTCATTGGTCCAGAACGACAAGGTCCATGGAGGCCCCCGACCAACATACTAGATGCTGCACAATCTAAAAAATCCCCAAGTAAAGCTGACTGGAGAATATCCAGTTCTAAAATAGTAAGTCAAATAGCCCTAGCACACGGCCTCACTAAGTCTAGCAGCACCCTAGAAGTTTTAGTAAAACAGGTCTAGAGCTCTAACCCCGTCGAGTCTAGTATAAGTGGAAATAGTGATAAAACATCCTCTAATTCTCCCTTACCCCAAGAAGACCCATTAAAATGATACAAAAACCCTTTTTAAATCATTTCCACCAAAAATGGGTCCCACAGGCCATGCAAGGTTTAGAAATCCAGCAATAGTCAGCCCGAAGCCAAAATCGTTGTAAAATCATGAAAAAATCCCCTCTACATACATGATGAATGGTATACATAATCACAACAGTGGCCCCCGGACCACAAATAACCTATCGGACCTGCATATGCTCAACGGCTCTACAACACACATAACCAGCCAAAAATCATGATAAAGATGTCAGGGACTCATGGACACCCTAGAATAACCCACCACTTATGGTCCAGAGTCAAAATAGGGTCACACAAGATCACAAGGGTGGTAATATCAACTACGAAGAATACTACAGACAATGTAGGAAAGAAACGAGGTGAATTATGGAAAAGAGGTCAAAGTTTGTGGTACCAACCTAATAACCCAACCCAAGGATGCCAGTTAGTATAATTTTATTCGATATATGCTAAGTCTAGGGAGTTTAGACCGTAACCTACCTATTGTCCGATGACAAGCGGCTTGAATAACGTTATCCAAGCTCAAAACACTCTGAGAACTCCCAAATTATAATAAAACTATCAAAAACATAAACAAAACATTAAAACGAGTCTAACAATACCTATATTGCTATAATATTAGCCGAGTTGAAATCTAGGTCAAAAGCGGGCTCGTGGGGCCCATAACCCAAAACCATAAATCGGAAGAAGCACGATGACCACAATGATGCCAAGAAGACATGCTCAAAAATTAAGCACAATTGGCCAAGAGGAGGGTGCCAAACAGCCCGCTCAAGCGTAGGTTGAAGGTTGGAATTTTTAGAATAAAAAATCAGAAATTAGGAAAGGATTACTTATCACAAAGAGAGAATTTAAGCCAAGACGGTGAATTCCTCAAACCCACGAACATGCAAGAGTAAAAAGATAGCCTCTACAACAACATCCAAGCTTTTGGAAATGAGCAACAATGGAGGATTTTAGAAAAGAAGAAGAGAAAGCAAGTAGGGGAAAAAGACTTACCAAGAATCAAAGGATCACGAATTATCGATGAACAATTGATTTTCCCAAGGCTAGAACTGATATGGAGCAATCTGGTAGAGAGTATGAGTGGTTTAGAGTTGAAAAAGTTGAGATAAGAGGCTGGAAAAACGTAATGGCCAGCTGATAAGTCGGTAATCTACCAACTTATTGAGCCTATATCCATGAATTATTGTTATGATTTGAATAGATTTAGAGGTTCTTATGGCCTTTATTGATGTCTATGCGGGTACATTTATTAGATGATGATAGAAAAGGAAACAGACCTAAAATGAGCTCAAATGGAGTGAAGTGTGAAGTGTTCGAAAGGCTGAAGATTCTGACAGGAGATGTGGTGGCCATGCGACACATACAGGCCAAGGTGCGAACCACACATCCTCCGTACAAGAGCATAAAGTCACTGAAGAGTCTATCACGAGGTGCGGTTGATGTGCGAGGTACACATCTTGAGGTGCAAACCGCACTTCCTTTGCATGGAGCTCCCAAATCTAGCTGAAGTCACTGGTTCAACCAGAGGTGGTGTGCGATGTGCACATCACAATGTGTGAACCGCCCATCACACCGCTCACCACCCAAAGGAATTTTTTTCCTAATTTTTAGTGATGTTTTGGGAAACTATAAAAGTCCTTTTAAGGAACAATTGTAAATAACTTTTATCATTTTGAATATTTTAAAGATCTTGGAGCTTTGTAAACAATTTTACCCCTCCATAGAGAAGAGAGTTTCAATCCAAATCTCTTGGTTAACAATTTGTGTCCCTAAATTTATTCTAGAACTGAGATTCAACTATAATGGAAGAGATTTTTACTTACCCAGATGGTATCTCTTCTTTTCTTACTATGAGTAGCTAAATTCTCTAGTCTAGGGGTGTAATGATGATGGGTGCTTAGCTAATGGGTGTGGGTGTTGTTAATTCATCTCTATAATTGCTTATTTGACATGGATCTAGTAATTTCACCATGATTTAATCCTAAAATTGGTGGTTGCAAACATTAATTGAGATTACTTGACTATGTGATTGCTTGAGAGAGAATTTCATGGTTGTGGATGTGAAATTGCTAGTGGGTACTTGGGAATCCATCTAGATTTGAGGCTAAAAATAGCTCTTACCGTAGGAATCTCCTATTTAAGGGTCTAAGCTAGAGATAGTGTGACCTCCCCAAACATATGTTGGTTGAATGTTGATCAAACCGATGATGTTCTACCAAAAATCGTTAAATGTTGATGTTGATCAAGAGATAAGCATTCCAAACCTATGAACAACACTGCTTATGCCAATAAGTTAGAATAGAAGTGAATTGATGATCTCCCTATCCTATAAGTGACGCCCCATTGGATATGTACCCCTAGTCATCTAAATCACTTGGTACACCCGCCTTTAGTTTCTTGCTTTTAGATTGAATTGCGATCGTAGTGACAACCATCCCAATTCCCCCCTTCCTTTTACTTTTTGTTTTGGACAATTACTCTCATCTTGAAGTCAATTCGTTACAATCGGAATTTGGCTACCCAAAGTCCCTTGGGTACGACCCCGAAATCCATTGGGAATAATCAATTTTTTTTTGCTGCACAATTGCCATTGGTTCATAATTGGAGAGCACGATTTGAGCATTCATCAAAAAATTGCGTCATTGCCGAGGACTTTAGTTGATAGCTATTTTTGATTGTTGTTTTGAAATCACCTTGAGAGTACTTGTTTCTTTTAATTTTTTTTGTTGTTTGTGTTGTGATTAGGCAGTCTAGCCTATGAACGAAGATGATGACAATGAGAGTGTTGACGATTTCATGGAAGCCGACGAGGTTGAGCCTATGATGCAAGGGGGTGTAGGTGCAATCCACCTACTCTGTATGGTGGGAAATGCTATTTTTCATGTGACTAGCACCATGCTCCACTTAATCCAAATGAAAGGTCTATTTGGTGGAGCAGCACATGAAGATGCCAACCGACATATTCAAAATTTTGTGGAGATTTGCCAACCGATCATCTTCCAACATATCTCCCAAGAGTCCATCCGATTGCGCCTATTCCCTTTTTCCTTGACGGGGGAAGCCATGGCGTGGTTGGAAGATTTTTCGGATGACTCTATCACATCTTAGTCTGAGTTGGTTGAGGCATTTACCTCGAGATCTTTCCTCCATCTCGAATAATGAAGCTAAGAGATGAGATTACCAACTTCAGGCAACTCCCGAACGAGCCTCTTCATGAAGTTTGGCGAAGATTAAAAAAGAATCTTCTCTTGTGTCCAAATCATGAGTTGTTAAACAATGTGCTGATACAAAGCTTCTATCGATCATTGAACTCTATGAACAAATCAGTGGCTGACAATATTGGAGGTGGTACCTTCATGGACTTGGAGTTCCCATAGCCTCGACTTTGTTAGAGCGAATGACAAAGACCAATCAAGCTTGGCATACAAGAGAAGCAGATGTGCCATCTTCAGGAGGACCCTCAATCTTGATCAATGAAATGAGGAAAAGGAGGAAGAGTGAGATGAGACAATGGCCAAAATGATGACACAAATTGACTTGATGGCCAATCATGTGGTGGGAGTTGGAGATGCTAAGTCAGTCAATGCAGTGTGTACACCGAAAATCAAAGCTAGTAGTGACAAGCTAATGACTGTGGTTGATGGAAAGCTATTTTTTGTCTTGGCGCGTTCTCATCCCGGGTAATATCGCCTGAAGGAGGAGAATCAAGGTTGGATTCGAGACAAAGAAAGAGACGGAAATTGGTGGGATAGAGACAAGGATGGTGATCGTTTCAATCACCGGAGTACGAATCCCTATATCCCTCCAAACAAGGCGAACTCTCTCTACCAACTGGGCAGAAGCAACCCCGGCTATTCCAAGTTGGAGGACATGTTGTCCTTGGTTCTTATGAAGGTGGACACCACAAAAAGAGGAGTGATCGAGCTAAAGAGTGAGGTCTCAACACTTCACCAAATTGTGAGCTCCCACTCAGCCTTAATCAAGCATCTTAAGGCCCAAATAAACCACCTCTCAAGAAAAATGAACCCAAGGATTAAAGAGACATTGCCCAGTGACACCATCGCCAACCCAAAGAATGATTGAGGATTGATGTAGTATCATCGTGCCGCGATATTAAATCAAGTGTTGCTTGGGAGGCAACCAAAGTTTCTTTATTAGTTTTTGGTTATCTATTGTTATTTTTGGTGTTTTTGTAGGAATGCATGGATAGAGAAATTGAACAAGGGAAAGCAAGGCAAAAAGGAGTCGTATAGTGGACTGTGCGGACCACACAAGCAATTGTGCATGTCTCACAGCCTATCACATGACAAAACAGATGCCTAAAGGAAATTTGGAAATTTGGGGGTAACATGCGGTTGGCCGTGCAGATCGCACGAGCCAAAGTGCACATCACACCTCCATCGCATGGTGAAACAGATGCCTGGGCAAACCCATGGGAGAACAAGGGGCATGCGTGAAATGCCATGAGATCCGCACCTTGGCTGGTGTGAATCGCTTATCTCAGTGCACCAATGGTAAGTTTGAAATACAATTGACCTAACCCATTGATCGACCTGACTCGGAGACAACCCAACCAACTTTTCTTCTTCTTTTTCTTTTAAAACCGCCTCTCTCCTCCTACTTCCTCCATCTTTACTCTCAAAATCCCAAAATTCTCTCCCAAAATCTTCTCTAAATCCCTCAAACTCCCCCAAAATCTTCTCCTTCTTTCACCCAACCATCTCCACCGCTCCACGATTATCGCCACCGTTATTCTCCGAGAAGATTTCATGGGCCACCATTGTTGAGGAACTAACGGCTTCAGTTTTCATTCTCCCATTCGTAGTCTTCACTTGTGGTAAGTTCCCCGACATTAAGTACTTGTTTTTATGAAGGTTGGAAACTCATATTGTGAAGCATGCTTATTAGAATTGCCATGTTGATTTTGGGTGAGATCCAAATATTTTGGGTCCCCAAACCTAAGTTGTATTGATGATATCGCTATGTATCAACTTGGTAGAACTTTAATTTTAGTAATGCATGTTGATTGGTAGTGATGTTAGCCTTAAATTATGTGTTGGGGTGAAGTCTGAGTAACACAATTGTGATGAACAAATGATTTGGCCCGATGATAGATTGGGTGACGTATTTATTAAGGGTAAATCATCAGTTCTCATAAGGTTTTGATTAAAATTGATTCTTGAGGCTGGATTTTACTGAATGTATACCCATGGTTTTTTTAGCATTATATTTGGGGTGTATTACCTTGTGCAGGGAGGAGGTTAATTGTGGCTAATGTTGTGAGTATCCATGCGCAAGCGAGGGCTTGATGTTCCTAATGATAGACAGGGTAATGTCCATCTTAAGGGAAGTTGTTGAGTTCCTATCTTGTTTGTCTTTATATCAATGGAAGTCCGGGGAAGTCTGAGTACCCGAAAGTTATGGTCATGTGATCCCTTGTTCCCCTTCCTTAATGTTGATTGGATTGTTGCGGGTTCCCGATGCTTCGGCATATCTTGCTCTATGAATCACATGCAGAATTCGCAAGGACACAAGGAACTACAAATTCCAAATTGTGACTTTGTGCACTTCGCATGAGATGCATAGATCTTGATGTGCGAGTTGTATAAGACATCACACCATGTTTAAAAAGAAAAATGCAGGCCACTGATCCGAGGGGCGACGCCTGGTGCGACGCCTAGTGCGACACATACTTCTGATGGTGGGAACCGCACTAGCTTCGCACTTTGGTGGAAAATCCCTGTAGGATTCTTTCTAATTTTGTGATAGTACATGCGACGCGCACTCTCTCTGGTGCATTTCGCACATGGTTCATACAAGCCGACATTCGCCTACTTTGTTTTTCCAATCCTTTGTAGTTGGCTAACTTCTTTTTAGGTTTTGTTTTTGGTTTTAGATCACAATCTCTGTATGCATAATATGTCTTCAAACACACGAAAGACTGGAAGCCAACCTAGGAAAAGGTCTGCTGTTGAAGAAGCGAGACTCCATTTTGGAGTAGAGGGCATGGAAGCCTTCTACAACCATGACAAAGATAAAGGATTCAATGAGGAGCAAATTTTCATCTTGGGCGAGGTCGGAGAGGAGCTACCTAACATGCACCAATAATTTGCTAAACGACAATGGCATCCCTTTCAGGATGTACCCTGAGGATAATATAAGGAAATTATGCGAGAATTCTTCGTAGCTTATCAGGCTACACAGGACTCTAAAGGATATAGAAGGCCTGTGGAGAGATTTCCCAACCTGGACTCAGTCATTATCAGGGGCAAAAAAGTTAGCATCACCCCCACTGCCATCAATGCTATCTATTGGGGACACCCAATTGATCCTGCACCAACCCTCATGGCTAAGTTAATGGCTGACTCAAAGCCATACCAGGAGACAGCCCACATCATTGCTCAAGATGTTCCCCTTTGGTCCACTATGGGGGGAGATATCCCAAGGAGGTCCTTAATCTTCGAGGCTCATCTTTGGTATGATATTATTCACAACCGCTGCTTAACTTCCCAAAATAATCAAAAGATAACCCAAGAAGGAGTCATTCTAATTGCAGCCATTATGATGGGAGAACATGTGAACTTTGGGGAAATAACGGCTATAGTGATAAGGAGAAAATCTCGACGAGGAAATGACTCCTTCCCTTTCCCGGTGCTAATTACAAAGCTTTGTGCCAAGGTCGATGTCCCTACCCTCAGGTGCGACAAATTCACTAATGCTATTGGGGCCATCAACCTTGATAGAAAAATGGACAGGGACGCCTCCAGGTTTAAGAAGCAAAGGGTTGAGCAATTCAGTGGAGTTGACAGTGATGAGGTTGATGCTAGGGAAGACACTTCATCCCCCTCAAGGGCTACTTCCTAGGTACGCTCACATGCCCCAGCCCCCACAATGACCAAAAGCAGCCTTCAGGAAATGGTTGACAAAACTCATAACCATGAGAAATAGCTTGCTGACCTAGCTACCAAACTACCCTGAATGATAAACAAGGCTATCAAGAGTGCAGTCAAGGGGGTGGTGGATAGCTTGAACTCACTATGGAAGAGAGTTGATGTCATTGAGGGGTCAATCAAGACATTACAGGAAGATATTCGGAAAGGGAAAGGTAAAGCTCCGGTGGTAGAAGCAGATCTGACCACCTTACCTCCACCACATTCTATTCCCGATACCTTGGATAGCTTGTTTGCATCCTATGAGGATGAGGAGTTTCCTGGCAATGACGATTAAAAGTTGGGCGATGATCAGGATCTGAATTTTCAGAGGGCCCTCTATGCCTCCATACTTTCTGCGCACTCCCAAAAGGGTGGTGCTGGCCCGAGTGAGAGAGCCGCTGATGAGAAAGCAACCACCGATTTTGATGATGAGGACTAATCGTTCAGGGAGTTCCACCATTTTTCCCATTGCACTATAAGCATTGAGGGAAATGCTACTTTTATGGGGATTGGGTGGCTTTACTTACTTGTGTTAGTGCCTGTGAGTGGGCTTGAGATATTTTATTGCCCTTGTCGGTCATTTTATTGCTTTTATTGCCCTTGTCGGGCCCTGTTGACATTATAGTCTTCTAGATTATTTGGATTATTGCGATTTTCTTATATGTTTTGTTTCACTTTGAGACTATTTGTTCCCTTGTCGGGTTTAATTTTTACTGTATTGCTGGATTGGTCTTACATGCTCCATTGTCTTGCTACCCATGCTTTGAAAATGCGCTAAAGGACTACTCCGAGGCTTGTTTTAAAATGAATCATGAGCGCGAAATTAAGATATCGCCTTGTTAATAGTAGTTTAGAAATAAACTCTGAGGGTTTTCTTAATACAATGGTTCTTTCCCAAGGAGCAAGAGTTTTGATTATTTTCTTTTTCTTTTCTTTTGTTTTTGTGTCCAACCGGGTTGGGGTTTCCCTATGATATATTGAGAGGCATCTTTATTACGGGAAAATGCCAAGTTTTAGTTTAGAATCGAGTCCGTAGTTGCTTGTATCGAAATGGGCACACCAAAAAATTTCTCAAGGCAAATTATTTTGAAAATAAAAGGGAGAAGGGAAATGAATTTTTGAGGAAAAGCATTCTCTTGTCATGACTTGCACACTCTCGCTTTGGCTTGATTGACTCACAAACATGTGTGTAATTAACTCAGAATAGCTTGTCAAAAATCATTTGCCCCAATTAATTTTGAGACTAATGAAAGAAGTCTTGTGGCATGATTCCTTGTGTGGTGAGGCTTTACCTTGATTCTTATGCATAAGTATTATCTAGAACTTGCCTCGAATGTGATTCAAGGAGAAATTCTAGGTGTGGCCAGGCTTGGAAGATGACCTTAGGCCCTTTTTTATAGCCACTTCACCCAAATGACTTCCCACGACATCAAATCCTCATGAACCCCTTTGATCTTTGACCGTTCTTTGGCACCTTGTAACACCTTTACCTTTTTGGAACCTCTATTTTGGCACCCATCCTCCCTAATTGCTTAAAAATGAAATGTAGGCTAAAATCCTAAGTTTGGAGAGGGAGGGGGGGAAATGAAATACAACATAGGCAAATGCCTAAGTTTGGGGGTGCATGTGATCAAACGGGGAGAAGAAAAGAAGTGCAATCCAAGTGCAAGGTAGAACATTAATTTCGAATTGGAAATTGCTCCAAAAGATCAATCCAATGAACGTATTGAAAAGCAAAAATAAGTGCTACCAAGTGACGGTGGTATAAGGAGTTTGAATGATCATGAGTGAAAAGAAGAAATCTTGGGTCATGTGAGGGAGAAATAAGGTGAAGTTTAAAGTGAAAATGTTAGCGGTGTTTGAAATGAGAACAAAGAGAGTTAGGGATGTGTAGTTACTTGATCCAAATGATATCATCACCTTGACCCTAGACAACATCGTAACCCGCAAGTCCTTGGTAATTCCGAGTTTGGCCACCCTATATTAGTGGCGATACACATGAAGGGCAAGCCTATGGTTCGATGCATATGCACTTGAACTTCCTTGAGATAGTGAGAGTCTTCTTGGTTGTCCTATAATCCCATGTTTTGTTAATTGAATGATTGTGAGTGGGATTTTATCTCTTGTGGTGAGTGGCATCATGCACTCGAATTGAAAGATAGAGTCTCTATTTTAATTAAGGGGAATGAATGAGACAAGTTGTATGGGGAATCTCGAGGCAAACCTTGACGGTCCATGCCAATGACTTGAGAAGATTAAATGTCATGTTTTGAATGGCAAAAGTTCCCTTGAATTTTGAATGAGAAATGATGCCCTTTTGAAATTTTTTTTAAAATGATCAATCGCCTTGAGTTTGTGGTGGTCCAAATTGAGATAAGCATAGTTGTTTGAGTCTTTTGTTTACTTTTTTTCTTATTTTTTTTAGTGTAGAGTAGTCTTTTGTGCCTTAATTGAGCCTAGAGCATAATTTATTCCTTGTCTTGTAAGTATCTTGCTTGGGGAAAAGCAATAGTTCAAGTTTGGGGGTTTGATAAGTCTATAATCTACAAACTTATTAAGCCTATATCCATGAATTATTGCTATGATTTGAATAGATTTAGAGGTTCTTATGGCCTTTATTGATGTCTATGCAGGTACTTTTAATAGATGATGATAAACAAGGAAATGGACCCAAAAAGAGCTCAAATGGAGTGAAGTGAGAAGTGTTCGAAAGGCTGAAGATTATGAAAGGAAATGCGGTGGCCATGCGACACGCACAGGCAAAGATGCAAACAGCACCTCCTCTGCACAAGAGCATAAAGTCACTGAAGAGTCTGTCACGAGGTGCGGTCGTTGTGCGACGCGCACATCCTGAGGTGCGAACTGCACCCCCTTCACACGGAGCTACCAATTCTAGCTGAAGGCACTAGTTCAACTGGAGGTAGTGTGCGACGCGCACATCGCAATGTGCAAACAGCACGTCGCACCGCACACCGCCCGAAGGGCATTTCTGTCCTAATTTAGTGACGTTTTGGGAAACTATATATAGCCTTTTGAGGCACAATTGTAAATAACTTTTATCATTCTTAATATTTTGAAGATCTTGGAGCTTTGTAAACAATTTTCCACCTCCATAGAGAAGAGGGTTTCAATCCAAATTTCTTGGTTAACAATTTGTGTGCCTAAATTGATTCTAGAACTTGAGATCAGCTATAATGGAAGAGATTTTGAATTACCCAGATGGTATCTCTTCTTCTCTTACTATGAGTGGCTAAATTCTCTAGTCTAGGGGTGTATTGATGATGGGTGCTTAGCTAATGGGTGTGGGTGTTGTTAATTCATCTCTATAATTGCTTATTTGACATGGGTCTAGTAAATTCACCAAGTTTTAATCCTAAAATTGGTGGTTGCAAACATTAATTTAGATTACTTGACTATGTGATTGCTTGAGCGAGAACTTCATGGTTGTGGATGTGAAATTGCTAGTGGGTACTTGGGAATCCATCTAGATTTGAGGCTAGAAATAGCTCTTATCGTAGGAATCTCCCATTTAAGGGACTAAGCTAGAGATAGTGTGACCTCCCCAAGCATATGTTGGTTGAATGTTGATCAAACCGACGATGTTCTACCTGAAATCATCGGAAATGTTGATGTTGATAGAGAGATAAGCATTCCACACCTATGACCAACGCTACTTATGCGAATAAGTGAGAATAGAAGTGAATTGATGATCTCCCTATTCCATAAGTGACGCCACATAGGATATGCACCCCTAGTCGTCTAAATCACTTGGTACACCCGCTTTTAGTTTCTTGCTATTAGATTGAATTGCGATCATAATGACAACAATCCTAATTCCCCCCATCCTTTTACTTTTTGTTTTGGGAAATTACTATCATCTTGAAGTCAATTCATTACAATCAAAATTTGTCTACCCCAAGTCCTTTGGGTACGACCCCGACATCCATTGGGAATTATGAATTTTGTTTTGCTGCATGATTACTGTGGCCTCCTAATTGGAGAGCACAATTTGAGCATTCATCACCAGCTTAAATAGCTACTGGCCTAGCCCTTCGCGAACGCGACCAGCCATCGTGTCCGCGATGAGCAATTTTCCAGGCGGCTGGCACAAGCCTACACGAATGTGGCCAGCTACCACCCACGCTAAGGCCAAGCTCAGTGTGCAGCTCGCATATGCCTACGCTAACGCGGCCGGCCACCGCAAACGCGAAGGCCAAGTTGATGCCATAACAGCACCAGCTTCCAACAACAATGCCCAACAAGAAAACTACTCAGACGGACCCTCAGGAACACACCCGGAGTCCCGTGAACACAAACAAAAAGAGTAATTCGACTATAAAAGGCATTCACAACTCAACAAAATTGATGAAAATCCCAATGGAGGTCGGTAGAAAAAAAATGGGCCCCACGCCCAAGAACCAACTCTAAGCCTATTTTTCCAAAATGGCACATCAAGGCCTAAAACAAGTTCAGAAGCCTCGGGACCCAAACCAAAGATCCCCCTAGACCAAAGTCGATATTGTGGATCTAACAGCACTATCTGAATTTCCATCCGAGGCCGTCTTCTCCGAATGTTGGCCAAAGTCAAACTTTCAAGTTCAACTTGGCTAAAACACAAAAACCAAGACAAAACAAAATCGAAAGCTCCCAGAACCTAAGCAAGGGTCCTTCTAGACCAAAATCCATGCTTCAGAGATAACGGAACTGTTGGAATTTTTTTCCAAGCATGTTAGCTAAGACTGTTGACTAAGGTCAATGATATTCAAAGTTAAGGCTCTAAAATAGGCAAATGGCCAAAATAACCAAACGAACGACCAGGGCACCAAACTACCGGTCCTAGCAAGCCATAAATAATTTGGAGTCGCCACAGGAAAGCTCTAACAGTACAAGAAATGCACAAACGCGAAGATAACCAGAAGGGTCATCACATAGTTGCAAGGATCCATGTGCGTTCTATATTTTTTCACCTGTGTTCTGTGTTATATATATTGGTGCTAGCATAGTGTTCCTATTTTCTCCTTGTTTTCCATCCGTGGCTAACTTTCGTGTAAATTTCTCTGTTTGCTTATGTGACTACTTTAATTCATATCTGCTATATATTGCTTTGATATCTCACATACGCTTAGTTGGCCTATGATGCCTACTGGATACCCGTTGCTTTGCAATTGGTACTCATACTACACTTCTGCATCTTCTGGTGCAGATCCTAGTGTGAGATATCACCGTTGACCGCGCAGACTCGTGTAGTGCCTCCAGACATTCGAGACTTAGGGTGAGCTCCTAGCGATCGAGGCTTGCCTTTTATCTCATCTTTTGTACCACATACTCTTTTGCTATTTCAGAGACAGATGTATATTCATATTTTGTACCCTTTTGTACTATGTATATTTAGTAGCGGTTCTTATACTATGATACCAAGTCATGGGATGGCTTAACTTCCGCATATATGTATATATTCTTTTTTATCTCCTCCTTTATGCTTTCTTTATCTTGCTTCCATCTTTTATGCTTCTTCCACGTGACTTGCTTAGAGTGTAGCCCATTTATAACCATTCCGGGCTACGGAATTTGGTTCGCCTACATGGGGGTATAGGTGTTATCATGACCTGGGACATTAGGTCGTGGCAGTTATACAATAAAGAAGAACAATAATAAAAGGATGACAAGAGATTCAATTATCATTTTTCTCAAAATGTTAGTATTTTTTTTTAATTTATGTGTTATTTTAAAAAAAATATCCTCTTTTATAATAATTTTATTTATTTATTTACTCATCCACTAATTTGTATATATGTATATATCTATTTATATATTAAAGTTAGGCAAAGGAAGAGTGTCACTTCTATTTGTTTAAGAAACTTTTTTTTGGGTCTTCTTCTAATAATAAAATGACAAGTGACAAGATCTCTAATATTTTATGTGTTTTTCTTTTCTTCTTTTTTATTTAATATATTTACAAAGAATAACTACTCATAACTCCCATAATTTTCATGTCCATAACCTCCATAATTTAATTTGTAACTTTGTAATTCCTAATGATATTCCTCTATTTTGCCTGTATAAACTCAAATTTTATTTCATGGAGGGCCTTCATTCAAGGTTATATTTTCTCTTCTTTGTTACGTTGGCTTGTGAAGGCAATACATATTTTATTCAGATTTTTTTTTCATATCTATGTATTTTTATCATGTTTTCTTAATTTTTAGCATTTCTTCTACATATAATTATCATCCCCCAAACAAGTATGATCAAGAAAATCTTGAGAATTAAAATGTAACTGGAAAGGGGATATGAGGCAAGAAATATTTCGCTCTCAATTTTTTTTTCCTTTCATTTTATGTACTTCCTTGCACTTTTTTAAGTTTAGCATTTTTTATGTATATCAACCTCAAACCAAGTATGACCTAGAAAATCATCACGACAATCAATATTGAGATAATTATAAAAATAGTGTTCTCAAGTATTTCTTTCCATATATATGTATTTTATAATACTTTCTTAATTTTTAGAATTACCTCTACACATATATTATCATCCTCCAATCAAGTACGATCGAGAAAATCTTGTGAATTAATATGTAACTGAAAGGAGTATATGAAGGCAAGAAATATTTCGCTCTCAATTTTTTTTTTTCATTTTTATGCACTTCCTTCACTTTTTTATGTTTAGCATTTTTTATGTATATCAACCTCGAAGCAAGTATAATAAAGAAAATTATCACGACAATCAATATTGAAATAATTTTGATAGTAATAATGTTTAAAATGTGTCATCTTTATGTGGTTAACTTTTCCGAAAGTCAATTTGTGATTGACATATGATTCCTATTTTATTTATTTTTTATTAAATACTATATTAAAAATAACCTTATTAAAATTAATTTAATAATCATATTTTTCTTAAAGTCAATTTGTGATTGACATTTAATTTTTATTTCTATTTATTTTTTATTAAATTTTATATTACAGAATAAACTAACTAAAATTTACTTAATAATCATATAGTGTAGGTTGATTACAATGTGTCACGGTCCGAAATCAGGCCATGATGGCGCCTACAAAAAAAAAACCAGTAGGCAAGGCAAACTCAAAGAATGATACTACAAATAAAAGCTAAGGCAGATAAAGTGGAAGTAAGATACTAAATAAGAAAGGGTCACTAGCATAGATATATATAAAATGGTATAAAATATACAAAACAGGCCCTAAAGAGACCAAGAAAGACAAAATATATACAAGAGAACCAAACCCCAGACCTGGTGTTACTGGTACAAGTGCATCTAACGTATCAAAATAAAGTTATACAAGATGCTATTGTCTTTCCAAAATAGAAAATAAAGACAGTAAGAGTAGATGGTAGAGTAGTAAATCTCTTGATACCAAGAGTTCACCACGATCCAAACAAAAATTGACCTTGAACGAGTAGATGATCAACGAGGGCGACTCGTACTAAGTGTTGCATCAGAAAAAGTTATCAAAATATTGTATGAGTACAAAAATACATAGTACTCAGTAGACATCATAGGCCGATCGAGCTTAGAAGACAATATGTAATATTCGAAATATGAAGGTAAAACATGAACGAAAGCTAACCAAGAATCTCGTACAACATAGGATAATGTTGAAGATAATAATAATAATAATAAAGACAAAAATAAACATGCAAATACAAATACAGGGAAAATGCAATGTAATATGGAATGTCATGATGCAGTGTGCAGCCGACGTAGTGAATGCTCGAAATCTTACCTCGGACCCACCCAAAATCTCACATCAGAAGTAGAAACTAAAATAAAGTAGAAATGGTCCAGAATCTTACATTGGAACGAGCGATAGAAATAGACTGGAATCTTACATTGGACCGAGTGGTAACATCAAAACAGTCTTTCCATCTCGGTAAAACTAGTGAGAAACATGCAATTCTTTCTAAAATCTGAAGTTATCAAAATAAAGTTAAGAATATCTTTCGAAAATCAAAAATCCAGTAATTTCCCTCAAACCATGTAAATAACCATGAATATGCATGTATGAATATATGCTAACCACTACAAGTAAAATACAGACATCACATCTAGGGCAAAACACCCTCCAAACAAGGCAACTAACCTGGAACTCTGTCTAATCTCAAGTTATGGCCTTGAGCCCACAATTACACCATATACGGAAAGAAATACATAAAATGGAGCGATAAAGTAAAAAAAGTAATAAAAGCCTACCCTATCACGAAATCTTCCTCGAGCCTATACGAAGGATTCTAGACTATCCACACTAGAGATACAACAACCTAAACTAAGGATAAATAAAATGCTACTATTCTACGGTCTCAGAAATGGCCAAATAATTATAAAAGGGGTTAAAGTGTAATCTTACCCTACAACTTAGAACTAACATTCATACAACTTATAAAATATAAAATCTAGTCGAGATAAGTCTAATGGAGGTAAACTATAACCTACCTCGGGGTTGAACTACAATCATGAACCATCACTCGTGTGTCTTCCCCTTCCGAATATCCTCAGATTGCTTCCACGCTATCGTAAACATGCTCTACACGTCACAATGGGAAAAACAACACCCATATTGATTTAAAAAAAAATAGGCCTGAAATAGGGTCAATAATTGACCCTCAGGGCCCGCTAAAAAAATTGAAACAAAAATGGCAAATATGTTCCTAATGGGGTCCTGAACCCATGCCCAAAATTTGGGTATAAATAGAATATGTTTTTGGGCCCAAAACATTCCCGAAGCTTACTTTGATCAAGGAATCATTTATAAGAATATAACAAGGAATTATACGGAAATACAAACAGAAAAGCACGTAAAACTAAGGAAATTTAAACCGGAAAACATAAGGAACTTACCCAGAAAATAATTATAATCAGAAATCCTAAAAAAGAAGCTTCAAGCTCAACTATGGAGAAATTTTCATTTAAAAGGGTGAAGAAAATAAAGTTTGAGCAATATATAGCTGCCAAAGGTCCTTCATTGCGAATGCGAAGGACCCCTCGCGAATGCCATCGCGAACACAAAGAAGGGGCCATAGCTTGACCAACAACAACAAGAAGACTAAAAAGTCTCTGAATGAACCCTCATGATTCATTCAAAATCCTGTGAACACAAAACTAATATGCTACCCAACTGAAAATGGCATTCAGACTCAACAGAATCATCTAAATTACCAACATAGGTCGTCTTGATAAAATGTTTACCGAAGTCAACCCTTTGCCGGTTTTACCTAAATTTCACTCAAGTGCCCAAAATAAGTATTGAAGCCTCAGGACCCGAACCAAAGGTCCCACTAGCCCAAAGTCTAGATTTCAAAGATAACCTCACTAACTGAATTTTCATCCTAGCCTGTTTACTCCAAATGTTGACCAAAGTCAAACCTTTTAACCTTAAGAGTTTCAAAAGAAGGAAAACTCTTCTAAAACTCGAGCGAATGCCTTGGGAAGAATGCCACCCATCCTAGCTAGTCAAACTAACCATGTAGAAGCTACGAGAATGGTTAAAATGGTAAAAATGCACGACTATAAAAAAATGACCACGAGGGTCATTGCAACATCCACTACTAAAAAAACATTTGTCCTCAAAAGTTAAAGAAGAGAAAATACCTGGGGGCTCAAAAAGGAGAGGATAATGGGTCCACATGTTGATCTCAGTCTCCCAAGTAGGCTTCTCAATAGAATGATGCTGCCACTGAACCTTAACTGATGGAATCTACATGGACCTCAACTGTCTAACCAACCTGTCCAAAATAGCAATAGGCTCCTCCGTAAAAGCCAAAGACTCATCAAACTCAACTGAATCCCACTGAAGCATGTGCGACTCATCTAGAACATACCGCCTTAGCATAGAAACATGGAATATAAGGTTAACACCTAAAAGGGTAGGAGGCAAGGCTAACTCATATGCTACCTGCCCAATACGAAGAAGGATCTCAAATGGCCCAATGAATGTACGACTAAGCTTGCCCTTCCTCCCAAACCTCATCACTCCCTTCATAGGTGACACATGAAGGAAAACCCTGTCACCAACCATAAACTCTAAGTCTCAAACTCTCTGGTCAGCATAGCTCTTCTTCCTACTTTGGGCAGTACGAAGTCTCTCCTAAATAACCCGAACTTGGTCCACGGAATCATGAAGCAAGTTGGTACCCTACGACCTAACTATGAAAGTATCAAACCAATCCATTAGAGACCTGCTCCACCTAGGATACAACATGTCGAACAGAGCCATTTGAATACTAGAATGGTAACTATTATTATACACAAACTCTACAAAGGCTAAGAACTAGTAGCACTGACCTCTAAAATCAATAACACAGGCCCACAACATATCCTCTAAAACCTGAATAGTACGCTGAAACTGGCCATCAGTGTACAGGTGAAAAACAGTGCTAATCTCAACTCGAGTACCCAACTCTCTCTGAATTGGCCTCCAGAAACATGAAGTAAACTGAGTACCACGGTCAGAAATGATAGACAAGTACCCTATCAAGACGGACAATCTCTCGGATATAGATCTGAGTCAACCTCTATAAACTGTAAGAAGTCTAAACAAGCAGAAAGTGAGTTGACTTCATCAACCTATCCACGATTACTCAAATATAGCATTAAATCTTTGTCAAGTATGTGGAAAGCCTACCACAAAGTCCATAGTTATCCACTGCTACTTCAACTCAGGAATGGGTAGCCTTTGAGTAAAACCACCTGGTCTCTAGTGCTCGTACATCACCTGCTAATAGTTCAAGCAGCTAGACATAAAAGCTGACATATCCCACTTCATCCAACAAAACTCGTAGTGCTATCTCAAGTCACGATACATCTTAGCCGGCCCCAGATGAATGGAATATATAAAACAATGGTCCTCTTCCAATATCAACCTAACCAAGTCTCCAACTCTAGGAATGCATATATGACCCTCAATCCTTAGAACACCCTTCGGATCTAAGGTCTTCTTCCTAACCTCACCACTAAACACCTTATCACGAATGATCCTCATCTTCACTTCATCAAACTGTTGGGCTCAAATCTACTCTAATAATGAAGATCCAGCCCCAACACAAGCAAGAATGTGGCATGACTTAGAAATTTCAAGTCTAACCAACTTGTTAGCCAAGGACTGGATATCCAAAGCTAAAGGTTGTTCCTCCTCTACCAATAATGCCAAACTACCCATACTCACTGCCTTCTAGCGCAAGGCATCCACTGCCACATTTACCTTGCTTAGGTGATAGAGAATCGATATGTCATAGTGTTTCAGTAACTCCAACCACCTGCACTGTCTCAAATTTTGGCCCTTATAGTTAATGATGTACTGAAGACTATGATGATCAGTGGAGATCTCGCAATGTACCCCGTACATATAGTGCCTCCAAATCTTCAACTCAAAGACAACCGTAGCTAACTCCAAGTCATGAGTAGGCTAGTTCCTCTCGTGAACCTTTAGTTGTCTTGAAGAATATGCAATCACTAGGCCTTGCTTCATAAATACACAACCCAAACCAACTCAGAAGTATCATAGTAAACAGTAAACCCATGGCTAATAACTGGAAGAGTTGAATCGGAGCTCAACTCAAAAAGGCTTTGAGCTTTAAAAAATTTGCCTCACACTGGTCAGACCACTAGAGAGGAACATTCTTCTGAATCAATCTAGTCAATGGAGCTTCTATAGACAAAAACTCCTCCATAAAATATTTGTAGTAACCGACCAATCAAACAAACTGTGAACCTTGGTAGGAGAAGTAGGCCTAGGCCAATCACGAACTGTTGTAATCTTCACTGAATCCACCACAATCCCATCTTTTGATAACACGTTCCCTAAAAATACCACATACTCAAGCCAAAACTCACACTTAGTGAATTTGGCATATAACTATTGATCTCGCAAGGTTTGAAGCACAACTATTAAATGTTGTTCATGCTTCTCCCTACTCCTCGAGTAAACCAGAATGTTGTTGATGAACACTATAGCAAATGAATCCAGGTAGGCTCTAAACACACAGTTCATCAACTCCATAAATGTTGTTGCGGCATTGGTCAACCCAAAATACATGACCTGGAACTCTTAATAGTTGTATCAAGTGTTGAATACAGTCTTTAGGATGTATGCAACCCTGATCCTCAACTGATGATAACTTGATCTCAAATATCTCTTAGAGAATATCGTTGTACCCTGTAGCTGGTCAAACAATTCATTAATACAGGGAATCAGATACATGTTCTGAATTGTCACCTTATTCATCTTCCTGTAGTCGATACACATACATAAGGAACTATCCTTCTAATTCACAAGCAGAACATAAGCACCCCACTAGGATATACTAAGCCTAATAAAACCCTTACTCAGAAGATCTTGGAGCTACTCCTTAAGCTCCCTCAACTCGGCTTGTACCATCTGATATGGTAGAATAGAAATGGGCTAAGTGCCTAGCTCATTATCAATACCAAAGTCGATACCACAATTAGGAGAAATACTCGATAGATCAGTAGGAAACATATCTGAATACTCGAAAACCATACGAACTAACTCCATAGAAGGTATGGTTGCACTAGTATCACAGACATAACCAAGATAAGCCAAGTACCCCTTCCTAACCAACCGCTAGGCTCTGAGAAAAGATATATCTCCTATCGGCTCATGGTTATCGGTAACCTTCCATATAATAAGAGGGATACTAGGCATTTATAGAGTAACAATCTTGGCAAAGCAATCAAGACTGCATGATAAGGAGACATGCAATCCATGTCTAAGATAACATCAAAATCCACCATATGCATCACATCCTGGTCTACTCAAGTGTCGTAGACTAGGATAGTCACTACACAAGGCTGATATATATGATCCACTACTAAGAAATCTCCTACTGGGGTAACTACACATATAGGCATAGGGAACAACTCACAAATAGACTCCAGATGAGTGGCCTAATAATCAAACACATAAGATAATGTATACCCTGGATCAAATAATGCAAAATCTGACTGATGACTAATGGAGATCGTACCTGTGATGACATCATTAGAAGCCTAGAAATGTATACATGTGGCTCCATTTGCCAAGACTACCTGATCTACCATATTGAGGACCACCTCGATCATCCTGCATACCACCTCTGGCTGATAACACTGGAGCCATGGGGCTTGAACTAGATGACCCTGCTGACTGATGTGTCTGAATCTAGGATAATCTCTAGGAAAGTGGCCTAGCACACCTCACTCATAGAAACCTCTGCCCGCTAATGCCCATGGAGAGGAACCTGCTAAATCAGACTGGCTACCACGACCTGAATACCCAAAATATGTACCGCGAGAAGTCTGACCTGAACTCTAGCTGGCCTGACCACTCTAACACAGATTCGAACTCTGAAAAATATGTAGTGCCGCCTGATAGGCTTGATAGGCTATAAGCATGGATTTTGCTGAAATCTACTGCAAAACTTTGGACCACTGTAACTACCCTAGTGACAAGGCCTCTTATCACTGCCCTCATAGGCCTCGCGATGTATACTCTTGATTGTGCAGGCATGATCAACAACATCTAAAAACGACTGAGCAGAAGATACCATGCTCTCAGTAGCTAGACAATGTTTTAGGGTCAACCCTCTAAAAATGCAACATACTCTCTCATGCTTGGTGGAAAGAATCATAGTGGCATGCCTAGAAAACTTGTGGAAGTGGACCTCATACTTAGAAATAGTCCTAAATCCCTGCTCTAAACTGGTGAACTCATCTCTCAGCCGTTCTCCCATATTGTACGGAACATACTTCTCCAGGAAAGCCTTGGAGAACTGAGCCCAAGTTAACAGCAGTGACCCGACTAGCCAGTAAGCCATATAGGACCTCCACCACTATTTTACTGTGACATCCTACTAAAATATTGTGTAACCTTCTCCGTGGGACTCTACTAACCTAAGGTTATGCAACCTCTCCTGGAAACTGATCACGAACTCATGCGCATCCTCCACAAAAATACAAAAAAATCTCGGAGGACCCAACAAAATGAACCTACTGTTATATCCTATTTTTTAAGATAGGAAACAACTTCGGGACTCTAAAGAATAAATAATAATAAATTTTAGAAAATAATTTCAGAGAGAAAGAGAGTCGCCACCTAATTTTAGGATAATTAGGAAACCTTATTAATAATTGAACAAAAACTTTATTCTATGAAACCAATTAGATTCTAGGTTAGGGTTCAAGTTATTTCAAAGGGAAAGGGTTAGGCATCCTTCATAATCAACAACGGTGTTTCTCGGTTGAATTCATTTTTTCAATTGAGGAGATAAAATAAATATTCAGATTCTTCAAAGTTAGAGAAAATGAATCTCTGGAACTCAAAGAATCCAAGGAAAAAGCTTTTATGAGAAAGATTAATATTTTTCTATCATTAAGCAAAAAATGAATAAATACAATAAAGAATTATACAAGATCTTCGAATTTTAATTCGAGTGACTTCTTTGAAAAGCAACTTTGAGTACCTGTAAACACAATTAGTAAAAGTGCTAGTAATGAATGAATATTAACTAAAAAGAATCAAAGAAATGATAACTAAAAATTAAATCCCCTCTTATGTACATTGGAGGCCTTGTAAATCGACAAAATTTTTCTCATCGACTAATTAGATTGATAATCAATATAGAATAATCAAACTCAAAATAACATCTGTCTTTTATTATGTGGAGGCCTCAAAAATCTGACAGAGAGATTCTTTCATTGCCCATGTAAATTAATACTATTTAACGATATAAAAAAAGGAATAAAAATGGCAAGACTATGCTAAACCAGTTCGAAAGCAGTAACAATCAATACATTCTGAAACAACAATGTTAACATAATTCAAAAAAATCATTTGGGAATCAAAATAACAATGATAAAAACAAACCATGTAAAACAGGAAGAAATAAATCACAATAACCGTAGTCAAGCAAAATAAACAAAACACATAACCACAGACTGTGAATGAAATCTATCTAAATACATAAAGAAACACAGAAATGCAATATAGCAACAAGCAAGAAATAGTCATCGGAGAAAAGATACTTCCCCTCCAGATCTGGTGGATGATTTCGTCACCACCCGATTTCTCGGTCATGATGGCACCTACAACCCCCGGTAGGTGAACCAATCCCCGTAGCCCAGGACAGTTAGTAATGGGCTACTATCTAACAAATAAGGGAACAAGACGAAGAGAATAGATAACAGGGATATAAATATATACATATGCGGAAACTAAACCAAACCCCAAGACCTGGTATCATAGTATAGAGCCACAACTACATACATGGAGTGCAAACGATCCAAAACAATATATACAGATGTCTTTGAATGGTAATAGAGTACATAGAGCAAAAGATAAACTAAAGCTAAGCTCCGATCGCCAAGAGCTCACCCTCAGTCTGAAGTAGTCCCCAACAGATCTCCAAGCACGAATCACAGCAATCTAACGGCGATGGCCCACGCTAGGATCTGCACCCAAAGATGCAGGGGGGTAGGGTGAGCACCAAATGCGAAGCATAAGGTACCCAGTAGGTATCATAGGCCGACTGGGCACATATAAGATAAAAGCGTAGTAACAGACAGAATAGAAACAAATAGTCACAGAGATCAACAAAAGGTACACAGGAAGTAGCCCATAGGGAAATCAACAGAACCACATGTGAGGCAAGCAAGCAAAATATATACTCTATAGACAAAGGTGAAAGTAAGAAACAACGCACCTGGGGTCCTTGCAATAACAGTGTATACATAATAAGTTTACAAAATGGACGGTATACCGGTAACCTCAAGGGTAAGAAGAGGTAAAGAGTAATGATAGGCATGCTCAGAGACATGAATCAAACTCAACTAATCATATCAATCTCAATCCAGAAACTAACAGTTTAGAATTAACCAATTTCATTCTTAACCATAACAGGGAATAATTCTGTAAGTAAAAAGCAAGAGTCTACCTACAGTCCCCCGGCCGCCCATACAACCGAGGAACACAAACAAGTGAAAACAAACCCTCCGGCATCCCATACTATCGGAGCGTACAATCAACAAACAACAAAAAATGGTGGAACCTCAAACAATGAATGATATGATGCATGAAGATCTCAAGTGAAATGGTACCTCTGTATGTACCTCCTCCGGTGCCGATCCGGCCCAGCAGGTAGGTTCCATGGAAGGACACTGCCCGTATAACTCTACTCCGCTGTATACCCTTCCTCCGGCACACGCAGCCCGAAGCCCCAGGCCCGGATGGCAAGGTCCATGGAGGTCCATGACCCCATACTAAACCTCAGTATCAAAACATGTCATCCGGAAGCAAGTCCGGGTTCAAGATAGAGACCCAGTCTCTAATATGCATGCCCAGACCCTGTCCAGGACTAATGTAGTAGGAAAATATCTCAAAACCCCCTCAAAGGGTGCCCGGGCATAACCGGGTCTAAACAGTAGAAAGTCATCTCAGGTGCTCGGTCCGACCGAGGCTAAAATCATCTCAAGTAGCAAGAAAACTCAACTAGCACCCCGACCCTGCCAGGTCTAGCGTTAATCGTAAAACTGGTGATTTAAATCATAATTTTACTTTCTTTTACCCAAGAATATTCACAAGTTAAATCAAACCATTTCCACACTATTTCCATAAAAAATGGGCCCCAGGGCCATGCAAGGTTTAGAAAATAGTGTCAGTAGGCTCGAAGCCCAAACCGTAGTAAAACATGGATAAAACCTCTTTATATGCATGGAAATGGTATGATTAAACACAATAGCTGCCCAGCAGCTCACAATCAACCTATCGACCCTGCACAGGCCCACAGCTACTCAGCAAGCATAACCAGCCTAGAAGGATAATGCTATGTCCGGGACTCGCAGACATTCCCAAAATCCCACCTTCTATGTTTCAGAGTCAACAAGGTCTCACAGGACCACAAGGGTAAATAAAATATATCGGCAAGTACTACAAACAACGAAGGAACAAAAGTAGGCGGACATAAATAAAGCGGTCGAGGTCTGTGGTACCAACCTAATAAACCAACCCAATGATACCCATTAATACAATTTTATCCTATATATGCGGAGTCTAGGGAAAATAAACCATAACCTATCTGTCGTCCGGTGACAAGCTTGAACCTCTCCGAAAAAGCTCCAAAACGAAATCAAACTCAAAATCGGGCTTGAATAACTTGACGTAGATAATTGATCTTATTTCAAAAATCGAATAAATCAAAAAAATATATGTTTCTAATGAATCCTCCCTCGGACAGCACATACGCCTAGCAGTAGATTAAACTTTACTTGTAATGGAACCAAAAATAAATGGATGGAAGGTTTCCCTATGAGTTTTAAATAAAATTTCATCCAAGGAATGTTGTTGCTGAAGTTGACATGGTTGATAAGTATCACCTGTACTCCTATACGTATAACACTTAAAAGGTAAAAGACAATTACTAGCTATCATTGTTTAATTAGGAAAGTTAATACTTTAAAGTTAAAAAAAATGGTGACAACACATCAACATATTCCCCTTAGATCCACGTGGGGTGTGTGGGTCAACACCACCTCTTCTTATCCCGTATGTATGCATTCGGATATTGCATAAGTTCGTGGTAAAATAAATATAACTTTTTAAATATACCATAATTCATAGAAAATTATTTCAAACAAAATCTACTATATTATAATAATAATTTTTAACATAACTAAATTTACTATCTCCGTTAAAATAATACAATGTATAAAAATCTTATAAAATAAATACATACACAATTATGTCATAACAAAAGTATTTTAGGAAGGCAATAAAAATATAACTTTAAAATTAAATATTTTCAAGTACGCACTATTTTGATACTCAAGAACTATCTTGGAACCCTCCCTTATGTTTTCTCATTGTTCCAGAACTGAAATGGCGTTTTAAAACGTGAAGTTGAGGCTTTAAATCGATTTTGACCCGACCCAGTTCGCGACTCGGTTCGCGACCCAGTTTCTGCCAGACAGTCTCCGGTAAAACAATCATAACCTTTTACTCCAAGATCAGTTGGACGTGAGGTTTTATGTGTTGGAAACTAGACTCGTAGACCTTCGATTTGGTATTTCGGGGGACTTCTAACTCTTTATATATTGAGAGAAAAGATCTGAGACATTATACCCAAACTTCAGAAAATTTATTAAAGAAACTTACGATAACTTTTGCCGACTTGCTTGACTTCAAAACTTATCATACGACCAAACAAATGTCCCCGGCACCAAAATACCGGTGCCGACAAGCCTTAAATGACTTGGAGCCGCTACAAACAAGGTCTAACGGTACAAGAAAAATGTATACATGAAAATAACTGGAATGGTCATTACATCATCCACTACTAAAAAGGACTTTCGTCCTCGAAAGTCAAGGTCAAGGGGGTACCTGAAGGCTCAAACAGCTGTGGATACTGAGCCCGCATATCTCTCTCGGTCTCCCAGGTAGCCTCCTCGACTGGACGGTGCCTCCACTGAACCTTAACAACCGGGATCTCTCGAGACCTCAATCTCCTGACATCTCTGGCCAAAATAGCCGCCGGCTCCTCAACAAAGGCTAAACCCTCACCCAACTGAACTGAATCCCACTGCAACACATGAAACTCATCTGGGACATACCGACGCAACATTGAAACATGAAATACAGGATTTATAGCTGAAAACATCGGAGGCAAGGCTAACTTATAGGCAACGCTACCAACCCTTTGAAGAATCTCAAACGGCCCAATGTACCTGGGGCTAAGCTTGCCCCGCCTACCAAATCTCATCACGCCCTTCATAGGCGATACATGGAGAAACACCAAGTCACCAACTCTAAACTCCAAGGCACGAAGCCAACGATCAGCATAACTCTTCTGCCTGCTCTGAGCTGCCCGAAGTCTGTCCTGAATCGCTCGGACCCGATCTAAGGAATCTCGAAGCAAATCTGTACTCTGTGGCCTAGAATAAAAACCATCAAACCAACCTAACGGTGATCTACAACGCCTGCCATACAAAGCCTCAAAAGGTGCCATGCCAATACTCGAATGGAAACTGTTATTATAAGGAAACTCTGCCAAGGGAACAAACTGATCCCAAGAACCTCCAAAGTCAAGAATACAGGCCAGATGTATGTCTTCCAGAATCTGAATGGTCCTCTCGGACTGTCCATCTGTATGAGGGTGGAAGCAATACTAAGATGAACCTCTGTACCCAAATCTTGCTAAATAGCCCTCCAGAACTGAGATGTGAACTGAGTGTCGCGGTCTGAAATGATAGAAGCTGGGACCCCGTGCAACCGAACAATCTCACAAAGGTAGATCTGAGCTATCCTCTCTGCGCCATAATAAGTCTGAACCGGCAAGAAATGTGCTGACTTAGTAAGCCTATCAACAATCACCCATATGGAATCAAACCCATGAGAAGTACGAGGCAAACTAACAACAAAGTCCGTAGTAATCCCTTTCCACTTCCACTCAGGAATGGGAAGTCGCTGCATCAAACCACCAGGTCTCATGTGGTCGAACTTAACCTGCTGACAATTCAAGCACCGAGATACAAACTCCGCTATATCCCGCTTCATACCACTACACCAGTAAAGCTGTCTCAAGTCTCTATACATCTTTGCTGTGCCAGGGTGAATGGAGTATCTAGTACAATGTGCCTCATGAAGTATCAACTGAATCAAATCACAAATCCTCGGAACACAAAGACGACTATCAAACTTCAGAACCCCATCTGAATCTAGAGTAGCCCGACTGGTGTCACCCTAAACAACCTGATCACGAAGGTCACACAACTGCTGATCCTCAAACTGACGGCTCTGAATCTGATCAATCAAATTAGAACGAACCTCAACACTGGCGAGAACTCTGCTACGATCCGACAAGTCAAGCTTAACCAAACGATTAGCCAAGGACTGGATGTCCAAGGCCAACGGTCGTTCTGAAACTGAAAGAGAAGCTAGGCTACCCATACTCACTGCCTTCTGGCTCAAGGCATCCGCTACCACGTTTGCCTTGCCCGGATGATACAGAATAGTGAAGTCATAGTCCTTCAGTAACTCAACCCATCTCCCCTGTCTCGAGTTCAACTCTCGTTGACTCATGATATACTGAAGACTATGGTGATCGGTGAAGATCTCACAGTGAACTCCATATAGGTAATGCCTCCAGATCATAAGCGCGAAAACTACCGCCGCCAACTCTAAGTCATGAGTGGGGTAGTTGCGCTCATGAACCTTCAGCTGCCTCGATGCATATGCTATTACTCGACCCTGCTGCATCAACACACAACCAAGACCAACCCCAGAAGCATCACAATACACAGAGAAGCTCTGACCCTCAACCGGCAAAGTAAAAACGGGAGCTGAAGTCAATAAGGCCTTAAGCCTCTGGAAGCTATCCTCACACTGATTTGACCACTGAAATGGGACATCCTTCCTAGTCAACATAGTCAAGGGTGCTGCTATGGAGGAAAATCCCTCAACGAACCATCTGTAGTAACCTGCTAACCCATAAAGCTGCGGACCTCCGTAGCAGTAGTAAGTCTAGGCCAATCACAAACCGCAGAAATCTTTCCCGGGTCAACCCTAATCCCATCCTTAGACACCAATTGCCCTAGGAATGCAACTGACTCAAGCCAAAACTCGCACTTTGAGAACTTGGTATAAAGTCGATGATCTCTCAAAGTCTGGAGTATAACCCTAAAGTGTTGCTCATGCTCATCTCTACTACGCGAGTATACCAAGATGTCGTCTAAAAAAACTATCACAAATGAGTCCAAATACGGGCCAAGAACCCTGTGCATCAAATTCATAAAGGCTGCGGAGGGATTAGTCAACCCAAAAGACATCACCAGCAACTCATAATGGCCATAATGTGTCCTGAATGCTGTCTTAGGGATGTCCTCCGCCCTAATCCTCAACGGATGGTTGCCAGACCTCAAATCAATCTTCGAAAACACGACTGAACCCTGAAGCTGGTCAAACAAATCATCAATCCTCGGCATCGGATACCTATTCTTCACTGTCACCCTATTCAGCTGCCGATAATCAATACACATGCGCATCGACCCATCCTTCTTCTTCACGAAGAGAACAGGAGCACCCCAAGGTGACACACTAGGTCTAATAAACCCCTTAGCTAACAGATCCTGGAGCTGCTCCTTAAGCTCCCTCAACTCAGCAGGAGCCATACGGTAAGGAAAAATAGAAATGGGCCTAGTGCCCGGCTCTAACTCAATAGCAAAATCAATATCTCTCTCAGGTGGAAGGCCTGGCAGGTCGGTAGGAAACACATCGAGAAAGTCTCTAACCACAGGAACAGACTCAGGAGAAGTAGGGTCAGCACTAACATCTCAGACATATGCTAGATAAGCTAAACACCCACGGGAAATCAACTCCCTAGCTCGAAGACAAGAATGAAATGGTGATGCCATACAACCGGGGATACAGCGGGCACAGCTATGGTAATGGTCTTGGCATAACAATACAAAACCACACGGTGAGGGGATAACCAGTCCATGCCCAGTATCACATCAAAATCTAGCATATCAAGAATCATCAAATCACCCCAAGTCTCTGAATCACCAATAGATAGCATACAAGATCTCATAATCCGATCCACTACTAAAGAATCTCCTACTGGGGTCGAAACAGAAACATGAACAGATAATGGCTCACTAGCCAACCCCAAACAAGGCATAAAGTAGGCAGATACATATGAACAAGTGGATCCAGGATCAAATAAAGCCATAGAAGGCTGATGGCACACAGAAATCGTACCTGTAATCACAACATCTGAGGCCTCTGCCTCTGGTCTCCTAGGGACCGCATAAAACTGACGACGACCTTCACCTGCCCGACCGCCATCCCTACCACCTGCCTGCCACTCGGACACTAGCATCTACTGCGATGACCACCCTCTAAACGGGGGCTGAAACTTACCCGTAAAGGCTCGGCAGACTGAACTGTCACTGCTGATGGCAATCCCTACAAATGAACCTATCGCACCAAAGTAAAACAAGCCCCCTGACGCCTATCTCAGCGAGATAACCAGTTAAATCCCGACTGACCACCACGCTGAATGCCGGGCCAGAAACTGTACCCCTCGAAGGCTGGCCGCCATAGCCCTGATGGCTGTTCTGATCCTGCTCGAACTGGGTACTATCGAAAGTCTGAAGTGAAGCCTGCACCGGTCGGCTGGACTGACCCTGATACTGCTGTGGCTGATAACTCCGGCTCCACTGGCCAGGACCTCTACCACCATATCTGGAACCACTATAGACACCCTGATGCCGAGGCCTCTTATCTCTGGACCCCTGATCATGTCGCTGTAAGTCCTCCACAGTGCGGCCATAGTCTATAATGGCCTGGAATGATCGACCACTGGCAATCAATATCTC
>QJPP01003861.1:0-174686 GCA_003996215.1 Jaltomata sinuosa | reverse complement strand
CGTGGGCCATCGCCGTTAGATCGCTGTGATTCGTGCTTGGAGATCTGTTTGGGACTACTTCAGACTGAGGGTGAGCTCTTGGCGATCGGAGCTTAGCTTTAGTTTATCTTTTGCTTCATGTACTCTATTACCATTCAGAGACATCTGTATATATTGTTTTGGATCGTTTGCACTCCATGTATGTAGTTTTGTCTCTATACTATGATACCAGGTCTTGGGGTTTGGTTTAGTTTCCGCATATGTACATATATACTCCTGTTATCTATTCTCCTCATCTTACTCCCTTACTTTTGCTTATTAAACTATTCTTCCGCGTATTTGTTAGATAGTAGCCCATTACTAACTGTCCTGGGCTACGAGAATTGGTTTGCCTACTGGGGGGGTTGTAGGTGCCATCATGACCGAGAAATCGGGTCGTGACACGTAAACATCCAGTATGTAAGAAGTGTGGTAGAAACCACCAAGGTGAGTGCATGGCAGGTAGTGGAAATTGCTTTGGGTGTGGCAAGCCAGGCCACATGATGAGGGATTATCCGACGGCTTCTCAAAAGTGTAAGGATGTTCTCCCACAGACTGAGACTGGTTCTACAACATCTCCAGCTGGTCTCCCCACTCAGCAGGGTGTATCATCTAAAATAGGTGGTGGTCAGTGCCAGAATAAGTTATATGCTCTTCAGGCTCGACAGGACTAGAAGGATTCTCCCTATATGGTCACGGGTACGTTGCGAGTCTTTAATACTGATGTTTATGCATTCTTAGATCCAGGGGCTACACCTTCCTTTATAAATCCATACATAGTTGTGAACTTCGGTGTCAGTCCAGAAATCCTCCCAGAACCCTTCTCAGTCTTTACTCCATTTGGTGACCCAGTTATAGCTAGATGGGTATATAGAAATTTTCCTGTCGCAGTCTCCCAAAAAGTCACCTAAGTAGATCTTGTAGAGTTAGAAATGGTATATTTTAATATCATTCTAGGCATAGATTGTTTACATTTGGGTTAAGGATTCAAACTCTGAAACCCCAATTCTTGAGTCAGTTCCAGTAATGAGTAAGTTTCTAGAAGTGTTCCCAGAAGATCTTCCTAGAGTGCCTCCCGAAAGGGAAATTGACTTCAGAATAGATCTCCTTCCAAATACCCAGCCTATCTCGATTCCTCCTTACAGAATGGCTCCAACTAAAGCTTAAAGAATTGAAAGAACAGCTGAAAGACCTTCTGGATAAGGGCTTCATTATACCCAGCATCTCTCCATGGGGCACTCCAGTGTTGTTCATGTGTAAGAAAGACGGTTCTCTCTGGATGTGCATTGACTACCGTCAGCTAAACAAAGTCACAATCAAGAATAAATATCCCATTCTTAGGATTGACGACTTGTTTGACCAGCTTAAGGGAGCTAGTTGCTTTTCTATGATAGACCTCAAATTTGGATATCATCAGCTCAGAGTCAGAGGTAGTGACATCCCGAAGACAGCCTTCAAAACTCGGTATGGTCACTATGAATTTGTAGTTATGACTTTTGGACTAACCAATGCTCCTGCAGCTTTCATGGACTTAATGAACAGGGTGTTTAGACAATATTTAGACTTGTTTATCATTGTCTTTATTGATGATATCCTTGTTTATTCCTGAAATGAGAAGAAGCATGTGACTCATCTGAGGGTCATTCTACAGACTCTCAAGGATCGCCAGTTATTCAACAAGTTCAATAAGTGTGAGTTCTGGTTAAAATCAGTCGCTTTTCTCTGTCATGTCGTGTCTAGTGAAGTCATCCAAGTTGATTCTCAGAAGATTGAGGCAGTAAAGGACTGGCCCAGACCCACTTCTCTGATAGACATCAGAATTTTCTTGGGTTTGGCTGGTTATTACAGGAGGTTCATAGAAGTATTTTCATCCATTGTTGCCCCATTGAACAAGTTAACTCAGAAGAAGGTCAAGTTTCAGTGGTCAATTGAGTGTGAGAAAAGTTTCTTGGAACTGAAGACTAGGTTGACTATAGCTCCTGTCTTGATTCTACAAGAGGGTTTAGATGGTTATGTGGTTTATTTTGATGCATCCAGGGTCAGCCTAGGTTGTGTTTTCATGCAGCAGGGTAAGGTCATAGCTTATGCTTACAGACAGCTTAAGGTCCAAGAGAAGAACTACCTGACTCATGACCTAGATCTTGTAGCAGTTATGTTTGCCCTAAAATTTGGAGACACTACTTGTATGGTATTCATGTTGATGTGTTCACAGATCATAAGAGCCTCCAGTATGTGTTCACCCAGAAAGAGTGGAATCTTCATCAGAGGAGGTGGCTTGAGTTCCTCAAAGATTATGATATGAATGTACTCTACCATCCGGGTAAGGCCAACATAGTGGTTGATGCTCTCAGTAACCTATCTATAGGTAGCGTATCACATATTGAGGAAGAGAAGAGAGAATTAGCCAGAGATGTTCACCAGCTTGCTCTCTTAGGGGTTTTCTTTATGGACACATCATATGGTGGTGTGATAGTCCAAAATGGATCAGAATCTTCATTGGTAGTGGAGGTTAAGGAGAAACAGGATAGTGACCCTATATTGCTTCAACTGAAGGGTGCAGTTCATTAGCAGAGAGTTCAGGTTTTATCCCAAGGGGGAGATGGAGTGCTTCATTATCAGGGTTGATTATGTGTTCCTAAGGTGGGTAAGTTGAGGCAGAAGATACTTATAGAAGCCCATAACTTTAGATATTCTATTCATCTGGGTTCTACTAAGATGTACAGTGATCTACAGAAAGTCTATTACTGGAACGGCATGAAAAAGGACATTGCAGATTTTATGGCTAAGTGTCCCAACGGTCAGCAGGTTAAAGTGGAACATCATAAACCAGGAGGTGTGACTCAGGAGATTAGCATTCCTACTTGGAAGTGGGAATCGGTCAACATGGATTTCATTATGGGTTCACCTCGTACTCGCAGGCAACATTACTCCATTTGGGTGATAGTGTATAGAGTCACTAAGTCAGCTCTCTTCTTGGCGATCAGTTTGGGCCTCATATTTCTCCTATATACCATGTTCGTATGGTGGCGCGATGTTCTACGTGAATCCACGTTCGAAGGACATCATACCATGACCACAGATTTAGTGGAGGATTATGCCAGACTCTACATCAGCGAGATAGTCAGGTTGCATGGGGTTCCCCTGTCTATCATCTCAGATAGAGGTCCTCAGTTTACATCTCATTTCGGGAAGTCTTTCCAGAAAGGTCTTGGTACTTAGGTGAATCTTAGCACAACATTTCATTCACAGATGGATGGTCAGGCAGAGCGTACTATTCAGACCTTAGAGGACATGCTGAGATCTTGCGTGGTAGATTTCAAAGGTAGTTGGGATTATCACCTACCTCTCATAGAGTTCACCTACAATAAAAAATTCACTCAAGTATTGAGATGGCCCCGTATGAGGCACTTTATGGGCGTAGATACAAATCACTGTTAGGTTGGTTCGAAGTAGGTAAAGAAGCCTTAATTGGGATAGACTCTGTTGATGAGGCTATGGAGAAAGTTCAGCTCATCAGAGATAGGCTAAAGATAGCTCAGAGTTATCAGAAGTCCTATGCAGATGTGAGAAGAAGGAACTTAGAGTTTGAAATCGATGGTTGGGTTTTCCTAAAAGTGTCACCCATGAAGGGGGTGATGAGATTTGGCAAGAAGGGAAAGCTCAGTCCCAGGTATGTAGGTCCTTACAGAATCCTAAAAAGGGTAAGTAATGTGGCTTATGAGTTAGAGTTGTCAGCAGAACTAGCAGCGGTTCATTGAGTCTTTCATATTTCCTTGTTGAAGAAGTGTGTGGGTGATCCAGCATCAATAGTACCTTTAGAGAGTGTGGTTGTGAAGGATAGCCTCACCTTTGAGGAGGTTCCAGTTGAGATTCTTGACCGCCAGGTTTGTAGGTTGAGAAATAAAGAAGTCACCTCAGTAAAGGTTATGTAGAGGAATCAGTTCGTAGAGGGAGCTACTTGGGAAGCAGAAGCAGCCATGATAGCCAAGTATCCTCACCTCTTTCCTTCCGATTCAGTTTCAGCTTGAGGTAATGGTTCCTCTCTAGTCTCTCAGTTTACTCTTGTGTAATTCAGTCTTAGTACCTCGTTCCATAAGTCATCCTTGCATTTCAGCATATTTGCATTTTCATGGAACTCAGTTCAGCTAGATATCAGTTTCTATTACTTAGTGGGTAGGGATTGCAGCTCCTTCCCTCTAAACTCAGCTTATCTAGTCTTCATCGAGGACGAATGATACCAAGGGGGAGATATTATAACACCCCAGAACTCCCAAGCCCAGACTTAGATCAGGAAACCAGAAGGAAATAAAAATTTCAGAAAAAAATAAAGTTTCCAAGAATGACGGTTAAGACCACGGACCATAGTTTGGAAGCACGGTCCGTCATCTTATCTATAATCCCCATTTCCAGTAGACCCCCAGTCCATGTCCCAGAGTTGGATCACGAGCTGTATTCCAGGACTATGAACCGTAGATTGACTCATGGATCTAAAGATCAGAGAATTATAATTTCCCTTACTCAGAACCACGGACAGGATCATGGACCGTAGTTTAGAACCACGATCCATCCTGTCACCCATGGTTTACCTTAATCAGAGGACCCTCAGTTCAGGACTCAAGAAGCATGATTCAGGTTACGGACCGTTCTTCAAAACCACGGTCTGTCCTTTGACTTGTGGAATCCCCAGACCAGACGAAAGTCCCAGGAACCACGAGCCACATGATGAACCATCGTTCAGGAGTACGGTCCATCCTGTGGGTCATAGTTCCTTGAGATCAGAGAACTCTCAAGATTCCTAGGAAGTAACATGACTCAGTTGATGGTCCGTCGTCCAGGAGTATGGTCCGTCAACTAAGTCGTGATCCCTGAGTCTCAATTTTTAGTAGATTTCTTTTAATTTTCTCAGGGGTATTCCAAACTTTTCCTTTCTCTTTTAAGGCCTAAGCTACATCATTTTACGTTTTCTAAGCCTAATTAACTAGTCAAAAACTACCTAAAATGTTCATTCTCCAAAAATTATCAGACTTAGAAATAAAAGCAGAGAAAGAGGCGATAGTTTTCTCCCAAGAACAAGCAAGGGTCTTCTTCAAGTTCAGTCCCGAAATCCAAAGGATTTCTCCGTAGTTCTCTTTATCAGGTATGTGGGATTTCACTAGTGGGTTTCGTTCACCCACTAGGTCCCTAGAACTCAGTCAGTTTCTTCAGTTTCTTCATGATTACTTAGATCTAGGGTTATAAACCCTAGGGATTTCCTTGCTATTCAGATGCTATGTATAATGCTTAGTTCATGTTCTTGGAGAATTATTATAGTTTCATGTATGGAACTCAGAAACCCTAGCTTGTGGTAACTTCAGTATTTCATGAATTATATTTGCTAGGCAGATCAGCCAGACAATCATGCTTCAGAATTCGAATGTCATATCTTTCAGTACATGTATGTTGCATTCTCAGATTATATTAGTATTTTGAGCTATCCAGTATTACAGTTGCATGTTAGCTTGTATTCAGTTGGGAGTAGACTTATTACCGAGCAGACAAGGGGATAAAGGCTTAGCTGTCAGTTTAGGCTGAGACCTTTAGTAGCAGTCTCTAAGTCTCAGAACTATGGTCCCACCGTAGGTATTGAAGGAGTCAGCTGTCAGACTAGGCTGCACATCCTTGTCCCTTGTGGACATCTGTATTGGATCCACGTCAGACTTGTTCGTACCCTTGGTAAGGTATGAACACCCTTCCATCTAGGGTTATAGGTTGGCCCCATAGTTAGCTCAACTTAGGGTATGTCGGTTACAGTACCTCCCACAGTCAGATTTATGTTACTTTGACCATGTATTCAGTATTTATTTCAGTATTTAGTTCAGCATGTTATATTCTTGATTTGTACTTGGTCATTATATTCAGTTCAGCTTTCAGTTATATTCTAGTATATCTACTTCTATGTTCAGCTCCATATTGTCCAGCTTAGCACATATCCTGCATGCTCAGTACATTCAAAGTACTGATGCATACTTTTGTGCTACATCATTTTATGATGTAGGTTCAGGTGTTCAGTAACCGAACCGTGCTTAGTCGACTTCCAATCCGTACTCAGCAGCTTCATTGGTGAGTCCTCACAGTCCGAGGACGATAGACATGCTTTACTTTCAGTATTTACTTTCCAGTTTTAGTCTTGTTAGAGTTATCTGGGGGTATGTCCCAGCAACTCATATCAGTTAGAGGCTTCAGACATAGACTATATTTCAATAATTTTTAGTGTTGTTTTCAGTCAGCACTATACTATATTTACATTTCATATATTCTGACATTTGGGTTCTTCCCCATTTTAGTTATTAAATTATTTTTAGCTTCTGCACAGTGCATGTTTTAAAAATTGAACTTATATAGATATGTCATGCCATGGGTTAGCTTGGGGTCACTTGTGATACTTAGTACCATGTTGCATCCAGGGGGTAGCCTCGGGGTATGATAAGATAGCCTCAAATCTCAGTTGTAACATCTTTTTTCCCATTCGTTACCCCTTTTGTCTGGCAAGTAAGAATAAGGCGGGCACCTACTCTAAATCACCTAGATAGGAGAACCCTTACCACCCGATTTAAACAGGTATACGGAGGTAAATAAGAAACATGAAGTTTGTCCTTGAATAAAAATCATCCAGTCTCAAAAACATTGATTACAATGAAATTCTGTAAATACAACTGAACCCTTCCCTAAGAACTAGTCTAAATAGGTACAAGAGCTACAAAGAGAATAGACAAAATAAGACACAGCTCCCACCATATAAAGAGATGAGTAGAAGCTATTGGGGATCGTCGTCGTCTTCAGCTAAGAAATATCAACTGATCTTGCAACGAAACTATACCCAAAAAGGCATAGCAAGAGTAGTATCAGTACAAACAATACAGACTGGTAGGCATCATCAGTCAACTCAAATCTTCCATATAACATCATGTAAATATCCAAAAGAAGCATACAATTTATAGGTTAAACAGCCAGGTCCTTTATCAACAACTCTTACTACCCAGATATACTACCCGTGAATCCTAGTCACTCTCCCCAAGCTTTCTCACCCTATTTTTCTGCCAACTCAAGCTTCAGAGAACATCCCACTTTATTAACCTGGTCATACACTGACCCCTTATAAACCTTAAGACTCTCTAAGCCTACCCATCTTGCTAAACACTAGGGATACCTTACAATCATCAGCCTTGTTATCAATTATCCAGTTATTGCGGGCCTTTCACTCTCACTCAAGATCCTAAGTGAGTAATCCTAGCCCCCAGCCCTTAGCCAAGTCAATAGACTACCTGTAAGACTTCCAGTCAATAACCTAACTCAACGACCATATAACTATGTCCCCAAACCATAAGGTGATGGACCATATATAATTATGACACATTCTTCAAGTAACCCATACCACCCTAAGATCCCTGGGACATTACCTATGGCACTTAGCATGCAACCCTGGTTCACATAAGACACCACACTAGCATTTAGACACATCAACTCAGCCACTCCATAACCCACGTGTATGTCCAGAACAATGAATCTCGATCCCCTCAAGGAGCCAACACATATGAATAATATCAACAACAGAGAAGTCTGGTTTACTCAAGATCCAACATATATGTATAACCATCAACAAAAGATAAGCCTGATTCACTCAAAAACTGACACCTATGAATAAATATCACAATAGATAAACCCAATTTACTCAAGGAACTAACACATATGAATAACATCAAGTAAACCTGTACATGGCATGGTACCAAAGCCAACCATGAATGAATCTGTACCAGGTGTGGTACCCAAGCCAACCGATGAAATAACATATACCAGGCATAGTACCCGAGCCAACCAATAATCTGTAATAGGTGTGGTACCTGAGCCAACAAAAGAATCACGGATATCACAATAATCACAACCACAATAAGTATATACCACATTTGTACAGCCAACAAGAATTTAAAACAGGTGCATTGCATGAGATTGACACTTAAGATATCATTTAGCAATCATTCCCATTTTCCCTTAACACGTACTATGCAAATAATACTAATGAAATAGTTAATATGCATACATAACGCAATTGGGTTACAGCTAAACATCACCTACCACAACAACTATGGTTCATTATTCTAGCTTCAGATAGCCTGTCTGAAGACAAATCCATGGCTTATTCAACTAAGCACATTAATTTATATAACTCAAATCCTAGCCTCATTTAGGAATACACCTGCATCCATAGAAAATCCATCCCCTAATACCACAAACATAGTACCACCCTGTTCATTCCATTTCCCTTTATTATACCAACTCGAGGAATTTGTTATGACCTAGCAACCCCTTTTTCCATTAATCATTACTAGTTCTACTAACCCACCAATGATTCGATTTTATCCAAGTATTAACATACATAATGTAAACACAAACAATTAAGTATAAGGTTTACATTACTTGTAACAATAATTTCCCACCCCAAAAAACATGGTTAAATATGTTCTATCCAACCAAACACCATGCCCGAGGTCCTAAGGATGCAATATCCCATCAATCTATATATGTCATGTATTTCAACTCAGGTCTAATCTACTCAATTAAACTTAGACTACCTAGATGCCAAGAAGCTGCTACAGAAGTATGAATGCGAACTTTGGCTTTCTGGAGGCAAAACCTAGTAAGAAATCAACATGGAATCCATGGGTTTTTACCCCATATGGGCGGAAATCACTCCTCTCCATTGTTTCTAAGCTATGAAGCAGCCTAGGAGGGTTTTGGAGCAACCCTCATCCTTTCTTCCAATTGAAGAGGGGAAAACAAAAATATAAAACTCGTGTTTTGGGTTACTGGTTTCATTAGCCTGCTATAGCGGCCTGCTAGTTGCTATCGCGATAGTGCAATAATGGGAAAATTATCGCTATAGCGGGATGACGTCAGCCTGAGTAAAATTTTAAATTTTGAATTTTTTTATTATGTCACCCCAATTTAGTTCGAGAGAATATTATAATAGTTCCCATAATCCACAACAAGGATCCCTTTAATAATGACAAAATAGGTCATTACAACATACACAAATTTACCTTTAATTTGTCCCTGAATGATTTTTATGATAGAAAAAAAATAATGAGCCAACTTCTTGAACCTTAACACCCTACCATGACAACATAATTATAGCCTTACTCGAACCACCACAATTTTCATTTCCCCTTGGTGTACCAAACTCACACCAAAATTATTTCTCTCCTGCTCTATCAAGGAATTCCTTCCTTCGAATTGCACGAGTCTAATTAGAGTAGCCCTTCCCGACTGCCCAAGTAATCTAGGGCCTCGCCAATATATTAAAGTGAAAGAATTTCAAACAACACAAAAAATAATTGTTCTGCTTCAAAGTGATCAAAATCCCGCTATAGCGGGAATTATTCTACTATAGCGGCACCGCTATAGCAGTAGGTTGACTGCTATAGAGAGTGCCAACAGTTTAAACGGGTGAAAATGGGTTTCTCTCCCATTCTTTCCCCTTCACCCAAAAATACTCAATTCCCTCCCTGATCACTTTGCTCCCGTCATTGGAAACTAAGTAACAATCATTGAACCTTACTCCATTGCACGAATGTTGCTTGTTCTATGCTTGAAAAATGATGAATAGAATAGGTAGTGGGTTGGTTTTTGAATTTTGAATATTGGGGTTAATTTGCCCGAATCTTTGAAGCATGAATGCTTTCTTTACATTCACAATGCTTCCATAGCATTTTTGCGTAAGAATTACGGGGTTCATGGCCAAAATGAGCTCAAAATTGTAGAAAATGTGAAGGGTCATTCTTTATGAAAAATGGTGATTTGGGAGATTTTTAGGAGTTAAAATGCCCAATTTTGTTACATAAACTAGTATTAGGGTACTTTAGGAATACTGATCTGAACTTGGAATGTTGAAAATAGAATTTTGATCGAGAGGCACCATTGTTGCACCTCTGAATTTTCTGGAATAATGAAGGCTGCTATAGCAACGTTGCTCAACTATAGCGACACTGCTATAGAGGATAAATTTATGCTATAGCAATATTGCCGTAGCAGGATGCAATCTGCTATAGCGGGAGGTTGCAAGCAGTAGCCTTCCAGATAGGCCAAGGCATTGGCCTTTTCTCCGAAATTGATTTTTTTTGCACTTTACGAGTTCTAACTCAACCCCATTTTATTAATTTGTAGATTTAACACCCAATGGATGCAAATCAAGAACACATTCTGGCTTACGAGAGGTTCCCCAATGATGCTAATCAAGAGAGATTTTAGGACTACCGGAGGACTGATCTTTGCTATAAGAGGGCCTTTAACATAAGTAGGGTAGAATAAAAGGCAAGTGAATTCTACAGGTGGCTCCAAGATATTGGCTGGGGTCCATTGGTGGAGGATCCCCCTTCCTAGGTCTCGGGTTGGGTAAGGGATTTCTATGCCATATTCCACACTGTACTTTGGGATGACCCCAACCCCACCATACACATCCGAGGAGTGGATGTTCCTATAGATATCTGGACCATCAATAAAGTATTAGGAGTGCCTCATGTTTCAAATGTTGCATATAAAGCCAAACTTTAGGAGATGGAAATGAAATGACTGCGGGACACTCTGGTAGAGGAGGAGTTCAGGGACCAGGTCTACTATCCCACCACTAAGGGAATCACAAATACTTACTTCTTAGATGATGCTAGGAGATGGTTGAATCTGGTGTGTCCTGGAGGATTCATTCATCGAGAAAACTTACCGATGTGACCTACCCTCAGGCTTTGGTAGTAGCCTGTGCAATACAGGCATTCAGCTGAATATGGGGGCACAGATTATGTCAGAGTGGAGGGACTTTTACTGGGGCAACAAGAAGGGTCCCTTCTATCCGGGTCTAGTGCCTGCACTATGCAGGCGAGCTGAGGTGCCCGAGGAGGATGTTGATAGGGAGGTGGAGATGGATACTTCCTTTCACCCTCTCCAGGTGAAGGTGGTCACCATTAATGGAAAGAAGAAGAGGAAGGTCGGTAAGGCAGTGAGCAGCCAGGCTGCAGAGGGAATTGATGATGACGACTATCCCACCCCTCCCTCTCAGTCCCTGCCCTTGATCACTAGAAATCACGTGGAGGAGAAGTTGGCCTCAATTAGGAGATTCATAAATAATGCCCCTACCGGAGCCACAACCCCACCTCCCCAAGACCAAGACTATGTAGTGCTCCACAGAGAGTTCGATGAGGAGAAGAGAAAGACGCATTCCCGGTATTGCATGCTTGCATGGCTATGGAAGACCATGAAGGTCATGTTCAGCTACACAGTCCCTGGCAAGAAGCTTCCCCAACTAGAGCGCGAGGACATGCGGGAGTTCCCTTTCCTGAGTGATACAGAGAAAGAGAACCCTGCCCCCGCAGCCTCGGATAGTGATGAGGCATCCAGTTAGGGACCTTAGTGCCTCCCCTCTTGCTCCCTCCTCCCCTCTTATATACTCTATTTATTGCTTTGGGTTTGCCCCCATTTGGGGCATGTACTAGACATTGTTATCCCCTTCTTTTCCCCCTTATTTTACGCACATGGATGCTAGCCTTTAACAATATTAATCTTATATGCATGATAAATTCATTTATAAGAGATTTCCATTATCCACGCAGTAGCTCCCAACTGATATTGATGATTTAAAATGCCCTGGGAATGAAAGGCAAAAATAGTGAAAACATGGCAGGGATTATGTCCCGCCCATCCCCCTATAGCGGCTTAGAGGCTACTACTGCAATGCTTCTATAGCAGAAAAATTCCCGCTATAGCGGGATCGCCATAGCGGGTCAGTCCCGCTATGGAGGCCTCAATGGCAGTAGCCTAGAAATTTTCAATTTCTGCAAAGTTTTCTCATTTTTCATTCCTTGTTATCAATATTAACACTTGAAATAGCATTATGGCCTTAATATAACCTCAAGACCGATCCCAAAAATGCATAAACAAGAACTTAGTACCACATTATCCTAAAACCAGTTATGAATCACACAAGAAAACTATTCATAACATCACATTCCCGCTATCATACAATAATAGCCCTTTCCTCCCATGGTTCCCAACCAATCCTGACTATCCTAAAATCGGAGTTTCCACACAATCACAAATCATTATGTCCCCTTACCAGTTTTACCAATGGTAAGTCTATGCCCAACATTTAGCATAAAATATTTCAGTCAAATCACATAGTAGTTAAACACTTAACAAATCACACATAACCAAGTTATGACCTCTCCCTGACCACGAATTTCATAGTAATTCAAGCAATTACACACCACACATTCATAGTCATTCAAAAAATGCAATGCACATAATCAGAAATCTTGAGTTTCACCACTAACAAGTCCTTTTTTCATTATCCTTTATTCGCCTCATTGATAATCGTCAGCCGGTCAGCTATGCATTTACATAGCCTCTATGGCCAGAGTACCAATTGGAACCTTCTCGGTTCCAACTTTCCTTGCTTATGTCATTTCAGCCTGGGTTAATGGCATCAATTTACCTTGTTGAGATACCAATTGAACTCAGCCCATACAAGCAAGCAGCAGACCGTATGAAAAGAATCAAGACAGTGAAATGATTTCCTAAAATGCGTCATAGCTTCCCAAAGATTAAATGTGGATGTCAACACACCAATCTGTAGGACTCTATTCGACATTTTCTCCTGTACTAGGAGATTGATAACGTAGGCTTTAATACCAAATTGTCATGACCTAACTACTCTATATAATCTAGATAGGAGAACCCTTACCACCTGATTTAAAAAAGCATGCGGAAGTAAATAAGAAACATAAACTTTTGCCTTGAATAGAAATCATCTAGTCTCAAAAACTGATTACAATGAAATTCTTTCAAATACAACTGAACCCCTCCCTAGAAACTAGTCTAAATAGGTACAAGAGCTACTAAGAGAATAGAAAAAATAAGACACAACTCCCACCATAAAAAGATATGAGTAGAAGTTGTTGGGGATCACCATCTTCTTCAGCTAAGAAACATCAACTAATCCTGCAACCCGACTATACCCAAAAAGTCATATCAAGAATAGTATCAGTACAAACAATATGTACTGTTAGGCATCATCGGTTGACCCAAATCCTCCACATAAAATCATGTAAATATCCAAAAAAAAGCATACAACTAGTAGGTTAAACGGCCAGTGTCCTTTATCAACAACTCTTACTACCTAGATATACTACCCGTGAATCCTAGTCACTCTCCCCAAGCTTCCTCACCCTATTCCACTGTCAACTCAAACATTAGAGAACACCCCACTCTATTAACTTAGTCATATGCTGACCCCTTATAAACCTTAAACTTTCTAAGCCTACCCATCTTGCCAAACACTAGAGATACCTTACAATCGTCAGCCCTATTACCAATTAGCTAGTTATCCCCATAGTGGGACTTTCACTCTTACTCAAGATCCTAAGTCAGTAACCCTAACACCCAACCCTTATCCAAGTTAATATACTACTCGTAAAACTTCCAGTTAATAACCTAACTCAATGACTGCAAAGGCCTGCAGTCTCTAGCCATGTTCTGAGGGAGGGAACCTGAGTCTGCATCATCAAGAGGATGCAGCGCAAAATATGCATTAGTACTATAGGATGTACTGAGTATGTGAGACATGCATAATCATGATGAAAACATACTTAAAACATACTTAAAATGAGTTTGTTCATATAAGAGATAGCATAAGTAAATATCAATATATAAGACATGAAACATGAAGTAAATTCAAGATTCAAAGTAGAATATCTTATAACTTCAAAGCTTGAAAATAATCATGTGAGAGTTTCTCTTAACCGACATTAAACCATAATGAGCTACATGGAGTCCAGTGTCATGCACCCACACTAAAAAAGGTTGTCCTAATAGGCCAAGGTTAGAACCATGTTCATAAGAATCCCTTGATAAGCCACGGAGGGCAACCTACGGTGGCAACATAGTTTTGGACTTGGGTTATCTAGAACCCTTATTGCTCGGTGCTAAATACTACTCTCAAAACATATATAGCATAAGACTCACATACATGTCACATATCTAGATGTCAAAGATTGTTCATAAACGTGTTCATAACTCAGATCTTCATACTACTCACGAACCTTAGTTTAGAAAATAATTCATGAGCATTGATGGCACATCAAGTGTCTTTTCTTGCATAATAATTTGTAACTTGAAAACTTGCATGGCCCTAGATCAATTTCATAATAACATATATATTTTTAGAACATAGGGACTAGGCATGCACTTGCTTGAATTTCATGAAAACATGCTATCAAATACACAATTTACTTAAATCAATTCATGTATGTAGAATTTTCTATAATTAGCCTTCAATTCATGAAATAGGAGTTCACATATAAAAACCCATGCAAAATCATGCAATTTAATAGTAATTTCTTAGTAAAATCATGAGAAGACAATTTATAGAAAAGCCCACAAGAATTGGGTAAGAACCCTAATTTGGAAGTTCATGAAATCAAAATAGAAATTAGGGGTTGTGGGAACAAGGGTGAAAGGAACCCATTGTTGAATACCCACATACCTTGATTAAAGCTAACCCAATTGAAATTGAAAAGAAAAGGAGGCTTGAACTTGGAGCTTGAGACTTGGAGCTTGAAGAAGTTTTTTTCCCAATTTGATAGATGAATGAGGGATAATGAGAGTCTTAGGCTCAATGGGATAGAAACCCTACTAAAAGTGGCCAAAACAACTTCATTTAGGAGTTAAAAAGGTGGGTAATTATAAAAATACCCCTAGGATTTAATTAAGAAAAACTATAAAATTTCTCGGCTTTATGTTCCATGGATGGGTTCCACGAGTCATAGACTGAACCACGACTCGTGGTTCCTGAGCAAACAATCAAGCTGCAGAACAAGTTCTATGAGTCAACAGGATGACTCGTAGAATGGACTATGATCCATAGACCTCAGTCATAATTTTTAGGGAATTAGCAGAGCTCTGATTTAGTTCTACGAGTTGACAGCATGGTCCGTGGTTCAGACTACGGTTCATAGAAGTCACTCGTGGTTCTAGAGAAAACAGGCAACCCTCAAATCAAGTTCCACGAGTCAACAGTATGGTCCATAGAGTAAACTACGGTCCATAGAATAGACTCATGGTTCTTAGACTAGAAGTTTGATCTGCAAAAGGCAAACCAAGGCTCCATTCCATGACTCGTGGTTCAAACCACGATCCATGGTTTGGACCCATAATTCCTTGAAACTTGAAATTTATCAGAGATTTAACTTAAATAGCTGAATCCAAATTTTGGGGTGTTACAGTCTACATTCTCCTATATGTCTGTTTATTATGCTACCCATCTAGAGTCTGCTTGTGAGTTATTACATGTACCTTTGCATGAAGCTACCCCAGTAAGAGGTTTTTTTATACCGAGCTTGTGTGGTAACTATTATAGGGTATGACACATGGGTAGACTTGGTTGTGCTTGATATTATTGATTTCGATGTGATTTTAAGCATGGATTGGTTGTCTCCCTACCATGCTGTCTTTGATTGCTTTGCCAAGACCATTACTCTACAGATGCCTGGTATCCCTCCTATTGTATACAAGGGTGTCAAGAGCCACATGCCAAGAGGAGTTATATCTTTCCTGAGTGCCCAACAGTTGGTTGGGAAGTGTTGCTTGGACTATCTTGCTTACATTCATAATACTACTGACACCACACATTCACTTGAGTCAGTTCATGTGGTTTAAAAGTATTCAGATATGTTCCACTCTAATCTACCGAGTCTTTATCTTGATCGTGATATCGACTTTGTCATTAATGCCGAGCTGGGCACTTAGCCTATTTTTATTCTGCCATATCGGATGGCACCAACCAAGTTGAGGGAGCTTAAGGATCAGCTCCAGGATTTGTTGAGTAAAGGGTTCATAAAGACCAATGTGTCTTTGTGGGGTGCTCTGGTTTTGTTTGTGAAGAAGAAGGATGGATCCATGCGTATGTGTATTGATGATATGCATCTAAATAAGGTTACCACTAAGAGCAGGTATCCAATGACATGTATAATGATTCGTTTAACCAGCTACAGGGTACAACGGTGTTCTCTATCATATACTTGAGATTTGGTTATCATCAATTGAGGATTAGGGCTGCAGGCATCCCAAATACTACATTTAGAACTCGATACAGTTATTATAAGTTCCTAGTCATGTCTTTTGGATGGACCACATGTAATTATGACACAAGGTGATGGACCACATGTAATTATGACACGTTCTTCAAGTAACCCAGACCACCCCAAGATCCCTGAGACATTACCTATGGCACTTAGTATGCAACCCTGGTTTATATAAGACACCACCCTAGCATCTGGACACATCAACTCGGCCACTTCAGGACCCATGTGTATGTCTAAAACAATGAATTATTTTCCTTTCAAGGAGCAAACACAGGTGAAAACATCAACAACAGACAAGTCTGGTTCACTCAAGAACTAGTACATATGCATAACCATCAATAGCAGATAATCCTGGTTCACTCAAGAACCAACACATATGAATAAACATTGCAACAGATAAATCTAGTTCACTCAAGGAACCAACACATATGAATAACATCAAGTAAACCTATACTAGGCGTGGTACCCAAGCCAACCATGAATGAATCTATACCAGGCATGGTACCCAAGCCAACCAATGAAATAACATATACCAAGCGTGGTACCCGAGTTAACCAATGATATGTACCAGGCATAGTACCATAGCCTACCAAAGAATCACAATATCACAACAATCATAACCACAATGAGTACATACCATACTTGTATAGCCGACAAGTATTTAACACAGGTGCATTATATGAGATTGACACTTAAGATATCATTTATCAATCATTCCCTTTTACCCTTAACATATACTTTGCAAATAATACTAATGAAACAGTTACTATGCATACATAACGCCATTGGGTTACAGCTAACCATCACCTACCATAATAACTATGGTTCATTATTCTAGCTTCTAATGGCCTATACAAAGATAGATCCCCGGCTTATTCAACTAAGCACATTAATTTATATAACTCAAATCCTAGACTCATTTAGGAATACACCTACATCTATAGGAAGTCCATCCCCTAATACCACAAACTCAGTACCTCCTTGTTCATTCCATTTCCCTTTATTATACAAACCCAGGGAATCCGCTATGACCTACGAACCTTTTTTCCATTAATCATTACTAGTTCTAATAACCCACCCATAATCTGATTATCCAAGGATTAACAACCATAATGCAAATGCAAATAATCAAGTACAGGGTCCACATTACATGTATTAGTAATTTCCCACCCTTAACAGCAAGGTTAAATATATTATATTCATCCAAACACCATGCCCGAGGGCCTAAGCATACAATCTCTCATCAATCAAAATATGTCATGTATTTCAACCTAAGTCAAATCTACTCAATTAAACCTAGCATACTTGGATGACAAGCAGCTACTACAGAAGTTTGGATGCAAACTTTGGCTCCATGGAGGTGAAACCTGATGAGAAATCATCATGGAATCCATGGGTTTTACCCCATCTGAGCAGAAATCCCTCTTTTATATTGTTTCAAAGCCATAAGGCAACCTAGAAGGGTTTTGGAGCAACCCTCATCCTTTCTTCCAATTGAAAAGGGGAAACAAAAAATATAAAACATGTGTTCTGGGTTACTAGTTTTTTCAGTCTGCTGTAGCAGTCTGCCGGCCGCTACTGCGATAGCACTATAGCGGGAAATTTCCCGCTATAGCGAGATGATATCAGCCTAAGTAAAATTTCAAATTCTAAAATTTTTCATTGTGTCACCTCAATTTAATTTGAGTGTGTGTTTCAATATATTCCATAATCTGTAATGAGGTGCCCTTTCATAATGACTGAACAGGTCATTATAAATATACCAGGTATGCGATGATTTTCTTAGAAAGAGGAGAGAGATGATGAGTGCTAGAGGAATGCATGTGTGTTGTGCATTAGTGAGGAGTGATTGAAGAAGCGGAATAGTGATGAAGTCATGGGGAGTAGAATTTAAAGAGGGAAGAAGTGGGGGAGTTTTCCTTATTTATGGGAGAAGAAAGAGAGATTTGATTCCCATCGGTTAAATAAACTCTTTCTCCCAAAATTTCCTTATATTCCATTTTCAAAATGGATATGCAGTCTCCACGAGTTATGCTGAGGCTATACAAATTGTAGGCAGACTCGTAGCCAATGTAGCACACAACTAGAAATCTAATTTTTTTACAAAGTTACCACGAGAGTCACTACAGTTCGTGGAAATGCTCTATGACTCATTGGACCAATCGTGGTCACCAACCAGAATAAGTTGCAATATCTACAATTATCATGGTTGGGTTCATGACTCATAGGAGGCTTATAAGTTGGTAATCTACCAACTTATTTAGCCTTTATTCATGAATTATTGCCTTGATTAGATGTGATTCAGAAGCATTTTATGCCTTTATTGTGTTATATGTAGACACTATTGGTCAATTGAAGGAAAAAAAGGATTAGAACTCAAAATAGCTAAAAATGGATGCCAAGTTACAAAGATGATCGAAAGAGCAAGAGTTTGTCATGATATGCGAACTGATATATGCAGAACATGATGGCACTTGCATTTTATAGATGCCAGCACACAAGATAGTTGAAATGTTTCCTAACTTTCAGCATCTGCGTGACACAAGTGGCCAAGGGCGATCGCCTATACCGTAGTAGATGGGGTCGCAAGTGAAGAGAATCTCACTACTTCAACAACTTGGAACGTGCGAGCCACAAGTCACCATGGGCAGTTGTAGGTGCCTTTGCACATGGCTTTGCATATGTCTCGAAGCACAAAATGGTCCAGAATGTTATGGAATAATTGGAAAGCTTGCAAGACCTTTTTTGGGATCTGCGATATACAGCAATTTTTCAATTTAGAAATTAGCATAAAATGAGTATTGAATAGAGTACACCTTAGAATACAAGTTTTCTTCTTCTTTATATTGAAAAACACTATTTTTAATACTTGAGCTTTGAATTTGTAGCTAGTTATTGAAGAGTGAATGGAATTATTGAACACCCATTTGGTATATTCTCTTGTTCCTTCATTATGAGTAGCTAATTTCAATTCTAGGGGTGTGTGCATGATAGGTGTTTGAATTTGGGAATGGGTGTTGATTATTTGTGTTTATAATTGATTATTATGTGTGTATATTGAATTCTTCATAGTTTCACTATAAAATTAGTGGTTGCAAATATTAATTTAGCTTACTAATTGTGTGCTTACTTGAAGAAGAAGTACATCAATTAAGTAAGAATTCAATAGTGGGGATTTTGGATTTCCACCATAAATTGAGGCTAGAAATAGCTTTATTTAGGAAATTCCCACCTAAGAGTTGGGGCTAGAAATAGCCTAACTCACCTAAGCCTATTTAGTTGGTTTATTGCTCAATTATGGGGTTGGAAAGAGACCATAGTGTATATATGCTTAGTGGGTTGAAAAACAACTAATCATGATTATGACCAAGGCGACCCATACTTTGATTGAGAATTATCTTGAATAATCAACCCCTATCCAATTGTATGACCCCATCGAAATCACACCCCTAGCTTACTGTTCTTGATTAAAACAATCATGTATAGGTTGTTGTTTTGTTACAATTCTAATTCTAGTTCCCAAACCATTTCCCCCAATTTTTATTTACTTGTATGAACACTTTGCTTACTCTCGTTAATCGACTTGACATTTTGTGGTGAATCTCTGTACCAATATCTATGGATTAGACCCCGATCTCGTGTTGGGTTACCTATTATTTTGCTTGAAAATAGTGGCCACCTCCTTTGGGAGAATTGTTTTGAGTGTCATCAAAAGTGGCACTGTTGCTAGGGAATTACTTTTGATTTGCCATTTATTGTCTATTGATTCACTTTAGTTTAGCATCTTGCTCTCTTTTACGTTTTTATAGTTTTTGTTGTTTAAAACAGGTAACATATGAGCCATGCTAGAGAGCAAGGCAGTATGGATGGATTCATGGATGTGGAGAACGAGCTTGTTGTTCATGGTGCTGCAGGCACCACACGCTTACCTCCTACCATTGTCAATGCAGCTTTCCTTGAAACAAGCACAATGCTTTATTTGATATAAATGAAGGTATTGTTCTAAGGACCAGCAAGTGATCATGACAATTGACACATCTGGAACTTCATGAAAATATGCCAGCCCTTCATTTTTAACAACATTAGTCAAGAGTCAATTCGACTCCGACTATTTACATTCTCCCTCACAGGAGAGGAAATCACATGGATAGAAGAGCTTCCCAAGGGATTTATTACATCTTGGAATGAGTTAGTCAAGGCTTTCTTGGATAGGTTTCTTCCTCCCTCTAAGATATTGCAATTGCATGATGAGATAGCAAATTTTCGCCAACTAAAGGGAGAGCCTCTACATGAAGTATGGTTGTGTTTCAAGAAAAAGTTGTTGTTATGTCCGAAGCTATCGAATGGTGTTCTATTACAAAGATTTTATCGGGAACTTGATGCAATAAACAAGTCGATGGCAAAAAATATTGTGGGTGGATATATCATGGATCAAACATATGGTCTTGCTTTAGCTCTTATAGATAGAATGACAAAGACAAATAGAGCTTGGCACACAAACCAGGCTGAGGTGACAACTGGTGTCACCTCCTCCATCATGACTAATGCGATAAGAAGAAAAGAGGAAAAAAAATATGAAGTTATGGCCAAAATAATGACTCAAATTGAGTTGTTAGCCAAACACATGATGGGTGCTGGTACTAAAAGTGTTAATGTCGTTGGATTGTATAGGGCCAAAAGCCATGATAAAGTTGGTGTTTACACATCGACAGATGAAAAACCTTTTTATTTGATGGTGGGTTCTTATCCCGGGTACCAAGGTTCAAATCAAGGCACTTGGTGACCTCAGGAGGATAATCAAGATTGGAACTGGGAGAGAAGTAACTAATAGAGAGATCATGAGCAAGGACAGGACCATGATGGTCCATGGAGAGATCAAGAAAGAGATGGTGATCGCTACAATCACTGAAGTGCTAGCCCATATGTGCCTCCAACCAAGGAAGATGTTTCTCTAGTCTACCAGCTATTAGTAACCCCACTAGTTCAAAATTAGAAGAGATGTTAAAGGTTGTGTTGAAAAAAGTAGAGTCTACAGATAATAGGGTGAAGGACTTAGTAGGCATTTGGCCATGAGAATTTTTCACTTTTTTCCAAAAATTTATTTCACTCTTTTTCGGAAATAGTGTTTGGCCATAAAAATTCCAAATACAACTTCCGAGTTGTATTTGGAAAAGTTCCAACTCACTTTTTAATTATTTTTTTTTGAAAAAATTCTAAATTTTTTATTTTCATAAAATAACCCCATTTAAATTATATTTCATTTTTTAAATCATATTTTATGTTTTTTTAAAATATATATTTAAGATCTAGATAATTATTGCAAAAGTTATGGCCAAACACAACTCCAACTCCAACTCCAACTTTGAAAATTTCAAAAAAGTAAAATATTTTTTGGTTCTCATGGCCAAATGGAACCTTAAAGAGTGATGTGTCTACCCTTCACCAATCCATGAGCTCTTATTCAGCGTCGATCAAAACCTTGGAGGCTCAAATGAACCATCTATTCAACTCAAATAAACCCCCTAGCGATACTCTTGCTACTCTGAAAAATGATGGCCATGTCATGGCTATAGTCACTAGAAGTGGAAAGATTCTTGATAAAGCTGGTGTTACAACCAAAGAAGTTGCACTTGAAAAGAGAAGGAGTGAAGATCCGGATATTGGGGTGAAGCTTAGTGCACCCAATGTGATTATTGATAAAAAGAATGATGAAGTGCGAGATGAGACTCCATGTAGTGAAGCAGAGCAAGTTGAGTCACCTCCCCAAGTGGTGGTAGATCTTGAGAAAGCAACAGAGGACCAAGTTTCTTTTGAGCCAAGGCAGGTGCCTAAGTGTCCTCCTTCGTATCCTCAATAGATGATTAAGAAAAAGGAGAGTAACCAATTTAAAAGGTTTGTGGATTTGTTTAGCAAGCTCTCGGTAAACATTCCCTTGGTTGACGTTGTAATGCAAATGTTGAGCTATGCAAAATTTATAAATAAGTTGTTGAACAAGAAGAGAGTGATTGATGTAGGGATGGTGGAAGTGTTCCACAATTGTAGTGCAGTCATGACAAGTAACTTTGCAGCCAAGAGAGAAGATACGGGTGCTTGATACGCCCAAATTACACCTCCAAAAGAAGCATAAAGCGGTCGTTGCTCAAATATAGAACTTAACCAAGGTTAGGGATGATCTCACAGGGAATATGGTAGGATCTCGGTCAACTATGTATTTTCGCACTCTTAGCCGTCTTATTTCCCTAAAGGGGGGGTTTAAGTAACAGTTAATGTTTGTAAATTATTAAAAACAAGTAATCATCAAGTATCAATATTGTTGTGATTCAGAGAGAAGATGGACTAGGATTGTGTTCCCCATGAGTTCATAATGCTGTAGTCATTGTACTAGCAATCTATTCTGGTGCTTAGCATAAAAGATTGGTAAGTTAGGTTCACCTAAATGGTTGGTACCCTAGATAGATGAATTTCACCATGCAACTTGGTCCGTCTACGTGTGTGCGCTTTACTAACCCTTACCTTTACTCCCAGATTAGCTATTTTTGGACAAGGTCAAGCTATTAGATGAGGGTTGATAGCCTCAAATCTCTGTTCTAACCAACCTTTTTCCCATTTGTTACCTCCTTGATTTGGTAAGTATGAATAAGGCGAGTTCTAATGTTGGACATCGTTAAAAAGCAATCAAAGCGAAGGGAAGAACAATACATGTATAAACACTGTCTTAGAGTTGCAAAGTACTTTGCCTACTTTGTTAATCCTAATGGTCCCCACAACCCTAGTTGTGAATTTAGCTACTCATGTTCATAAGTAAATACTCAGAAGTTGTTGAAGAATTCATGATCATATACTTACAAGAAAGAGTAAAGAAATTCAAAAACTTGAATAATTGAAGAAGAATCAAGAATCAAGAACCAATGAATATGTTAATCTCTCAAAACCAAGAACAAATCAATACCAAGTGTTTACGAATATGTTTCCAACAAAATATGGAGCATAAAACATAAAAGAAAACCTAGGAAAGGTATTTATAGACATCACAAATCCTATCCTAAACAGACAAGGAAAACTGTATTTGGCAACTTCCACGGACACAATCCACGGTGTGTGGAAACTTATACGGGTCGTGAAACCTCTTCGTGAAACTCGAGATCCATATCATCTTGCAGGTTCACTTCCACGAGTTCACTCGATGGTTCATGGATTGCTTTATGGCCCATGGATTGATCTCGTGGATCTCAGAGTATTTGCCTTCTTGCAGCTTTACTTCCACAAAGTTGTTACACAACTCATGGATTAATCCACGGCTCATTGAATTGCCTCGTGGATCTCAGACCTTTTTCTCATCCTCTAATCAGATTCCACAAACAAGAATGATGACTCGTGAAAAGGTTCACGGCTCATGGAAACCTTACATAGAACTCAGGCTTCAAGCACCATCTACAGTACTCTTTCCACGGCTGACTTCCATGACTCGTGGATGTTTTCACGGCTTGTAGAGTTGAGTCGTGGAAGTCAGTTCCAGCCTATTTTGCACTATTTTTTCTGTACTTTGCCTCCAAACCCTGTATTCCTGCAAACAACTCAAAAACACATCAAAACTACTAAAAATTGCTAAAGAACATACTCCAACTCCAAGTTTTAAGCGTTGAAAGTGCCGTAAAAGCATGGCACATCAACACCCTCAACTTAAAACCATTGCTTATCCTCAAGCAATAAAACAAAACTATCCTAGAACAACACTTTAGCAAAAGAAAACTAGGAAGTATAGCAGTCACATGGTTTAAACAGTTCAGCTCACAACCAATGCTCCTCTCTTTCTCAGTATAAAACAAGTGAACATGTACCATTCATCAATACAACACAAGAGGATCCATGGATGAAATTATCATATCAATAGAGAAGCTACCATACACAAATGACACTTATACTAACAGTCTGCAATCAATGTTACTCTAGTTCCCTCACTACAAAGAAGTCCCAATCACACAGTAAACCATTAAATATCTGGGATTGAACTAGAACACTCACACTCACAAAGAAGTTCAAGCAATGCATGCACAATACCACAGGTTTGCCCTTATTTTTTATGCCTCGATTTTCGAACAGTTGGACTAGGATATTTATAAGACTTTACTCGGCTTGTAACGAAGGCTTGGGGATGGGTATGGTATATTTAGGAAATAGTGACTACGCCCTCCTTGACACTATGCTATGTTTCTTTCACTCTCAGACCACTCTTTTTTTCCTCCCTTATTCCCCCTTTTTCATTCTTTTTCCATCAAGTGACAGGTGTGGCTTGTATTTCAAAATCACCTTCTTTTTCATCATATTTTCTTCTTTTCTTTATTTTCTCTATTTTTTTCTTTCTTTCTTTAGCAATCACTAAAGAGTCAATTTCAACTCAAAATATAACCACACCCGTTATATTTTCCTCCATTTTAATCACTAACCTTTTCTTTTCTTACCCCATACTTCTCATTTACCTCCATAGTTGCATCTTTCAACTTAGGTGATTTGCCTAAGTTGAGGTGCACAATGTCCAAGGAGGGACTAGGGCCAAACTAAAAGTTCATAGAAAATAGGGAAGGTGAATAGGCTAAACAACAAAAAAGAGTCAATTTCAACTCAAAATCAGGGATCAAGGGATATTAAATTCATTTGGATGGTAATTTAGGCTAAGTGGACTCTTTCAAAGATGGCCTATGCTCCTTTCCTAACCAACTATCCTACAGTCTAGGCAAGACTAACTGGGAAAGTTCTAGATTGGCACACAATGCAAGAACAGTACAAATGCAGCTCACGCATACATGGCACAGAGTAAAACAACAAATTGCTAACTATCAGGTTCATGCCCTAGATTAAGCCATTCATCAAATCGATAATCATCATGTCATGCACAGATCAATAGCAGTCAGTCTATCAAAATGGTAATCATGTCACACAAAAATTTGAGGGGTCTCTATCTTTCAGCCAAAAATCAATTTCAAAATTAGACCATGGACTGCACTAAGTTCTTATTCTTCTTTCACTACAAACAATATATCTAAATATGTTGGTTCAACAGAAATAAAGGTCCATGGGGAAAGAACACAGAAAGAAAACCCCACAGACTCGGATACTCCATGGTACCCTCTTTGGGTTGCCTCCTAAGTAGCACTTGATTTAATTTCATGGCACAATGCGGGTCTCTTGTCTACTCAAACTTTTCAAAGATACCCATTAAAATACATGGATGGTTGCTGACCCCACCCCACCAAATAAAAATGTACAGTGTCCTCAATGCACAAAGAAAAGTAACTATGTAGGAAGGCAGGAACATACATGTAGTGCCTAGACACTGGTGTCCGGTGGTGGAGATACAACCTGCAGTGTGGCACTCGTATCAGAAATAGTGGCGGCGGTAGTGGACATCATTCTTAATTGATCAATAAAAGTAGGGACAATAGTAGGTGCCCTACCAGTAGTGGCAGACTCTGGAATCTCAAGAGTAGAAGACGTGGCTCCTCCAACAACTGGAACCAAACTAGTGGACTCACCCTGAAGTCTATGCCACTCCGCCTCCTCACGAACTCGTATCTCATCTAAGGATAGTCGCATGGCAGTAGCAGTGTCTCTTTTCAGCCTCTTTGGATACGACTTACTTACCGACGGCACCTCAGTGTTCACCCTCTTTTCTCTGGCACTCGGGAGCATAGGCTCCTTCTCAGTAAATAAATCAACCACCTAGCATAAAATTGTTGGGACCTCAATAGGGATAGAAGGCACAACAAGAGTGTGGCTAGTGTCAATAGATCTGATCTCATCTTTAAGCCTTGTCATCTCCTCCTGTATATGTCCCAAACTAGGGCTCTGTATAGTCTGCGACCAAGTATTCACTCGGCACTCAAATCCATCTATTCTCTTGAACATCTCACGAGCGACCTGATCTATCTTATTCTTTACCCTAGCCTCATCGGCTGCAACAGTGGACCTTACCCAAGGTTTTAGCTGCTCAAACAAGTCATTCACTTGCTTATCTATATTGGTCTGGTGCTCTATCAAATTTCGGAGAAACTCTGCAGTGATGGTAACTATACTAGAAGAATTTGTGCGCGGGGGTGCTGTAGAAATACCAACTAATGGCTGGGAAGTCAAGGGCGCAGAAAGTGAAGTTGTAGTACCCTCGGCAGCTATACTCACCCCTATATCAGGAATATCTAATAGGTCTCTCGCTACTGAGGATCCTTCAACTCTCACCGTTCCAGCTGAAAAGATGATGAAGCTCGCCTATGTGTAACTGGGTTAGTAGCATCCTTTATCAACTTGACATCCTATGTTTGAGTCACCTCTATCGTTTTCTACATCAGGCATCCTCGGTACTGTCGATTCCATTCATAGGCAGTGAATTAAGCAGGGAAAAGGTATGATGGTACTGGGTCTGAATTCCCGCTCATGAATCTCCTCAAGGATGCAGTGGGGGACATTTATAGTACTGTACAGTCAGGTGTCAGTGTATTGTTCACCTGAGTCACACAAATTCGAAACAAGACAATGGCCCACCAAAACTTGCAAGCAAATTTCAAGAATGCCTTTTTGATGTCACCTCTATGAACCCATTCTACATCCTCGCCATTTTCCGCTATGTATCTTGCAACCTATCTCAATAGATCAGCTCTCTGAACTGGTCTCTCATTTTTAGTTTATCTTTGACCATCTTTATTTTATAGTCAAATTCGGTTGCGTCAACTTATAGCTCATGCTCTGGCCCGAACAGAAAGCAGTGCATAGTATGCTCGGAGATATCAATGGGTGCATGTTGCACCAAGGTGCTAGTGAGTAGGGCAGTTCCTGATATTATTACCTTGGCTGAAGGAGCTGACTTCCCGTGGCTGCAAATGAGGATAGTAGTTTCCTGAAGGCTCATCCATCCAACCACATCGATAGTGAGTAAATATAACATAGATATCTGGTACAGACGCTAAGCCCTCGGTCCAAATCCGTAGCTCCTCAAAGATGCCCTTTTTGGGAAAACCTCTATCAGATAGGGATGCACCCTGAATATAGTTGTCCCTTATGCTTGGAACACACCATCTCCAATTTTCCTGAGCCTCAGGTCTTTGTACCCTGTCTGCCTCTTCGTGAATCTAAGTCTCAGCTTTTAGAGTGGCCGGACTGGTGGAACTTTTATCACCCGAGTTGGACTCAGCATTATCAGACTCTTCATCTTCCCCAGTCCCAGTCCTGGTCTCTGTATTACTCTCCCGGTTACTATCTCCTTTGTCAGATGACCCCTCTCCCTTTTCAATCTAAGGCAAATTGGTCGCTACCTGTGGTGAAAATTTGAGGGCTAGCTATAGTGTTGCCTCCTCAAGCTGCATGTGTCTGCGTCCCTCACCTCATGGTTTGAGGAACTACATTAGGGTCTAGTTGTATCTCATATACCTCCTTGGATCCACTATTTCCAGCTTCATCGGGCTTATCTGTGAGTCTAGCCTTGAATTAATGAGCCCCTTCTTTAATTTATTTTGATGTGTGGCCTTTACCCATCATTGGGGTGTTATTTGGTGGTGTGGTATCTGCGGGGGGAAATATCAGTACAGCAGAAACAGGCAAACAAAGAAATAAATTTCAATTTTTCTGTACTTAGGAATCCATGAGTGGGTTTCACGGCCAGTGGAATGAACCACGCCTCGTGAACACCCCTCGTAGTTTTTAGGAAAAAATAATTGCTTGCAAGTCTGAGTTCCACGAGTGGCATCTACGACTCATGATTTGATCCATGACTTGCGATTACCCTCGTGGAAATCAGACAATTTTAACTGTCTGCAAGTCTGAGATTCACGAGTGTCATCCATGACTCATGGTTTGATCCATGGCTCGTGGATGACCCTCGTGAAAATCAGACCTGAGAATAGTCCTCTAATCTAATTTTTAGGAGTGCATTCCATGGTCCTTGGAATGAACCACGACCCATAGAATGCTCTTGTGATCACTGTAACAGTAGAAAACTAATCTTTTTCAATTTTGTTTATACTTTCAGCCACTTCCAACATTGATACACAATAATTAATTTAATACAAGTATTTGCTCATGAAAAACCATCATCCCCTAGGGTTTGACATCAATTTTAAACAAAAATCACCCTGGGTCCAGTTCTTGCATTCAAAAATTTAAACACAATAAGAGCTTTGAGTATACCTTAAGATGATTTTGGTTTTAAATGAGCAAATACTTGCAATGGACTAATAACCCATGTGACCCGCGACTTGCTTAGCTTGGGAGGGTCAATTTTGGAACTTTCTTGTGAAGAACATGATGAGTCGAGTTTCTAGGGTTATTTTGGGAATACTTAATCGATTAGGAGATGAAAGTGAAGGGTTTTGGTATTTGATTGTGAGTAGGAGAGTGTAGGGGTCGATTTTTGTTATGAAAATAGGGGAAAATTTGATTTAGAAGGAATTTTAAACAAAGAAAACTGCGGGTTGGATCAAGTCCATCGGGTCAGCAGAATCCAAAAAAAGAAACTTACCTGAGTTCCACGAGCATTATTCACAACTTGTGGATTAAACCACGGTTCATAGAACATGCTAGTGGAACAAGTCCTGCCAATGCGAAATTCCTCTGATTATTATGAGCCAAAACCACGACTAGTGATTGGAATCATGGCTCATTGAACTGGCTCATGGAATCTATACTGCAGATGGCCAAAATCATCTGATTTCTACGACTAGTAACCATGACTTGTGATTTGAAGCACGGGTCATGGAACTGGATTGTAGATTATGTTCTGCACTTGGTCAAATTCACCTGAGTTCCACGAGTATAGTCTACAACTCGTGGACCTATCCACGGTCCATGAACCTTGCTCGTGGAACCTCACTTACCCTCTTTTCTGATTTTATCTTTTCCAGAACCTTTCCTCCACTTGTGCATGCACACAAAACAAACATTAGCCTTGGGTTGCCTCCCAAGCAGCACTTGATTTAACATCGCGGCATGATGCGGGTCACTTGACTACTCAGACTTTATCAAGTTTTCTCATAGGTTGCCTCCAATGCAGCGCCTGATTTAACATTACGGCATGACACAGGTCACTTGACTAATCAGACTTCATCAAGTTTACCCATAGGTTACCTCCCATGCAGCGCCTGATTTAACATCATGAAATAATGCAGGCCACTTGATTACTCAGACTTCATCAAGTCCCTTAGTTACTAAGAATTCACCAAGGGTCCAAACTTCAATAGCTTTTAGATCCGATGTCGTTCCCAAATAAGCCTTGATACGCTGACCATTTGCTTTGAACCTCTTGCCCACATGATTTTCAAGCTCTACGGCACTATGTGGGAATACTTGTACCACTTTGAATGGTCCAATCCATTTGGACTTCAACTTGCCAGGAAATAAGAGAAGTCTAGAATTGAACAGTAGGACCAAATCACCCAGCTGGAAATCTCTCTTCTTAATCTTTCGGTCATGATACAACTTCATCTTTTCTTTGTATAAGGCTGAACTTTCATAGGAGTTGAGGCAAAACTCATCTAACTCGTTCAACTGCCTAAGCCACTGAAACGATATTGCAGACCTGTCTAAATTCAACTCTTCAGTGCCCACATGGCCTTATGCTCAAGCTCAACTGGTAGATGACATGCCTTCCTAAACACGAGCTGATATGGTGACATACCAATTTGTGTCTTGTACGCAGTCCAGTACGACCACAAAGCATCATCTAGTTTCCTAGACCAATCCGTTCTATTTGCATCCACAGTCTTTGATAGGATTGACTTTATCTCGCGGTTAGAAATCTCAACTTTCCCACTAGTCTGAGGATGATAGGGGGTTGTAACTTTGTGTTTCACTCCATACTTCTCAAGCAAAGCATGAAACAGCTTATTGCAAAAGTAGGAGCCTCCACCACTAATAATTTCCCATGGTGTACCAAATTTGGAAAAGATGTTCTTTTTCAAGAACACTATGACACACTTTCCTTCGTTCGTGGGAAACGCAACCGCCTTCACCCACTTAGATATGTTGTCAACAACAACCAATATGTATCTCATCCAATTGGACATCACAAACGAACATATGAAGTCAATACCCCACACATCAAATAATTCAATCACAAGTATAAGGATGAGAGGAAGCTCATGCTTTATTGATATACCACCTTCCCTTTGACATCGATTGCAAGCCTTAGCAAAATCATGAGATTCCTTATGGATGGTTAGCCAATAGTAGCCGCATTGCAAGATCTTATGAGCTGTTCAGATACCACAATGATGCCCCCCAACAAGGGATGAATAGCAAGCCTCTAATACCTCTATCATCTCCGCTTCAGGCACATATTTATGGATCATGGTGTCATCACATACTCGAAACAATAATGGCTCCTCCCAGAAGAATTTCTTAACATCAGACATGAACTCTCTTCGCTAGTGGATAGACATACCAGGAGGCACCACATCACTCGGCAAATAGTTGGCAAAGTCTACAAACCATGGAATCAGATCTTGAGAGGCAGCCAACACTTTATCGTCTGGGAACCAATCATCATTCTCTTATTCATCATTCAACTTCAGCATCGTTTCTTCCTCCAATCTTGACAAGTGATATGCTACCTGATTTTCTGTACCCTTACGGTCCTTGACCTCAAATTCAAATTCTTGTAGCAGTAACACCTATCTAATCAACCTAGGTTTTGCATCTTTATTCTCCATAAGGTACCTAAGAGCTGCATGGTTAGTGTGCACAATTACCTTAGTGCCAAACAAATAAGATCTAAACTTCTCGAATGCAAAGACCACAACAAGCAGCTCATGTTCTGTCACTGTATAGTTCTTTTGAGCAGGGTTAAGTTCTTTTCTAGAATAGTAGATAGGATGGAGAATATTTTTGCGTCTTTGGCCTAGGAATTCTCTTAGCGCCACTCCACTAGAATCATACATAACCTCAAAAGGCTGAGACCAATCAGGTGAAACAATAATGGGTGCGGAGATCAACTCTTTCTTAAGGCATTCAAATGCTTTCAGACATGCATCATGAAAAACAAACTTCACTTTCTTCTCCAATAATTTGCACAAGGGATGTGAAATTTTAGAGAAATCCTTTATAACCCTGCGATAGAAACCAGCATGCCCCAAAAAGCTTGGGATAGCCTTCACAGAAATTGGAGGAGGCAACTTTTCAATCACATCTATCTTCGCTTTGTCAACCTCAATACCTTGCTTGGAAATCTGATGGCCAAGCACTATGCCCTCTTTGACCATGAAGTGACACTTCTCCCAATTCAGCACTAAGTTGGATTCTTCACATCTCTTTAGCACACAACTCAGATGAGCCAAACAATCATCGAAAGAGTTACCAACTATAGAAAAATCATCCATGAACACCCCTATAGTTTCTTCCACCATATCTGATAATATTGACATCATATATCGCTAAAATATCGCCGACGCATTGCATAACCTAAATGGCATCCTCTTGAAAGCAAACATCACATATGGACAGGTGCAAGTGGTCTTCTCTTGGTCTTCAGGAGCAATCAAGATCTGATTGTATCCTCAATAACCATCAAGAAAATAATATTATCATCTACCAGCAAGATAGTCTAACATTTAATCCATGAATGGCATTAGAAAATACTCTTTCCCGGTCCAAGAATTCAGCTTTCTGTAGTCCATGTATACATGCCAACCTGTGACTGGCCTCATTGGAATTATCTCATTCTTAGCATTAGAAACCACAATGATTCCACCCTTTTTAGGTACACACTGAACCAGGCTCACCCTTGTTATCTACAATAGGGTAAACCATGCCTACATCCAGTCACTTGATGATCTTCTTCTTGAAAACCTCTAGCATAGGCTGATTCAACCTACACTGGTGCTTAATACTCGAAGTGCAATTTGGATCGAGCTAAATTTTATGCATGCAAATTCCAGGCAGAATCCCAATAATGTCAGTAATGGACCAACTAATGGCCCTCTTGAACTTTCTCAGAATAGAAACCAGAGCTTCAACATGTCCTTCATCTAAGTCTACAACAATAATAACTAGAAAGGTGTCAATAGCTCCTAAAAACACATATCAAAGGTAGGTGGGAAGTGCTTTGAGCTCTAACACTGGAGGCTCCTCAATAGATGGTCTAACTGGTGGGGTCTGCTGATTCTTCAAGTCCAAATCAAGATTCTTTGAGCATAAGTATAAGACCACATACCTTAAAGTGCTTCCACCATATCATCATACTTATCAATATCCTCTTTGTCAAAATTCATAATAACAATTGCAAGTGCTTCTACACCAAGTCTCTCTTCAACAGGCACTATTAGCTACTCCTCATCAACTATATCTAGAACTGATACTACGCGCATGTCATCATGGTGTTTTATTGACTGATAGACATTGAAAGTTACCACCTTATTATTAAGTCTGAATTTCATCTACCAAATCTCCAAGTCAACTAAAGGGCATCCAGTGAAAAAGGAATGGGCATCCCAAGATGATGGGAACCTCAAAATCAACCTCACAGTCAAGGATCACAAAGTCTGCAGGAAATATGAAGGTGTCAACATTTACAAGTACATCATAAAGAATCCCCAATGTCCATTTCACCGTGCGATCTTCCATAAGAAGTCGCATTGTAGTCGGTTTAGGGGCTTCCAAGCCCAATTATTTTAACACTGCTAGTGGTATCAGATTAATACAAACACCCAGATCACACAATGCTTTTGAAAAATAGAAGACTCCAATCATGCAAGGGATAGTAAAAGCTCCAGAATCTTCCTTTTTTTGCCCCAGAGAATGGGAAGCTATTGCACTATAGTAGTTCAAGTTAATAGTTGGCTCAACACTTACAGTTCTCTTCTTTGTCACCAGATCCTTCATGAACTTTGCATACCCAGGCATCTGCTCCAATGTTTCAACTAAAGGATTATTCATTAAAATTTATTTCATTATGGAGATGAACTTGTAATATTTACCTTCCTCGGCCTTTTTGATCAATCTATATGGGTAAGGTGGAGGAGGTAATAGTATGGGCTTCAAGACCTGTGGAACCTCTTCGTTCTTCTCCTTGGTGGCTTTGGACTTCATCTTAATTAGACTTTCATTACTGCCCTTTTCCTCTGAATCGACCACAGTTTATGAATCATCTTTTTTAGGTTTGGCCGGCTCATCAACAACTATAGGAATAGAAGGATCAATAGTCATGCAATGCCTATCATTTTTTTGATTCTGGACTATATTACTAGGAACTTTACCCTTCTGATGCGGATTCAAAGTTGAAGATATCTGGTTTAACTGTTGCTCTATTTGCTTGATGGTGACGACATATAGCTCTACTTTCTGATTCATGCATGCAATGTCAGCACGCATCTCCTTCAAATTACCATCAGTCGAATCCACCTTCAGCAACACCTTGGTCAATATCTCTTTGACTTTTGGCTACTCAGATCCTGCTTCATGGTTACCAGGAGGGACATACAGGCTGCTTCTATTATTCTTGTAGCCATCCCTCTTGTTCTAGTCACTATCCCTATCTCTACCCCTGCTCTAGTCTCTATAGCCAGACCGGTTATAGTTATCATCTCTATCTTTGTTCTGACCTTGATTTCCTTGGCCATTGGCCTGGAAACCCTTCACTTGATCATTCAAATAAATAGATTTTTCATCAGATTCGGGTCCATCCTATCTTGGTGCTTTACCATGTGAACCTACAGCATTCACCTTCTCTGATCCATTATTAAGGATTTGTTTTGCAAATAGATCTATACTAGTTTTTAATCCTGTGACGTCCTGTCTAATCTCCTGCAATTCCTGATGGCCTATGGATGTCCTAACTGCATACATTCCTACTGAACTCTCAGCATCTCTCATATACCAGCCCTTGTTCATCTTGATAACTCTAATAAGCCTCTCAGAAAGCTTCGATGTAAGTATTCTCCATGAACTTTCCTCCACTGATTGTATCAACTACTGCCTTGGTGTTCGCATTTAGTGCTCTGTAGAAGATCTCCATCAAGTGCTCTGAAGGGATCCCATGATTCGATACCTATTTTAGCTTCTTATTGAACCTAAGCCATGTTTCATATAGTGCCTCGATGGGTAACTGCTTGAAGTTATAGACTTCCTTCTTGAGCTGCAACATCTTTTATGGAGGAAAGAACCTCTCCAGAAAGTGACTTCTCAATTCCAGCTATGTGTATATTGAGTTTTTAGGTAATTCAGTAAGCCAAAGTGTTGCTTCTCCAGTCAAAGAAAATGGAAACAATCACAATCTGCTAGTATCTTGGGATACTCCTGGCATATTGTAAGCTGTACATATCCCCATAAAGTTTACCAAGGGTAAATTCGCACAATCAGTAGCCTTGCCAGCAAATAATCCCTTTAGGTTCATCAACTGGATCATAGTGTTTGTAATGTCAAACTTTGTACCATCGAACGGTGGTGGCAATACTATGAGGCATGTTATTCCTATGTCATTGGCATCATCATCATCAATATTGTAGAAAGAGATGTGTCAGGGCTGCTAAAACGGACGACCTCTATTCCCTCTCAGGCCAACTGGATCGTAATGTATATTGCATCTAGCTGCCTCATCTCTCATAACTTGAGCATTCAATGCATCTCTGCTTCCTCAGCTATAGCATTTCAATTTGCTAAGTCTGTGGCAACCTGAGCATCATGTGAGATTTGGAAATCTTCTTCTGAAAGTTACTTCTTTTGTTCTTCAGCCAACATCTAGTCTACGGCCTCTTCCAGTGTCTCGACAACCACCTTATTTACTATGTTTCTCAGAGTTTGTTTGTCATGCCCCGAGGCTACCCCTTAGATGCAACACGGTGCTAAGTGTCACAAGTGACTCTAAGCTAACCATGGCATGGCATATTTATACAAGTTCAATTTTGAAAACATGTATTGTGCGGAAGCTAAAAAAATAATTTAATAACTTAAACGGGGAAGAATCCAAATATATGAATATATAAAATATATAAATAGTATAGTGCTGACTGAAAACAACACTAACAACTACTGAAACTTAGTCTATGTCTGAAAGCCTCTAACTGATATGAGTTGCTGGGACATGCCCCCAGCTAACTCTAACAAAACTGAAACTGAAAAGTAAATACTGAAAGTAAAGCATGTCTATCATCCTTAAACTATGAGGACTCACCACTGAACTATTGAGTATGGACTGGAAGTCAACTAAGCGTAGTTTGGATGCTGAGTGCCTGAACCTACATCATAAAATGATGTAGCAAGAAAGTATGCGTCAGTACTTTGAATGTACTGAGCATGCAGGATATGTACTAAGCTGAACAATAAAGAACTGAGCATAAGCATGAACATACTGAAATATAACTGAAAACTGGACTGGATACAATGACCAAGTACAAATCATGAATATAACATGTTGAACTGAATACTAAAATAAATACTAGGAACATGGTCAATGCAATATGAGTATGACTGTGGAAGATACTATTAACCGACATACCCCAATTTGAGCTAACTATGGAGCCAACCTGTAACCCTGGATGGGAGGGCGTTCATACTTTGCCAAGGATACGAACAAGTCTGGCGTGGATCCACTAGTGATGTCCTCAAGGGACAAGGAGGTGCAGCCTAGACTGACAGCTGACTCCTTTAATACCTACGGTGGCGCCGTAGTTCTGGGACTTGGGGACTGCTACTAAAGGTTTTAGCCTAAACTGACAACTAAGCTTTCATCTCTTCGTCTGCTCGATAATGAGTCTACTCCAAACTGAATATAATCAATAATGCACTAAAATAATAGATAGCTCAAAAAATTGATAATTAACTGAGAATGCGACATAAACATACTGAAGGATATGGCATTTAAATTCTGAAACATAGTTATTTGACTGATCTACCTAGCAAGCATAATCTATGAAGTACTGAAAATTATGACAGGCTAGGGTTCTGAATTCTAAACATGAACTGTAGTAATTCTCCAAGAAATTTGGACTAATCATCACATGAGTTATAGCATCTGAATAGAAAGGAAAATTCTAAGATTTTTGAACCGTAGGTCTAATCAATCATGGAGAAACTGAAGAAACTAACTGAGTTCTAGGGACCTAATGGGTGAAAGGAACCCACTAGTGAAATCCCACATACCTGGTGAAGAAAACTACAGAGAAATCCCTTGGATTTTGGGGCTGAACTTGAAGAAGGCCTCTGCTTGTTCTTGAGAGAAAACTATTGCCTCTTTCTCTTCTTTTCTTTCTAAGTCTAATGATTTTAGGAGAATGAAGGTTTTAGGTAGTTTTTGACTAATTAATTAGGCTTAGAATAGTCAAAACATCGTAGCTTAGGCTTTAAAAGAGAAAGAAAATGTCTGGAATGCCCATGGAAAATAAATAGAAAAACTGCTGAAATTTGTGACTCAGGGAACATGATTTTGTTTTATGGCTCGTGGAAAGTTCCACGGGTCATGGAACCCTATCGTGGTTAACTGGTCCTAAAATTTGAGCTACTGGATGGAACTCCATGAGTTGGGTTCACAACTCGTGGAAGCTTCCACAGGTCGTGGAATCCCGCTCGTGGTTCCTGAGCTGAATTCCTTGATCTCTGAATATTGGTTCCACGGGTTGGGTTCACGACTTGTGGAAACTCCCACCGGGTCATGGAACCCATTCGTGAACCCTGGGAACTTAAGGTTGGGCTACTGTAAAGTGGTTCCATGAGTTGGGTTTAGGACTCGTGGAAACTTCCACAGGCCGTGGAACCCAATCGTGGTTCCTGGGAGTCATCTGCTAGGAAGATGCCACGGATGACTTCTACGGTCCGTGGAAATTTCTACGGTCCATTGACTCAAGTCGTGGGATGAAATTCAGAGGATCAGTCCTCTGATATTTGTTGCACGAGTCTAGTCCATGACTCGTGGACTATTTCATGGCTCGTGAAAGCGACTCATGGTTTTGCTGACAGTTGAAAAAATTTATTTCCTCTAGTTTTCTGAGCTAAGTCTGGGTTTAGAAGTCCTGAGGTGTTACAATATCTCTCCCTTGGGATCATTCGTCCTCGAATGAAGACTAAACAAGCTGAGTTTGGAGAGAAAGAGCTGCAATCTGTACCAACTAGGTATAAGAAATTGATATCTAACTGAACTGAGTTCCATGATCATCCAATTAAGCTGAAATGCAAGGATAACTAATGGAACTAGGTATAGAGACTGAATTACACAAGTGTAAACTGAGAGACTGGAGAGGAACTATTACCTCAAGCTGAAATTGAGTCGGAAGGAAAGAGGTGAGGGTACTTGGCCATCATGGCTGGTTCTGCTTCCCAAGTAGCTCCCTCTACGGACTAGTTCCTCCACAACACCTTTACTGAAGCGACTTCCTTATTTCTCAACCTACGAACCTGACGGTCAAGAATCTCGACTGGAACCTCCTCATAGGTGAGGCTATCCTTCACAGCCAAACTCTCTAAGGGCACTATTGATGTCGGGTCACCCAAACACTTCTTCAACAAAGAAATGTGAAAAACTAGATGAACCGCTGCTAGTTGTGCTAGCAACTCTAACTCATAAGCCACATTACCAACCAAATTCAAGATTTTGTAAGGACCTACATACCTGGAACTGAGCTTCCCCTTCTTGTTGAATCTCATCACCCCCATTATGGGTGACACTTTTAGGAAAATCCAATCATCGATTTCAAACTCTAAATCTCTTCTCCTAACATCTGCATAGGACTTCTGACGACTCTGAGTTGTCTTTAGTCTATCTCTGATGAGCTAAACTTTCTCTATAGCCTCATGAACCGAGTTTGGCCCAATCAAGGCTCCTTTACCTACTTCAAACCAACCTACTGGTGACCTGTATCTACCCCCATTAAGTGCCTCATACGGGGCCATCTGAATACTAGAGTGATAACTATTATTGTAGGCGAAATCTATAAGAGGTAGGTGATCATCCCAACTACCCTTGAAATCGATCATGCAAGCTCTCAACATGTCCTCTAAGGTCTGAATAGTACGCTCTTCCTGACCATCCATTTGCGAATGAAATGTTGTGCTAATATTCACCTGAGTACCAAGACCTTTCTGAAAAGACTTCTAGAAATGAAACGTAAACTGAGAACTTCTATCTGAGATGATAGACAAGGGAACCTCATGCAACCTGACTATCTCGCTGATGTAGATCCTGGCATAATCCTCCACTGAATTTGTAGTCTTGACTAGCAAGAAGTGATCTGACATAGTGACTCTATCCACTATCACCCAAATTGAGTCATACTGTCTGCGAGTACGAGGTAATCCCGTAATGAAATCCATGTTGACCACTTCCCACTTCCAAGTAGGAATGCTAATCTCCTGAGTCACACCTCCTGGTTTTTGATGTTCCACTTTAACCTGCTGACAGTTACGACACTTAGCCACAAAATCTGCGATGTCCCTCTTTATGTCATTCCACCAATAAACTTCTCATAGATCACAGTACATCTTAGTGGCACCTGGATGAATGGAATATCTGGAATTGTGGGATTCTGTAAGGATTTGCTGCCTTAACTCACCCACCTTAGGAACACATAAGCGACCCTGATAACTAAGCACACCATCTCCCCCTTGGGAGAAAACCTTAACTCTCTGTTGATGAACTGCACCCTTCAGCTGAAGCAATATAGGGTCATTATCCTGTTTCTCCCTAACCTCTGCTACCAATGAAGATTTTGATCTATTATAGACTATCACACTACTATCTGACATGTCCATAAGGCAAACTCCTAAGCAAGCAAGCCAATGAACATCTCTGGCTAATTCTCTCTTCTCTTCCTCAACATGTGATACGCTACCCATAGACAGTCGACTGAGAGCATCAGCCACTACATTGGCCTTACCCGGATGGTAAAGCATATTTATATCACAATCCTTGAGGAACTCAAGCCATCTCTTCTGACGAAGATTCAACTTTTTCTGGGTGAACACATAATAGAAGCTCTTATGATCTGTGAACACATTGACATGAACACCATACAAGTAGTGTCTCCAAATCTTTATGCCAAACACAACTGCTATAAGTTTTAGGTCATGAGTCGGGTAGTTCTTTCTCATGGACCTTAAACTGTTTGGAAGCATAAGCTATAACCTTACCCTGCTGCATAAAAACACAACCTAGGCCGACCCTAGACGCATCACAATAAACCACATAACCATTTGAACCCTCTGGTAGAGTCAAGCCAGGAGCTGTAGTCAACCTAGTCTTTAGTTCCAAGAAACTTTTCTCACACTCATCTGTCCACTGGAACTTGACCTTTTTCTGAGTCAACTTGGTCAATGGGGCAGCTATGGACAAAAATCCTTCTACAAACCTCCTATAATAACCATATAAACCTAAGAAACTTCTGATGTCTGTCGAGGAGGTGGGTCTGGGCCAGTCCTTTACTACCTCAATCTTTTGACAATCAACTCGAATGCCTTCACTTGACACCACATGACCAAGAAAAGCAATTGATTTCAACCAGAACTCACACTTACCAAACATGGCAAATAACTGGCGGTCTTTGAGAGTCTATAGAAAGACCCTCAGATGAGTCGCATGCTCCTTCTCATTGTGAGATTAAACAAGGATATCATCAATGAAGACAATGATGAACAAGTCCAAATACTGTCTAAACACCCTGTTCATTAAGTTCATGAAAGCTGCAGGAGTATTAGTTAGTCCAAAAGACATAACTATGAATTCATAATGACCATACCAAATCCTGAAGGTTGTCTTCGAGATGTTACTACCTCTAACTCTGTGATGATGATAGCCGGATCTGAGGTCTATCTTAGAAAAGCAACTAGCGCCCTAAATATGGTCGAATAAGTCATCAATCCTAGGGATGGGATATTTATTCTTGATTGTTACTTTATTCAACTGACGGTAGTCAATGCACATTCTGAGAGAACTGTCCTTCTTACGTATGAACAATACTAGAGCACCCCATGGAGAGATGTTGGGTCTGATGAAGCCCTTATGTAGCAGGTCTTTCAACTATTCTTTCAATTCCTTAAGCTCGACTGGAGCCATTCTGTAAGGAGGAATTGAGATAGGATGGGTATCTGGAAGGAGATCTATTCCAAAGTCGATTTCCCATTCGGGAGGAACTCCAGGAAGATCTTCTGGAAACACTTCTAGGAACTCATTAACCACTGGGACTGACTCAAGAGTTGAGGCCTCGGAGTTTGAATCCTTAACCCAAACAAGATGATAGATATACCCTTTGGAAATCATTTTTCTGGCCTTAAGGTAGGAGATGAAATGACCTACCGGCACTGAGTACCTCCCTTCTATTCTAAGACTGCCTCGTTAGGAAACTGAAACTGAATGATCCTACTTATGCAATCAACAAAGGCATAACGGGAATGTAACCAATACATGCCTAGAATGATATAAAAATCTACCATTTCTAACTCTAAAAGATCTGCTGAGGTGACTTTCTGGTAAACTGTGACAGGGCAATTTTGTATACCCGTCTAGCTATAACTGGGTCACCAACTGGAGTAGAGACTGAGAAGGATTTTGGGAGGATTTCTAGACTGATACTGAAGTTTACTACTATATTTATGGAGTTATAAATAAAGTGTATCCCATAGATCTAACAATGCATAAACATCAGTATTAAAGACTCACAACGTACCCGTGACCACATCAGGAGAATCCTCCTGGTTCTGTCGAGCCTGAAGAGCATATAACCTGTTCTAGCACTGTCCACCACCTGTTCTAGATAAGGTGCCCTGCTGAGTGGGGCGTCCAGCTGGAGTTACTGTAGAAACAGTCTAAGTCTGTGGGCAAACATCCTTACCCTTTTGAGAAGCCGTTGGACAATCCCTCATCATGTGGCCTATCTTACGACACCCAAAGCAATTTCCACTACCTGTCATGCACTCACCTTGGTGGTTTCTATCACACTTCTTACACACTGGATTAGTGCCCCCACTAGTAACCGTACCTTGGTACTTAGAGCCAGACGCTTTATCCCGATGATCCTTCTTGAACTTAGGCACTAGGCATTGGTAGAAGATGGACCTGGAGCTGAATTTTTCTGGCAGAACTGTGAGTGATTCCCACCCTCTGATCTCCACTGAGGGTAGCTAAGGTCACCTGTCCTAGCCCTCTTAGTACCTCCTCCCCTTTCCTTGATCTTCTCCTCTTCAATCTGTTGGGCATAAGTAACCAATCTGGAGAAGTCCATCTCTTTAATCAGCATAGCAGTCTTGCACTCCTTGACTACATCATCCGACACACCAGATACAAACTTGCTCATACGAGCTCTGGAGTCAGCTACTATCGCTGGAGCATACTTGGATAGCTGAGTGAACTTGAGAGCATAGTCCCTCACGCTCATCTCATTCTGCTTCAGATTGATGAATTCCTGAACCTTGGCTTCCCTGAGCTTTAGTGGGAAGAACCGATCCAAAAAAGTTATCTTCAAAATATTCCAAGTCAGTGGTCCTGCATTGGCACAATGGGATTCCTTCCATTGCTTGTACCAAGTATAGTCCACTACTTTCAACTGATACGCGGCCAAGTCTGCACCCTCGACTGGAGTGTTACCCATAATGTCTGTCACCTTCTGGATATCATCAAAAAACTCTAGGGGATCTTTTTCTGACTTGAACCCATGAAACTCTGGTGGGTTCATCCGTGTGAAATCTCGAATCCTGGCTGCAGCAGTGTTGATCCAAGGTGGAGCTGGTGCTGCAGCCTGCTAGTTGACAAAGGCGGTCATGGCCTGAGCAAGCACTTGGAAGGTAGTCATGAATTCGGCATGCGTGACTTGCTCATTCAAGGGGTCTTCTAGAGCTGCTGGGGCTGGCTGATTCCTAGTGTTAGCTCTTCTGGGAGGCATTTTTCTGAAATGCAAAGAGCACGAGTTAGAATAGAAGGAAATTAAATAGAGTTTATGCTCTATAGCACGAACTAGAAAAGAAAGAAGGGAAGTTATTCCTAATAACGTCTCGTAGCTTCTCCCCCATAAGTGTGGCGCGCTTCACACCAATGAAGAAGACTCTACTTGACGCGGCTTTTAGACACCCTAGGACACTTAAACCTTATGCTATGATACTAAGTTTGTCACACCCCGAGGCTACCCCCTAGATGCAACACGGTGCTCAGTGTCACAAGTGACCCCAAGCTAACCCATGGCATGGCATATCTATACAAGTTCAATTTTGAAAACATGTACTGTGCGGAAGCTAAAAAAACAATTTAATAACTAAAATGGAAAAGAATCCAAATATCTGAATATATAAAATATATAAATAGTACATTATTGACTGAAAACAACACTAACAACTATTGAAATCTAGACTATTTCTGAAAGCCTCTAACTGATATGACTTGTTGGGACATGCCCCCAACTAACTCGAACAAGACTAAAACTGAAAAGTAAATACTGAAAGTAAAGCATGTCTATTATCCTCGAACTATAATGACTCACCATTTAACTGATGAGTACGGGCTGGAAGTCGACTAAGCGTGGTCTAGATGCTGAGTGCCTGAACCTACATCATAAAATGGTGTAGCACAAAAGTATGCGTCAGTACTTTGAATGTACTGAGCATGTAGGATATGTACTAAGTTGAACAATAAAGAACTAAGCATAAACATGAACATATCGAAATATAACTGAAAGTTGTACTGGATACAATGACCAAGTACAAATCATGAATATAACATGCTGAACTAAATACTAAAATAAATACTGGGCACATGGTCAATGCAATATGAGTCTGACTGTGGAAGATAATATTAACGAATATACCCCAAGTTAAGCTAACTATGGGGCCAACCTGTAACCCTGGATGGGAGGGTGTTCATACCTTTCCAAGGGTATGAACAAGTCTGACGTGGATCCACCATTGATATCCTCAAGGGACAAGGAGGTGCAGCCTAGACTGACAGTTGACTCCTTTAATACCTATGGTGGCGCAATAGTTTTAGGACTTGGGGACTGCTACTAAAGGTCTTAGCCTAAACTGATAGCTAAGACTTCATCCCTTCGTCCGCTCGGTATTGAGTCTACTCCCAACTGAATATAAGCAATAATGCACTGAAATAATAGATAGCTCAAAATACTGATAATTAACTAAGAATGTGACATAAACATACTGAAGGATATGGCATTTAAATTCTGAAACATGGTTATTTGATTGATCTGCCTAGCAAGTATAATATATGAAGTATTGAAAATTATGACAGGCTAGGGTTCTGAATTCTAAACATGAACTGTAGTAATTCTCCAAGAAATCTGGACTAATCATCACATGAGTTATAGCATATGAATAGCAAGGAAATTTCTAAGGTTTTTGAAACCTAGGTCTAATCAATCATGGAGAAACTAAAGGAACTAACTAAGTTCTAGGGACCTAATGGGTGAAAGGAACCCACTAGTAAAATCCCACATACCTAGTGAAGAAAACTATGGATAAATCCCTTGGATTTCGAGGTTGAAATTGAAGAAGACCTCTGCTTGTTCTTGAGAGAAAACTATCACCTCTTTCTCTTCTTTTCTTTCTAAGTCTGATGATTTTTGGAGAATGAAGGTTTTAGGTAACTTTTGACTAATTAATTAGGCTTAGAGTAGTCAAAATGGCGTAGCTTAGGCTTTAAAAGGGAAAGAAGAATGCCCCTAGAAAATAATTTAAAAAACTGCTGAAATTCGCGGCTCAGGGATCACGACTTGGTTCTATGGCTCATGGAAAGTTCCATGGGTCATGGAATCCTGTCGCTGTTTCTTGGACCTGAAAGTTGAGCTACTGGATGGAACTCCACGAGCTAGGTTCACGACTCATGGAAGCTTCCACGGGTCGTAGAATCCCACTCGTGGTTCCTAAGCTGAATTCCTTGGTCTCTGAAGATTGGTTCCATAGGTTGGGTTCACGACTCGTGGAAACTCCACGGGTCATGGAACCCACTCGTGAACCCTGGGGACTTAAGGTTGGGCTACTGGAAAGTGGTTCTACGAGTTGGGTTCATGACTCGTGGAAACTTCCACGGGCCGTGGTACCCAATCGTGGTTCCTGGGAGTCATTCGCTTGGAAGATTCCACAAACGACTTCTACGGTCCGTGGAAACATTTACGATCCGTTAACTCAAGTTGTGGGATGAACTTCAGAGGAGCAGTCCTCTGATCTTTGTTCCACGAGTCCAGTTCATGACTCGTGGACTGTTCCACAGCTCGTAGAAGTGACTCGTGGTTCTGCTTACAGTTGAAAAAATTTATTTCCTCTGGTTTTCTGAGCTAAGTCTGGGCTTGGAAGTCCTGGGGTGTTACATCGCTGGAGTTCCGGGTCGAATGGAATTAGGGGATTTCCTTGACTCCATGTGTTGGGAATGCATAAGTGTGCAACCTATGGGATAAAATAAAAACAACAAAAAATTTAAATCAGGAAATAAACACTAACAGTCAAATAACACAATTGCTCATAATCCTAAACCATATTCCCTAGCAATGGCGCTAAAATTTAATACACCCAAATTACACCTCCAAAAGAATCAGAAAGCGGTCATTGCTCAAATATATAATCTAACCGAGGTTAGGGTCGATCCCACAGGGAATATGGTAGGATCTTGGTCAACTGTGTGTATTCGCGCTCTTAGCCATCTTATTTCCCTAAAGGGAAGTTTTATGTAACAGTTAATGTTTGTAAATTATTAAATAACAAATAATCAACAAGTATCACTATTGTTGTGATTCAGAGAGAAGATGGACTAAAACTGTGTTCCCCATGAGTTCATAACGATGTAGGTGTTGTACTAGCAATCTACTCTGGTTCTTAGCATGCAAGATCAGTAAGTTAGGTTCACCTAAATGGTTGGTCCCCTGGATAGATAAATTTCACCATGCAACTTGGTCCGTCTATGGGTGTGTGCTTTACTAACCCTTACCTTTGATCCCAGATTAGCTATTCTCCGACAAGGTCAAGCTATTAGATGAGGGTTGATAGCCTCAAATCTCTGTTGTAACCAACCATTTTCCCATTCGTTACCTCCTTGGTCCGGCAAGTAAGAATAAGGCATGTTCTAACATTAGCCACCGTTAAAAAGCAATCAAAGTGAAGGGAAGAATAATACATGCATAAATACCATCTTAGAGTTGCTAAGTACTTTGCCTAATTTGTTAATCCTTCATGGTTCCCAAAACCCTAGTTGTGGATTTAGCTACTCATGTTCATAAGTAAACACTCATAAGTTGTTGAAGAATTCATGATCATATACTTACAAGAAAGAGTAAAGAAATCCGGAAACTTGAATAATTGAAGAAGAATCAAGAATCAAGAACCAATGAATATGTTAATCTCTCAAAACCAAGAACAAATCAATACCAAGTGTTTACGAATATGTTTCCTACAAAATATAGAGCATAAAACGTAAAAAAGCCCTAGAAAGCTATTTATAGACATCACAAATCCTATCCTAAACAGACAAGGAAAACTGGATTTTGCAACTTCCACAGACACAATCCACGGTTTGTGGAAACTTCTACGGGTCGTGAAGCTTCTTCGTGAAACTCAATCTCCATGTCATCTTGCAGGTTCACTTCCATGAGTTCACTTTACGGTTTGTGAATTGCTTTACGGCTCATGGATTAATCTCATGGATCTCAGAGTATTTGTCTTCTTGCAGCTTTACTTCCACGAAGTTGTTACACGGCTAGTGGATTGATCCATGGCTCATGGAATTGTCTTGTGGATCTCAGACTTTTTTCTCATCCTCTGATCAGGTTCCACGAACAAGAATGACGACTTGTGAAAAGGTTCATGACTCATGGAAACCTCACGTAGAACTCAGGCTTTAGGCACCATCTGCAGTACTATTTCCACGACTGACCTCCATGACTCATGGATGTTTTCACAGCTCATAGAGTTGAGTCATGGAAGTCAGTTCCAGCCTATTTTGCACTCTTTTTCTGTACTTTGCCTCTGAGCATTGTTTTCTTACAAACAACTCAAAAACACATCAAATCTACTAAAAATGCTAAAGAACATCAGTGCTTTAAGCATCGAAAGTGCCGCAAAGCTATGGTACATCAGTGTTTTTACCATTTTATGCACTATTGGCATTTATTTGTTCAATAAGGCCTTATGCGACCTTGGGGCAAACATCAACTTGATGCCCCTTATGATCTTTAAGAAGTTAGATTTGGGAAATCCTAAGCCAACACTTATGAGGTTATTAATGGCCGATCATTCAATAAAATAGGTATCTTGTTTGATGTATTGGTAAAGGTGGACAAATTTATACTCTCGATAGATTTTGTGGTGTTAGACTATGACATGGAATTAGAGGTTCCTATAATTCTGGGGCACCTATTTTTGGCCACTGGAAAAGCTCTTGTTGATATAGAGTTAGGATAACTCAAATTTTAGGTAGGGAGAAAAGAAGTCACGTTCAATGTATGTTAACCTATGGAGCCCCGGGATGAATATCAGGTTGTGTCAGTGATTGATACCAATGATGAGTTGGTTAAAAGTCCTTGTAAAGATAATATTAGAGGGGAACCACTGAATGATTAGCTTGTTGTTTATGATGGTCGAGGGAAGAAGGACCCCGGAGAATTTATAATGCATACACTACCAAATTGGGTGGATTTGAACATGGGTCCTAATGACATCCTCTCATTTCCCACTTCTAAGATGTTGCTAGTTTGGCAAAAGGAAGAGTTGATGAGGATCTTTAAGAAGTACACCCGGAGTTTTAGATAGGGTTGTACCAATTATATTAGCATGCTCCCGAGCAATGATTGATTCTTTAGGTACTATCGTTGAGTCATGACATAAAATCAAGCTCTTCTTGGGAGGCAACCAAAATGTTTTTGATTTATTTACTTCACTTTTTTGTTGTTCTTGATTAGTTTTAGGAATGCATGGAGGTTGGAAATTGGCTAAGCATAAAAAATATCTAGAGTGGATGTGCGCCACCACATGTGCATCACAGGTGCCGACTCGAGGATGCAGGTGGCATCGCACTATTTTGGCAGTGAAGCAGTAAACTGAATAAAAAATTTAAATTGAAAGGCATCTGCAATGAGAGGGGCAAAATGCACATGGAGGCTCGCGGCACGCACATGCCGTCGCAGGTCCCAACTAGTGCACTGGCATAAATTGTCTGTTAAACATCACCAGTGGAACCACATGTGAAATGCAAGTCTCCAAGGGCAAAATGCATGTGGCGCCGCACGTGTAGGTATGGTTTTAAATTTTGTTAACCTACCCGTTGACTTAACCTAACTCGGAAAGTGACCCGCGCATTTTCTTCTTCTCCCACACCTTAAACTGACCCTTCTTCTTCTTTTTCCACCAATACTCTCCCAAAATCCTTCAAACTCTCTCCTAAAACTCCCTCAACCCTACAAATTCTTCCCCATATCCTAAACATTCTTCTCCACCGCTCCACCACCAGAACACCACCGCCGCACCATTCAATTTTCCAGTGTGAATTTCATGGGTCACTATTGTAGCCTTCAACGCTTTAATTTTTCACTCCTCACACCTAATTTTTCACTTGTGGTATATTTCTCTACATTAAATTTTTATTTTAAGTATTTTGAGAATATTATTAGTGAAGCATACTATTTGGATTCTACCATATTATGTTTGTGCTTAAGATCTAATTTTTAAACCTAAATTTTGGGGCTTATTATTGTTATGGGTTATGAAAAACTTGGTAGATCTTGTTCTTAAGGTTATGCATATTATTTGTGTTAATTTTTAGCCTACAATTTTGAGTTTGGGGTAAAGTCTGAGTAACCCACTTATTGGTAATGCATGCTTTTCATGCTAATCGTAGTGCTTGATGTTCCCAATTATAGACGGGATAACGTCCTCCTTAAGGAAAGTCATTAGGCATATGTAACTTGTTGATGTTGGTCTTGTATGATTGTGAAGTTTTTTGGGTAAGTCTGAGTACTCGAATAACTTAAAAATTGGTCAATTGTTCCTTTTCTAGGCCTTAGTGTTGTTAAAATTTGTTTCTGGCCTATTAAACACTTGTGTGCCACAGGTGTTGCCTTGTCAATCCCATGTGCAAAGAAAGTGAAAGCGGCAAATTGAAATATTACCACTACTTTCCACCTTTATTCTACATATGCATCGCAAGTCTTCACCTGCGAAACGCAGATGATGATGCAGGTGGGAGGAAAAACTTCTAGTTCACTGTCAGCAGGGGGCGAAAGCATATGCGTGCCGCATGCCATCGCATGTGAAGCACATGTGACATCAAATTTGTTATGTCCCTGTAGCGTATGTGCAAATTCAAATGTGAGCCATGAGTTTACTTGTGAACCGCATGTGAAATGCACATGCCATCAGTTCACCTGGTACCATTTTCTTCTTTGTGCATTTGATTTCTTTTTATTTCATTAACTTCTTGTAGTATTTATTTCCTTCATTATTGAAAAGTATAAAATGATTTTTGTTTGGTCCTCGTGGTGCTTACATATGTTTGCAGGAAGATGACTTCATTTAGGCGCAAGGCAAAAGGCAAAGCCCCAAGAGGAGCTATGACATCTGGCGATCCTTCCGCACCTGTGCAAAATGAGGAATTATCATAAACACAAATCTAATTCAGCCTTGAGGGTATGGAAGCTTATTATCTCAGCTTTCCCGAATAACAAGCAATTACTAAAGAATCGAGGTTTGATATAGACTCCTTCAAGAATGCCCTCCCTGGTATTGCAGAGCAATTCGACAAATGAGTGTGGGACTAATTTGGTGAAGTTGCAGGTCCTTATTTACCTGAATTGGTAAGAGAGTTCTAGTGTGGGGACCAAGGAAATATATTTTGAAGCACAAGGGACCCGTAGACAAGATGTCGTATTTGCCATCAGTTCTAGTGTGGGGAAAAGAGGTTGATATTACCCCTGCTGCCATTAACTCTATATTCTGGGATATTCCAATACGCTTGGGATAGGAGTTTTCCAGGTGTTTAGCATCACAAGATGGCCAATATGCTTGGGTAGCCAGTGTCATTGCTGAAAGACAACCTTTTTGGGCAATATCCAAACGTCGTATCTCTCACCAGGATCTAATATTTGAGGCTCAGATGTGGTTAGATTTTGTGTGCACATGGATTATCCCATCAAATAACACCACCCATGTCTCCATCGATTTAGTTATTCTTATCTCGTATATTATGACTTGTTTTCACATAAATGAGAAGGAGATTATAGATGATCAATTCAAGAGAAAGTCTAGGCAATAAGCCATTTCTATGACCTTCCATGTCCTTATTAGTATGCTTTGTCTCCAAACAAAATGTCCTCTATTCTGTCCATTAGACAAAACCTCCTGAGCGGAGGGCATGATTGATTTGGCCACAAAGCGGGATAAAGATGCTCCATCTATCATGAAGCGAAAGTTATCTTCAAATCTACATGCATCGAAAGGTATTGGATCCCCTCTTAATATTGTGCATGCTCAGTTGAAGGATCAGGCTCCTACCTTTGGGGTGTCGGAACATGCTCATCCTACTTTGGGTGGTTTACTCCAGCTTGCACATATGGCATGAGACAATAATGACCATTTGCATAAGATAGTGACAGATATTCCAACTATGATTCGGAATGCTATCAAATCAACTTTAAAGCCGGTAAGGAGTATCTTGGGTAAACTTTGTGCTCGGGATGATATAGTGGAAGGAGTTATTAGTTTGCTCAGGGAAGAAGTAATCCAGACTACTTCGAGAGCTCTATTATTGGACCTAAATCTACCATCCCCTACACCGGCATCACCTCATCATGAGAGGATTCCCCCGAATGATTGGTGTATGTGTGATGATCTACCTGAAAATCTTGTACAGAATGATATTCAAGAGGTGGAGAATACTGATGTGGAGATTACACAATATCCAAGTCCCTCATGGGAAGTTCAGCAGGATATTTAGTTGCATAGAATAGAGATTGAGCATCAGTAGAGAGACTACACTTGGGGCCCTCCTACCCTATCTTTCCACCAATTGATGACACTTCCAGATATATGGGAAATTGTTGATCCATATGGGCCGCTTGAGGTAGCTTGGGACCCGTCGATTACTTTCATTGCCGATTTTAAGATTGATTTGGCGCATGCTTACATTCCTTCAAAGCTTGAGCCTATGAGAAAGCAGTGTCACAAATATTATAGAAGGTGTCTCCCTCGCTCTTAGAGCCTACACGGGGTCCTCATATCCATTATATTTTGTGTTATTTTTATGCATTGTGGACAATATTATATTTTAAGTTTGGGGTGAGGTTGGATTATCGATGCCCCTGTTGGGCTTGAATGTAATCGTTATTTAGCCCATGACTTCTTCGTTGTGACCTTTCTTATGATTTATATTATGCCCTTGTCAGTCTTGATCCTTCTTATTGATATATATTGTGCCCTTGCTGGGATAGATCTTTTCATTACGATTGGATATGAGTTACCTTAATTGTAGGGTTAGTCCTATATACTAAATTATTTCACTACCCATGCTTTTCAAATATGCTAGTTGTCCAATGATTCATTCATGAGCTCATACCTCAAATTTTTGCCTTGTTAAAAATAGTTAGTTTTGAATAAACTTCGAGGGTTTTCTTTGTACTACGGGTTTTTTTCAAGGAGAAAAGATGTAAGACCCCAATAATTTCATAATATTTACATAGAAATTGGATGATTAACGAGGTATGTGAATTTATATAAGTAAAGGGAAGATAGTACGGATGGCTTCAGGAGGATTCAAAGTTAAGGTGCACAACTGTGTGCACATATTCTAAAGGACCTTGTAGTGTGTATATATATAATTGCATTATTATATGGGCTGCTAGTGGAAGAATGAATTTACTAAAGAAAACAAGAGTTACCCAAGTTATTAAATGATTGGGACCAAGTGGGGTCACTTATTGCTATTCATGTAGAAGACATTCTACACAACAGGTGAAGTCAAAATCAACTTCTTGTTTGCTCAGAAGTTTTCAAAAACAAGTGTTGGCCGTTTCTTTCCTTCTCCAGTAGCATCAAATAAGGGGTTGTAGTCCTAAAGTATTATAAGAATCCTTACGAAGGATAGGCATACGTCGGCCCTCAATCGTTAGACAAGTACTAGTTTTCATTCGAGAATTGTGAAGATTCTTCAAGAACTCAATTTGGGGTTTGCTTTCAAGTAGGTAATTTCTCTATCCCACACTCGAATATGATTATGAAATATATATTTGGGTTTTAGTATAAGGTAGTAATCACCATTTGATTTTAATTTTACATTAGCTCTTGAAATGGGTCTTAATAGTTAGGGTTCCTGAAAGAGAAAAAAAAATAGTAAGTTATGGATAAAAGTAGATTTTTTTCTTAGGTATTCCTTCTGGCTGGACATATTTGATATTGAATTATGTAAGCTGGAAAAATAGGAAATCCACTCTAAAGAATGGTTAAGGAATTTGATTAACTTTGGATATAGGTGAAGAATACTAGAATGATTTGTTAGGTGAACCTACGGGTTACTGATGAACATATATATATTGTATACGTAGTGATTGTGTTAGATTGATTGTTGGTCGATTGGATGATTGAAGCTAATGGTTGGTTATGTACAGGCTACCCTGGTACTACCGTTAGCTAGAAAAGTACCAAAAGTATGTAAAACTAAAACCTCCTCCGCTGTTAAGGTACGACCTTAAGTCACCTGCTTCTCTTAAAACAAAAGTCAATATAGTTTACTTGATATACGTGAATAGAGCCTTCGCTTTCTATATGCCAAGCACACAACTACATTCCTAATAGGGTCAAAATACCTATATACTTGTTCCACTTGAACTTTCTTTTCTTTGCACTTTATACGTTTATCAATTGAAGTCATAGTGTCTCTATTACTCCTTTGAGTCGAGTATTCATAATGTTTGGTACGACCAGAAGTGTCTTTATTTGAAATTTTTATGTCACATAGTATATCTATCACGTGTCATAAATGAGAATAAATAGACATAATATAGTTGCACTGTATATTTGATTGCATGGGCAACATAGTCATAAAATGAAATAAAGAACTAGCACTTGAATAGCTAGATATCATGACTAAAGAAGTTAATTGCTATATAGATATTTTAATTGAATGGTTGAACAATCATTATTATAATCTCGTGTCATAGGCCTTTTAGGGTATTATTTGATAAAAGTTAACGACGAAAAGATATTCATACATTTTACTTGACACACCCGTGCGATGTGATTCTGTGCACAGAATCGAGACCAAACTATTATATTGATACTGAGTATTGTGGCGTACCCGCCCCTGTGGCGTCATTTGTATTTGGAGTCAGATGGAATATCATGCATTAGTTCCCTTGACTCAAGCTAATATATGGAACATATGGCCTGCGGGCAAGACCCTCATATGTAAGCCCCACAGAGGGTGCACCTTGTGATTAGACCTCGATGACAGTTATGCGCATAGAATCATAGCATGTGCCTTACACTTGATATCAATCGTCTTCAGTGAGCCATCATATGATTATTTATATTAGAAATAGTCATAGTATATTACCTAGGCAAATTACTAGGCATTTCATTACAATAAACAACTCATAAGGTGTTATATATAAGCTAATAAGGCTACTGTGTAGGTTACAACTTCCCATAACGTATATGTTACTTGTAGGTTCATAAATTATAGTTTCACTCGAGAGCCTATGGTATTCATATGTCTACATTTGCTCATCTTATTATTTGACTCATTGAGCATTCTTATATGTCTACTTGTTATTTTATCTTCTTTACATACCAGTACATGTTTTATATGTACTGACGTCCCTATGTTTGGGGGCGTTGCATTATTATAAATGCAGGATCAGGTATACATGTTAACAAACCTTCACATTAGGCAGCGGACTTGTATTCAGCAAAGCAATTGGTAAGCTCCATTCTCATCTGGAGCCAGGAGATATCTCATACTCTTTAGTTGTGCTTATAGTCATAGTTTGGGTATGTTGGGGTCCTATCCCGATCATCTGACATTGTACAGTTATAAAATCTATTAGAGACTTTGTAGACATTATAAGTTGGCATATGTACTTGTAGTTTCAGTTGCCAATAGCATTAGTGTGGCCAGTGCTATTTATTTGCGACTCCTTATAATTGTCTTATGATTAGTGGCGCATCCGCTTAACGTAGGTCATTTGTATAGTACTTGCTCATATGGTACTGATCCATCTCGTCCAGGATTAGGGCATGACAAACTTGGTATCAGAGTCGTAGGTTCAAATGTTCCAGGGAGTCTATGAAGCCGTGTCTAGTAGACCCTCACTTATGCATGTATTGTGCACCACATTTATAATGAAGGGGCTGTTTGGGCCTTTAGGAATTATGACCTTCTTTTATGATCTAGATTGTGCGACAGAGTTAAGTCATAAGCAGTTAAATCTGATTCAGACTCTTCTCAATTATCATAGAGCTTTTACCGATTAAAGGCAACCTCAAGTCAGGTCATAGGGCCAATACTACCATTGCCAAAAATGGTAGCTTTTAGTTATTATCCACCAGTCACACAGAGACTCATACTTAGGCTCAAGATAGCTCGGTAAGCCTGATTTTTCAATTCTATAATTGCTTACAGAAGAAATGTATAGAGAGATTTATGTACCCTCTACAGTTATAGTTGCATTTGTATTACCCCCAGATTTTCCTAAACAGGACCTAAGGGGGGGATTACTTATATGATTACACAGTTAATGGTTGTTCAGTTACACACACATGAAGTGGCATATGTTGATATAGCTTTGCATGAGAATACAATCGGCTTTTAAGTATGAAAGATCTTCTATCAATTCCTCCGGTGCTTATGTAATCAAGTCTCAAGGAGGACCGTTAGCACTCCTTCAGTGATGTGCTCAGAACATTCAAGGGTTATGTTTATGTTATAAAGAATGCAGTTAGACTAACTACTTATAAGTTAATAATGTGTTAGTAGCCTAGATTGTTAGGTAAATTTGTCACACCAGTGTAAACTAGAGATACCCCCAGTTGACCGACAGGGCCTGTATGTTTATCAGACATCATTCCAGGTGAATATATAGATAGTTTCTATAGAATTCGTGCATTTGATTACCCTGAATAAGAAATGACATATATGAGTCCTTATATGGCTAGCAAGCTCGGGGATAAGTGTTTTAATTATTTTATAAGAATATATATGTAGGGATGTTCCCCCATTGTGATTTATAGTGGGGTTAAATGGGTTTATTAGGTTACTAAAAATTAGAGTCAAAGAATATCGAAGGGTTAGACATAATCTAAGATCTATCAAAGTGCCAGAGTAGCAGAAGACATATTATCAGTTATTATTTATAAGAGAGCAGTTGTTACATTTGAGATGCAGTAGAACGCTATCTAAATAACCTAAGCTAAGTATGCACATTGATAGAAATGAACTCCCAAATAGAGTACAACGCATATGAGGTATAAAGAAAGTTATAAAGGGATGATTTTGTAGACTCAGCGTCCAGTAGTATTGTATTATGAGAACTAGTGTTAGCATCAATGTGAGTTTCTATACCTAATTATTCCTGATATGGTTTGTTAAAAATTTCTAGAATTAGCAGGGTAATTGGAGAACCCTCTTTATCAAGGATACATTGGTCCAATGTGGTACCTAGGAAAGCACGTACACCATCCTAGTAAAAGGGGAAAGAGTGTGTATATATATATATATGTGTGTGTGTGTGTGTGTGTGTGTGAAGGTGCATAGATCACTAACAGCCGACTAAAGATGTTATAAGACATATTGATGAAGTTTATCGGATTACTTCCCTAAGTAAGGGACGGTTGCATTCTTGTGTTCACCTGATACAATTCATCATAAGTTTGCCGGTTATAGCTTGACTAAGGGGAAAAAGGGGTTGGACCACCCTTCCTTGTTCTGATGTCATAGTTTGCCCTGAATGTAGTTGGACTTCTGTTGTTAATTCAAAGACAGTTAATCTTCTGATGTCATAAAAAAGAGGTCATGAGATGACCCTATAAGTAAGTATTATACAAGAGTCTTCTGTTATAATGTCCTTGACACCCCAACTATTCATCTGTTCATTAGGAGCTACCAGACATCGAGCTTAGTAATGTATCATTTGATAGTAATGGAGGCAGAACTGGTTTTAACCTTTCACTCTAGTAGAAGTAGCTTTCATCATCTCGCATTAGCAACAATTTTCTCGTATTTAATCATGACTAGATGACTTCACGTAATATCCTATAGTCTACACAGATATTGGGTGCCCATGAGATTACGGTATCATGAATTTACATATGTATATGTTATAGCTTACTTGCTTGTCAAATTATATGTGCACATGTCTTATAGTCTAGTTGTTTCCATAAGCTTATTTGTTTACTTATCATGCGCCCTTTAGGGTTTACTTATCTACATTGTATTTATATCATAGATCCCTTATTTATAGAATACGTATTATATGAATTATTATTTATATGATAAATATATTCTAGGCCATTTGTCCATATGCTACATGCTACATGAATCATTATTTATATGTTATATTTTTTATAAAGAATGTGCTCACATGCTATATGTTTTATAAAGTATTGATCCACATGTTGTATATTTCATGAACTATTTGATTATATGTTATTTGTATCTTAGATTACTTACTTATAGGCTATATATCCTTATTTACATGTTACGTATTTTTATAAAAGTAATGATTATATGCTATATGTCACGCTATATGATTATATGTAATTGCTTATCTATAAGTAGTCCTTGAATGATGAGGACTCACCAAATGCGACTGGAGGTCCTGTTGTATCTAGCCACGAGTCTGAGAGCGAGCGCATGAATCTATATCATGATAAGATGCAGTACAAAGAGGTATGCGATCAGTACTATAGGATATACTGAGTATGTGAGATATGCATGAATCGTGATAAAATGTACTTGACAACATATTTAAGGCTGAAAGCATGCAATCATAGTAAAACTGCAATGTAATGATTCAAGCAATACTATAAGCTGAAAACATATTTATATTCGTAAATCATAAATAGTAAATGTGAATCTTGAAAGCTAAGAGTCATATACATTCAAATACTAAAAATTATTTCTTGTGGGAGTTTCTCGTAATCGATATAGACCATGTGAGCTACATGGAATTTAACTTTTGTACCCTAGTTGGCATAGTTGTCTTGTACCTTCCTGGGGACCATGTTTAGAGTAGAACTAGTATCATGAGCCCATTGGGTGAATTAATATCTATACTGGCAACGTAGTTTTGAACTTGGGTTATCTGGAACCTTATCTGCTCGGTGCTAAATACTACTCCCAAAATATACTACATAGCTCATACATATCATGTGATATGTCTGGATATCAAACTGTTATACTTCATATGAACATATCTGAATGTCATACTGATCATGAAAATATAATTCTTGAAGGTATAGCATAGCACTAGTTCAAAATATACTTTTCTAAATTTCATGACTTTGAAGAACTAGGCATGCCATTTTCATAAATACTAGAGGTCATGTTATCTGAAATATGCCAATTTTGCTTGAAAAAAAGCAATAAGATCAAATCATGCTAATTTTATTCTCAAATCATGAGTTTAAGAATTTCTTGTAAAAACTCATGCTAAATAATGGATTAGGGATGAGAAATCACATATTGATGTAAGCAAATTGAATTCACAAGAATTTTTATAATTGGGTAAGAATTCTAGTTTCATAACTTTCATAAAATCAAAGCAAAACTTGAGGTTTTGGGTACAGGAGTGAAAGAAAACCCTTACTAAAACTCGCATACCTGAACTTGAGAATTTCTTAGCTTAGGACTTGAAGATGGAGACTTGGAGAAGAGGCCCTAGGTCTTGAAGCTTGAGAGAAGTTCTCTTTTCTTATTTGTGAGTTGAGAACTGTGAGAATGAAGATGAACTTGACTAAGTTAGGATAAAACTCCTCAAACTAGGCCTGAAATGATATAGCTTAGGATTTAAAAGAGTGGAAAAAGATCGGAATACCTCTGAGTTAAAATTAGAAGTTGCAGAAAATTTCCGCCGGACGGACTTGTATGATGGCCCGTCGGACCTGCCACGACCCGTCGCGTGGGCCATCGAGGTGGGTCAGACTTGGTTGGCCCTCTGGACCAATCCCATGGCGGAGGCCCATGGCCCGTAGTAGCTCCCACAATGCGTGAGCTAGCCCGTCGGGGCTGAGAAGCTGGGATGGTTCCCACGGCCCGTGGCGACTGTCCGTGGGACCTGAAATTATAGGATTCAGCTGAATTTCTAAGTCTAAATGTTGGTTCAAATTTCAGGGTGTTACAGTTGACCAACGCGGAGGAAACAGTGTGCGGCGCCCCAGCAATTACGGCAGTAGTCGCCTCAATTTGCTGCTTTGGTCTTCAAAAGCAGTCACGTGACAGCAATTCTCTTTCAATTCACAATGTTGAATTGTAGATAAATATTAATATTATATTTATTTTAATCCATTAAACTGGCAACTTGTTTTTCTTATATAAATTTTTGTTTTAAATTTGTTTCTTCTCTAAATCTCTTCAACGTTTCATTATTTTAACCCTACACATAAAACTACTCAACATAAGTATAATCTATAAAATTAATGCTCAAAAATAATAATAAAAAGACTAAATATGAAACAAATAATAATTAAATGTATATACTTTTAGCCTCATCAGTGTTTAAAACTGGACTGAATGTATGCAAATTTACTTTTTCAAATGAACAGTCGAACATATATGGTAGAGTATTGAGTAGGTCCATCTTGATTGAGTTTACCAGATTGATTTAAGAAAAAATTTCATAAGTTGCAACATATAGTGAGATTCCAAAAAAATTTCAAAATGTGACAGTATTCTTTTCTTTCAAAATGTAGCAAAATACATTGTATTTACGCACAGACAATATTTAATATTAACTAAAATTGCACGAATACAATATTTAATTTAATTGTATATATTTTCGAAGCATAAGTTAGATGTATGTGTATGTATGTGAACACCTTAACTGTATGTGTGATCAATCCAATTCGATGCATGTGTTTTCAAACTGTATGTGCAGGCCAACTGTATAAGAAGGACATGCAAAGTGTATGTTATATATATGAAAATATATGGTGTATGTATATAATACATTTATGTCAGGTATCTGTTCTTGAACTCTGTTTTTGTACTTGTGTCAACTTCGCCCAGAAGAAAAGAAAATCCCCTGAAAATGTTATCTCTATTGAAAGAGTGTTCACTTCTATTTCTATATCTTTTATAAAAATACATAATATTGCTATGTTTTATAATTTCTTAAACTTACCACTGTAAGAAGTAATAAAAAGTTTGCAATCAACCTCTACTTCAGATAATTTTCTCTTGATTTTACATCAAGTCCATGCTTGAACCCCTTGTGCAAAGGGATTAGTTTAAACAACCCCAGAAAATATGCTTACTACTTGCGTGGGATTAAAGAAAAGTTTAATCGTCTCACCTAACTTGGCTTAGTATTGACATGTACTTATCTTTTAAAAAAATTGTACATACATCTCATTTTAGTGTCTGAATTTAAACTTGATAAAATTAAATTTATAATTTTGTCTGTAGTTTAGGCAAAAATAGTTAAACTTTTGTCATTTTTTGGTCGAAACTTCAGCCATTTTTGTTATATCTTCTATATTTATTTTTTAGTCCAAAACATCTAGGTAAAGCTTTAGGAGCACAACAAATATTTACCTGCTTATAAGTATTCAACATGCTACTTCTTGCTTGATTTGGAATAAAATAATTTTAATTTTAAAAAAAAAACCTTTTTGCAAGACTTAAACAGCATTGAGGAAATTGTTTATTTATTTATTGCATAGATTCACTACTTTCTCAATAATAAATATTATTAATATATATATATTTTCTCTTTTAATATCTTCCTTAATTAAAGTATGTAAATAAAAAATACATTTTCACACTACACAAAGATAAAAACAGTAAATTGTTGGCTTGAAAAAAAAAATCAAAATAATGTTTCTTTTCAAGTTATTTCTAAATAATATTTTTCAATTCATTTTAGTCTGTGATCAAAATATTTTAGAAATGAAAAATGTAATATACTCTCTCTCTCAATTCACAGGCCAATGTCGCCTTTGAATGCAAGGGAATAAAATGAATTATATATTATTATCTGCAACGATTGCAAGACACCAATACTATTTGAATTAAGGGTATTCGTGTTTGATACTTAAGCAAAAAAATATTATTTCAAAAATATGTATATGTAACCTAGACAAATATTACATGAGATAGGGGTGGGGTAGAGGTGTCGAGGGAGGTTGTAAGGATGGAGGCTAGTGGGGTGGATGTGAAGATGAGATGTGTTAGAGAGTTAGGGGACACAATCAATGTAGAATGCAACTTGTGGAACTTGTTTTTCCTACTTTCACTTGAAAAGCCATTATTCCTTATTTTTAAGAAACTTATTTTTTTAGAAAATATTTTTCAAAAATTTTGATCAACTGGTCGAACGTACAGGATTTTATGATTAATTCAACTAGTGAAATTGTCTGCTTTTCACGTAGTTATTAGAAAAAAATCACAATATAGCTAAATAATTGTTGTTAATTTTTAATTAGAAGAATCGATCTCTGCTCATTGATCAATTTTATCTTTTCTCTGTTATTCAACGGTAACATTATCATGTTTTCCTAATTATGTTTTCAAAGTTGATATTTGAATTAAAAAAGAAAAGTCAACTCAACAAATTCAGTATTGAGTTCAAAAGCTAAATGACAATTAAAATTTAAAAAGTGGCTAAAATGGAATATGATATAAAAATTGATGGGAAAAAAATAGTAGTAGCTCACTTTTTTAATGTGTTATACAAGAAAAAATTGATGTCTACCGATTAAATTTCGTTACCAATTTTTTTAAAAATTAATTTAAAAAAATTACGTAACGCACTAAAAAGATGCTATATGCATTTTGCAGCTTCTTTTGTCTTGCTTCTTTAGCCACATTTATCTACATTGTCTATTTGTCATGTGGCTCCACATATTTATGTCTTCTTTGCTTCTTTAGCCACAAAGAAAAATTTAACTTCTTTTGTATTTGTACTAATAAGAAATATAGTAAAATTTTACTAATTCGCATTAAAGATCAACGTTCAAAATAATAAAATACCAATGCCAGTTGATGAAACGAACTTTAAAGAAGAGAAACAACTAACTAATTTGTCTAAATATTAAAATTAAATAAAACTATTTACCTACCTGTCATCTAATAATCTACAATTTTCTTTTATTCTTTTACCAAGAGTATGATTCAATCTACATAATGAAACCGCATTATCAATTCAATTGATCCATTTACGCTGATCTTCAAGATATCATCTTTAATCAAAATTTGATTATCGCGTAAGGTTCATTCTAACTATCAGAAAATTATGAATAAGTGGTTAATTAAACCAAAATACATCTAAAAAAAATTAAGGGAGCCACAGGAGATGTTATAATAAGTCTAAATAGTTAGCATGATACTAAAAGTGTTTTTAAGTTAAAAAAGCTTTTAAAATTTTTTATAGTATTTAAGTAAGGTTTTAAAAAATATTTTTAAACACTTGATTTTAAGCCAAAATAACAACTAAATAAAAACTAAAAGTGAAAAGTTTAGGCTTAAAAGCAACTTAAATAAGCCTACCCAAACGGCTCTAAGTAGTATAATAAATCTAATCAATTAACTGATTTATAGTAAATTATTGACTATCTTATCATATCTATGAAATTTTCAAAACTATACCTGAAGATATTTTTGGAAGCTGAAACTATCACAGTTTAAGAGTTTTTCTTGGGATGATGATCGATCAAGGGCGGATCCACCTTAGGCGAAAACAAATTGCGTACCCTTCGTCAAATTCCTAGCTTCGCTACTGATAATGATATTTGCGGGATCCATGCTTATCAATATGACGATTTTTATTCATACAAAATAAATTATCAATAGAATTTTTTAGTAAGGAAAAATTAAAATTACCTGAAGGAATTTAACGTTATGTAGCTGGGGAAATTATTAGAGCCTTGTGTCTAAACCTCTAGGATTTTATTGAGTGCAAGAATTTCAAGTAGTGCATGCAACATTAATACTTGTTAATTGTGTTATTCTCTCGATCCCAATTTATGTGTACTAATAGAATTTCGAGAGCCGATCAAATTTTTATATTGTGATTTATAATATATTTTACGTAATTGTCAAATTAATAGACTATTTTAATCAAATATATAACAGATTAAAATGAGAAGTAAGAAATAAATTGAAAAAGAAAAAATGTTAAATTTTTTGAAGTGAGGCCGCCCTCACACAGCTCTCAAGCAGGCAGCTCTTGATACGGGCCCAATATATGTTACATAGATCGAATTTGAAAAAGTCACTAAATTTATTGTACCTTTTTTTTAATTATTGTGATTTATAATACTTTTTACGTCATTTTCAAATAATATATGTTACTCCTTTTGTTCCAATTTACGTGGCACAAATGGAATTTGAGTAGTGAACCAAATTTCTTATATGATTTTTAAATATTTTCAGTTTTTAGTTATTGTGTTATTCTCTCGGTTCCAATTTATGTGGCAGTAATAGAATTTCGAGAGCCAATCAAATTTTTATATTGTGAATTGTAAGAATTTACACAAATTTTCACGTCAGCACGGTCTCAATATATGTTACATAGATAGAATTTTTAAATATCACTAAATTTATTATACGTTTTTTTTAATTGTTGTGATTTATAATACTTTTGATGTCATTTTTATCCCTTTATGTGACACTAATACAATTTTGAGAGTCAACAAAAAATTTATATTGTGATTTATAATATCATTTACGTAATTATCAAATACATAACATAATATTTTGATAAAATATATAACATATTAAAATGAAAAGTAAGACAAATAAATTGAAACGAAGAAAATATTAATTTTTTTGAAGTGAAACCCCTTAAGCAGGTAGATCAAGCAAACACGTTGTTCAAGAGGTGCCTGCTTGAATTCAGCTGCGAACCTCTTATATATATGTACAATATATATATATATATATATATCTATATTATATTAAAAGTGTGAAGCACCTTATAATGTGATTTGAACTTTTTGCCCTTCATTAAAATTCTCTCTTTTAAATAAAATTGTCTTTTTACTATTTTCCTGATATTTAAAATTTTAAAATTAAAAAAATAACATAAAAGACTCCAAAACCTAAAAGGAATTCAAACTGAGAAAGTTTAACGTCACTACTTAAAAGGAAAAGTTTGACAATCATAAAAACTTTGAAAAAGAATTACATGAAAATAATTTCACACGGATTGGAGTACCAACCGTGTGTGTAAGTTATAGTGTTTGAATATTAAGTTTTATGAAAGTTGACATTGTATAGGACTTTTCTATCTCAAAGTCTACCAAATATGTATAAATGAAACCTTCACTGTAATGAAATTAACATACAGCAAAATAATTTATGAAGGATTCGTGTTTCGTTTGAATTATTCTCTGTGGGTTGAATGTGTATATCGCGTCAATTAATTATCATTATAATTTATATTTTATTATTAATTAATTACAATGATCAATTATCATATATTTTTTTATAGGCAATTGCTAATTGAGATTCTTTTTTATCTTTTTTGTGATTTTAGTATGTTCTTGAAGTTAGAATAATAAATTATCATGCATTTTTTATTATTCTTGATAAACAATTGCTAATTGAGAATTATTATTTTTGTGAAATCTTGAAAATATCTATGATTGAAGAGATAAATTTATTTGTGATTTGAGGTAAGTTTTTTAAATTTTAGTATATTTTTTTATGTTTACAGTAATAAATTATCATATATTCTTGAAAAATAATTGCTAATTGAGAAGTTTTTTTGTGATTTTAGTATGTTCTTGGAGTTTGAATAATAAATTATCATGTATTCTTGATAGATAATTGCTAATTAAAAAGTTTATAGTGTAAAAAAGATTTAGGTATATAATTTTCTTACCAATTGAAATCTTGATAGTATCTATGATTAAAGAGATAGATTTGCTTGTGATTAGAGGTAAGTTTTCGAAAAATTTAGTGTGTATAAAATGTTAGTATATCTATATATTCTTGATATGTGACTGTTGTTTTATAATTTCAACAGTAATAGGTCTCAAATCAATGACAAAGGGATCTGTCGCAAAGTCAATTACGCGTAAGTTTTCTTCTTTGATTTTTCTTAATTTGGGATTTTTGCTATTAATTAGGTTTAGGTTTAGCTTTAGGTTTTAGTATTACCTCTATATAAATAGTTTCATAGCATTCACATCATTGCAATACAAAATATTTATAAGCCAATCTTTAGAGGTAATTTTTGTCTCATTTTAATATTAAAGTTTAAAATTAGATTTGACTCTCTAATGTATACACGATTTAAGTTAGCTTTGTAATTATAATAATCTTGATATATATCATGTGTTGGTCTCTCCATGCTTTTTATTGATTTGAAGTTTTTTGATTAACTTTGTTGATCTATTTGTAAGTTTTCTTCATGGATCTTTTAACTTGTTTTTGTGCCTTAGGAGTTAGATGTGTTCTGGCCTTTCCAGTTAAGTATAGTAGCTTTGTTTGGTATTGTTATGCTTAATCTAATTCGTTAATGGTAATTATGAAATCCTAATTAAGCCTACAAATTTCTTTTTTGTATGTGTATATGTGTAGAAACTGGCCAAAAACTAAACTAATTAGGGGTAAGATAGTAAAAATATCTTTTATTTTTGAGTGAGCAATTCTTTTAGGGATGTGCTCAACCTAAAACGATCACCTATTTAAGAACGAAAAAAATACTTTTTAAAATAATTAATTTCAATAGCTTGACCAAATAGGCTATAAATTTCTATTCTTTCATAAAATAACTGTTTATGAAAGAAATATCAATTGGTCACTAATTATTTTGATACTCCAAATAATGATTATACAATGTAATAAACAAGTGTTGAACATAATAGTGAGAATTTAACTTCCAAAATCACATATACCCTGTTCTTTGTTTTTTTATTTACTTAAAATTATGTAATAATTTAAAGAAGTTTGTTGTCACAGTTAAAGAAGTATCGCTCATAGAATTTTTTATTGTTTTAAAGTACTTGTGTGATATTTTTATCTGGCTAAAAGTCTGCGACACACGAAGTGTGAAGGACCTTATAATGTGATCTGAAATTTTTTTCCTTCATTAAAAGTCTCTCCTTTAGACAAAATCATCTTTTTACTATTTTCCTCCAATTATTATACCTTTATTTTTATAATATTAAATATTGACTATAATAAATATATGAAAAAATAAATGGAATAGTTTTCTATTTTCTGTCACTATAATAAATATATGGAAAAATAAATGAAAGACTCCTAAATATATCAGTTTTTTGATTTTAGTCACTTTTTCTCGTCGCTGTTTTCTGTCGGCCTAAATAGGGATAAGATTTGCGCAAACACCATCCTCCCCAGACCTCACTCGTGGGATTCACAATTATGGAGCCTTTGTATGTTGATTTCGCTCTCGTGCACATATTTTCCTTTTTTTTTCTTTATGCAATATTCTTGAGTTTTTTTTATTTTCTTTGAAAAATTATTTCCAGTATTGGCTTGTCGATTCATGAGTTGAAGCTTGTTTAGTGATTCGGATGAAACCATAACTTCTATACTACATTCACCCTGCTCCTTGAATAGTTAATATGGAAGATGTATACTACTATTTACTATGATGCATAATTGGTAGCACGGGGTAAGTGGAGGGGTAGGGGTACATAATTTTCCTTAATTTAGTTAATTTGATTGAAATCTAATTATTATAGTACCAAAATATTCAAGCGTTGAGAAGCGAGAAGTTATCGATTCATAGTTGAAGCAATGTGCTTTGGTTAATTGTGCGCTGCAAACAATGACACACCAAATGATCACAAGAAGTTATAGTCGATCTCGAACCTCATTCTTTGAGGAGTTGGATAATATTGATGTTATTGTCTATTTGATACTGATGTTAGTTTAATTGAAATTTGATTATTATAGCACTAAATTTATACATGTTTAGTACTTTTGATATTGTGCTTTAGAGTTTTTCCTTAGCTGGTATCTATATTGTACTAAAATTGAATGCATCCTTTTGAGACAAGCACAGAAAATTTTTGGGTTGCTCAAGAAACACAAAGATTGTGTAATGCGGGTGACAACATACCACAAAATGGAGCAAATTTTACAGGTAATTTCTTTTTTTTTTGTTCTACAAAGAATTGGAAGGGTTAGTTGAGTTAGAATTGGAAGTCCATGAAAAATCGAACAATATTTTATAGCTTAATACGTGATTGAGATATGAATAAGTTAGGGTTATGTGATATTTGATGTAAGGCCCCACTTTGTTAGGTGATTCAAATATTAAGTTTTTATGTTATTTTTTTCTCCAATTCTAATGTCTCCCTGAGTTCTTGATCGTCTAGGTCAGTAACCTTATACAATATGTTATTCTTATTAGTTGTTTAAATTTCACATTTGTATCTATTTGCAGATATATACACATAATTTACGAATTTATGGTAGGTATTCAAACATTAAGTTTTATGTTGTTGTTTTTCTCCAGTTCTAATGTCTACCTCCGCTTTTGATCATCAAGATCGGTAACCTTATTCAGTATATTATTATTATTAGTTGTTTAGATTTCATATTTGTATCATTTTACAGATATATACATATAATTTATAGATCTATGGTACGTGATTCTAACATTAAAGTTTTGATATAAAACCTCTGATTAAGGATGAGATATTTCACCGTTCCAATCACTTTCATTCATAATGGTGTAAGATTTGGAGACTCTTAAACGTCTAAATAATTTTCTATATTGTGACTACCAAACTGGTAATGTCATCAGGCTGGATCTCAATAATAGAACAGAATTGTTGCTAGAAGAAAATAAGATATTTAATTCCAGAAAATTTAACATGCTTGGGTGGCAAGATAAATCATGGTTTACTCGACTTGCAATACATGGAGTATTAAGACCTTGGTGGCAATGACCTCCATGGACTTTCCACTCCCAGTTTCTTGGGTTCTTTAGACTTTAGACTTCTTACGTCTTGACATAAACTTTAATTATTATTTTAAATAATTTTGATATATTTATTGCTTAATATTATACACACGTGCAACGCACGTACACTAAACTAGTACTATATTAAAAGTGTGAAGCACCTTATAATGTGATTTGAACTTTTTGCCCTTCATTAAAAGATTTCCCAATAGACAAAATCGTCATTTACTATTTTTCTCAAATAATTATGATTTATTATTTTTCTAAAATTATTATTTAGTTAACTTTATTATAATAACTCCTAACACATATGGAATCTTTAGTGTACGTGAATTTTGCAAAAAGGAAAATTATGGAGAAAACCAAAAATGTTTGAAATCAAATAAAATTTATGGGATTTAGTCATCCAAAAGGTCTACGTGATTTTTTATAAAAGGAAAATTGTGGAAAACCAATCGAAGATTTCTCCAAGGAAAATGTGTACATGATTTTTTTCCAATGGAAGATTTCTAAGTTTATTTTAGTTTTGAAAATAATAAATTTTTTCCTCAAGTAAATAATCACCTTAATCAAATAGGAAAAAGGTTATATAAAGCGTGATCCTTCTTGAGTTTTACACAAAATAGCTGACAAGAATTTTTTTATCACCAGGTTTGTCTCAAACCCATCTTTGAGATTTAAACAAATTTTATTATTTCTTAAAACGTTTACATTGTTATTGTTTCTTTTTGTCTGTTTGATGATAAAATTGAAGGATTTGACAGGAGGAACTTGCACTAATAATAACAACAAATCACATATTATTTGGATGTGATTGTTACATATCTCATATTTTATTATCGTATTGTATTATTTTGATGATTCGATGAATATAATATTTGTATAGATTATATCATTTCTTAGCATTACACACAAAAATCTAAAGAATTTTTACTTTCCGTAATTATGAACGAAGTGAATAAAGAAGTATTAGAAAGGGGGTGATGCATGGGTAGACGAGAAAGGCACAAAGAATAGAGTGTTGAGAGTAAGGTGACGGTGAAAAACCAAATTGAAAAAGAATGAAAAAGAGGTTTCAATCTAAGCCATTAATTATATAGGCTGATTATGCAGTGAATATAATATTGAGGTTAAAATTTGCTTATTCGTTTGATTTGTTTTATCATTTTTTTTAATGGTAAGATACTCCTTTTCTATTAATGTTATTTTATTTTTATTTTAAAATTACATGTCCGATTCTGGAGGTTAAAGTTGATGGCCTCCGATCAAATCATGGATATATTTGCGTGTTTGGGTTCATAAGATTCGTAGAGTTTGAATCTTTTTTTTTTTTTTTAATCTTTTGTTCTTTGTTAATATGATCGAAGAGTTGATTTTTATTCTATGAGACATTCTTGTATATTTTTTGTATAAATTTTTGTCTACAAAGTATTTCACAAAGAATAGAGTTTGAGAGTAAGGTGACGGTGGAAAACCAAATTGGAAAAGAATGAAAAAGAGGTTTCAATCTAAGCCATTAATTATATAGGCCGATTATGCAGTGAATATAATATTGAGGTTAAAATTTGCTTATTCTTTTGATTTGTTTTTCATTTTTTTAATGGTAAAATACTCTTTTTCTATTAATGTTATTTTATTTTAAAAAAAAATTACATGTCCAATTTTGCAGGTTAAAGTTGATGGCCTCCGACAAATTATGGATATATTTGCATGTTTGGGTTCATAAAGTTCGTAGAGTGTGACTCTTTATTTTATTTTTTTTAATCTTTTGTTCTTTGTTAATATGATCGAAGAGTTGATTTTTATTCTATGAGACATTCTTGTATATCTTTTGATTAGAATTTTTGTCTATAAAGTATTTCACAAAAAATAGAGTGTTGAGAGTAAGGTGACGGTGGAAAACCAAATTGGAAAAGAATGAAAAAGAGGTTTCAATCTAAGCCATTAATTATATAGGCTTATTATGTAGTGAATATAATATTGAGGTTAAAATTTGCTTATTCGTTTGATTTGTTTTATCATTTTTCTAATGGTAAAATACTCTTTTTCTATTAATGTTATTTTATTTTTATTTTAAAGTTACATGTCCGATTCTGCAGGTTAAAGTTGATGGCCTCCGATCAAATCATGGATATATTTGCGTGTTTGGGTTCATAAGGTTCGTAGAGTTTGAATCTTCATTTTTTTTCTTTTTAATCTTTTATTCTTTGTTAGTATGATCGAAGAGTTGGATTTTTATTCTATGAGATATTCTTGTATATTTTTTGTATAGAAATTTTGTCTACAAAGTATTTGATATAAGACTACCGGATGTTTTGTGCGTAGGAGACTAATAAAAATTGAAGAAAACTATAAAATATGATTAAAGTGCATGTATTTATTTGTTCATGAAATTATGCATTATTTTTCTATTTTTCCTGACGAAGAATTACCCAATGAAGATTGTGATTAAATAGTAAAAAATTAACTATATTTTAACTGAACTATCATATATATATTTTTGTTATATTTATTATAAAAAAAAGTGAAATATCTCAATATTCTTTATATATTAAGTTATTTTACTACAAATAAGCATGCCTTATGGATTAGCAACAAATTATTAAAGAAAATTCTTAGCTATAAGCAATTTAGTGACGAAGTTTATAGCTAAGTCATATTTTATTCTTAGTGTTTGTGCTGAAATACGATACACGTTTTGCTCACGCGCAAAGCGCGTACACTAAACTAGTATATATATAGATGGGTGAATATATCATAGATATCCGCTTGCACCATCTCGCTTAACCTATTCGTCTCTTCTTTCTTGTGCATGTTTTTCTAACGTATATCAAAGTATCAACCTTTTTTTATCTTTTTCATATGTATGTCTTTACATTATATATTTAAGTTTTATATTATTATTCTTTCTATTCTATATCAACAAAATTAACAAACAGATAGATATATTTTGTGTATGAAGCGCGAACATGTTAACAGTGAAATGAATGGACAGAAAGGTAGGATACTGGTTCCCCTCCCCTTTTGTTGTGGATAAGGGGGGGTTGGTGAATCTTCTTGCATCAAAATGATGTCATTTTACTGGAATATGAATAAAGGAACACTGAAAGAATCGAAATCAAGTGGTCAACTTCTTCTTGGAGAATCCCCTACTTTATAAGCTTTTATGGAAAAGCTTGCATGGCCAAATGCCTCCTTTTTTCCATTATTTATCTTCTCTCCGTCCGACCTAAGATTTGATTTTGTATTCGCTACAAATACCATTTTAATACATAGCTTTTCTCGGAGCAAGCATTTTCTTCTGTACAAATTATAAGTGAACATACGAGATTATCGAACCACTGAAAGCATAAAATAATACAAGTGAAAAAGAGAGAGTTGTTGCGTTTCAGACATAAACAAATGAATAAATAATTAAATGAGCGCATTTCAAAAGATCATCTCTTTACATACACAAAAAATAAAGAAAAGGGGGTAAATACTGAAATCAACAATACCATTAATTTACTTCAACTTGCAATGGGCCAATATCATTCTAAGACAGCAATGGGGATATCCTAGACTATAATATCAGATTTGACATATATGACACATATACACAACCTCCCTTTTACATTTGATGGATTGAGATATTGAAACAATTTTCTACAATTTACAAAGCTGTGTATAGAGATATATATCTGTATATATATATTTGTATTTGCTTATATTTGTACCCTATCCGCCTCAGAGGGTGAATTTGCAGCAGCAACAAGAGCTGCTCCAGTGCCTGATCCATCTTCCATGACCCTAAGAATGACGTGAGAGGAAACTTCTTCCCCTAAAATTTCCGTCATCGCTTCATTCAGGTATTCTCTGAATAAGGTGTAACTTGTGTATAAACCACCCTCGATAGCCACAACTGTTCTTCTCATCCGACTTGGCCTATCACTCCTGAATTTTCCACTGGCTATGCCCCCACTACTCCCATCTCGACCAATCTTCTTCAAGATTCCTACAATACCAGCAGCTGCTAGTCTAGCAGCCCTTCGAGTAATGACATCACATACCTTCACTACAAGCTTTCGAACTTTCACTGGCACATCAGGTAACTGAAAGTTGGGGGGCCCAAGAACCAGACAGTAAGAAACCAAGCAACACACCAAGTAGTATTAAATAAGAAGTGGACAATATCATATGCCACAATCATTAAGTTGCAATATTGAAGTGTAGGATAGGAAGATAAATTGGTCTCTACCTCCATGACTTCTCCTAGAATTTTGGCTACTTCACTCAAGTCGAGTGAATCATCCTCGTGCATGGCAGCCATCAATGGTGTCCTGCCATTATTTCCGGTAAAAGTAATAAGTACTACATTGCAGACATCACACAGAAATATACAGAGAAAAAGTGAGAAGATGCAGTTAGATCTCCCATGTATCAATACAAAATACACTATAGGATAAACAAGAAGCTGAAATTGGAAACAAAATCTGAAGAGAGAACATGTTACCTCAAGACGAAAGGTATTGCTAATTTTGAAGATGAAGTTCCAAAATCATCTGATTCCTCCGACATTCTAAGGAGCACTCTCCTAACAAGGTCTCCCAAATACATTCCTGATATCATTTTCTCAAAGCCCTGCAGCATAATCCTCGAATATGATGCTTGACGTTGCGTAACAAGTCACATAGAATACACTGAGTTTCCAAGATATAGAAACTTTACCTGATCATTTGGGTTTGGGCTAGCAACATCCAAGGCAATATCATATGAGGTTCTTGGTAAATGAGAGGACCAAAAGTTTCCCCATTCCATATTAACCACCTAATTTGCAGAAAGTAGGAAGACATGTAATGTAAGCAAAATTTCTATAAAAAAGAACTAAGAATAAAAAGATATGAACATAAGCAAGTAAATATACCATGCCTCCAGATGTTGTTAAAAGACCTTGACACTTAATAATTGCATCTGCCCGCTCCAGATAGCATGCATTAGTGCCAGTCCCAATTATAACTGCAGCAACTGTGTCTTCATCATTATAATGTCCAAGAGCTAGAGTTCCCACAGTGTCGTTTATCTGGGGCACAATGCAGCAACAATAAGCTCTAACACCCATTGCACATGAGCTAAAACTAATATAGCCTTGATCAACATTAGAAGGAAAACACTATATGACAACGGAGAAAAAAGTTAACCACAGTACTTCTCCAACTTCTACACAAGGAAAAACATTTATAAACTAGTGACAAACAGTGATTTTCCTGAATATCGAAATGTTTTTGCTCTCACACTAGGATGATTTTTTATTCATAACCAACTATTTTTCGCCTAATACTAAATAAAAAATTTGATCATAACATCAAAATCCCCAGACAACTGAATTTTTGTCAGTAAACCACCTGGTCCTGTGTCTTCCGAACTGAATGATCCAGTATCATCCTGGACTGAACACTCAAAAAAGGCGAGATACTTGACAGTAGAAAAAATTTCATTTCTATATACGTTGATTTCCTTTGTTTTAATGTTCTATAGTAGTGTTAAGATGTCTATTGTACAGCTTCATTGAAATAAGTTCATTATCTATCCTATTATGTGGAGAAATACAAGACTAAAGGTAAAAACCTCATATCATACAGCACTGAGTAACACCTAAAAGTAAAAACAAAGGGGCCTATAAACCATGTAACGTGAGCCTAGTGGAAGTTAGTAAGAATCCAAAAGTAAGTCTCACAGAGATGAGAAAGGAAATATGTCTTGGCAGAAGTTGCGGAAAAGGAAAGTGCTAACCAGAGCTGCAACCCGCACATCTAGACCTTTCCTGGACATTGCTAGTTGCAGACATTCAGAAACATCTCTTCCAATCTACAAATAACGAAACATGAGAGCAGAAAGAAAGATATATTGTAAATTGACAATCTCATATCAATGACCTAAAAAAATAAGGCCATGCAATACAGGTTCAGAAATCCCTACCACATATTAACATCAATGATAACTATTTCTCACTTGTAGTGGCTCTTAATATAATGGAAATACCGAAACGGCTCAGAAAAGAAAACACAGCTTCTTCAAGCTGTTACCATTGCATGGTCATGTAATACAGTTCAAGTAACACAAGCAGTACTAAATGTCCTAACGAAATATCGACATGCAAGCACTGAAAAGGAAAGTGCCACATCCCGCAAGATTGATAATTATGACTTTATTCATAATAGGTAAGTGATAGACATTTACAGACTTCGAATTATATAGAATCCAAGAGCAAAGACCTCTGTTAACTAACCGTATCTTCAATGGCAAATCCTTTTGTCCATTTCATCAAAATGCCAGATGAGACAGAAGATTGCTTCACAGGAAATGAAAATGTGAAGCCAAGTTCTCTTGTCCCAGGTGAAGGCTGCTGCTCCAAGACATTACCCTCCTTCTCAATGAAGTCCTTTAGCGATGATGCAATGAAATCAAAGAGATCCTACACATATCAAAAAAGGGTAAAGACTGTTGATCTCTATCAAATCAAACAAAAAAATTGTTGTTTGTAGGAAGATAACAGAAAATTAGAAGCACAAACTCAGCCACCTTGCTTGTGCTAGTCATTAGGTGTTGTGGAATGGGTTGGCGTTCAATGTCTTGTCCAAGAATAGCAGACCTTTGGCCTCCTAAGTGGACTCTCAAAACTCTAAAGTTCGTACCACCAAGGTCCAGAGCATAATATGTTCCCTTCTCACTCCTAAAAATCATAAGCCCAAATCATTAGAGATAATTAACAAAGTAGCCACCTGTCAGCCAGCATTAAGACTGCAACACAGAGCAAGGAATTCTCCTGTATTTCACTAAATCATGTGAAGATTCAACCAGAAAAGCCTCAATTCTTTTTATTTGCATTGATCTTGAAGAAAATCTTTTTTAAAGATTCTTTTTTTAGGACAAGATAAGTAAACTTTCCCTAGTACTGCATTCTCAACTTTTAAAAGTACATCCCCCTTATATGTTAACACCAAAGGAATAAAAACAAGATAGATACAGTTATGTCCAACAAAAGCGGAAGATGATTCGGTAAGATGCCGATTAAAAACAAGATAGATACAGTTATGTCCAACAAAAGCGGAAGACGATTCGGTAAGATGCCGATGCCTAATTTTCATTATATATGCTAAGGGCCAACACCTGCATGAAATTCCCAAACAAGTGCACATGCAATAAAAGAGGCTAGATAGAAAAGACAAGCAGAGAAGCATGTTAAGATTGAATCAGTTACGGAATGTTTTACAGTGAACAACAGGATGAATCGATTCATTAGATACTTAAGAGTAGTGATAATATTCTAAATTCTGCATAACAGCTGCATTTCGACTTAGCATTACAAAACTTATCAACCAGACTGGTGCTTGACATATTTATCTTAGTAGCCACCCTGGTTAACAAAAAGCATTCGATAAACTGGCAACTGCACATCTGGAACCAAGTAATGTCCATTTCAGACTACTCAAAAACAAAGAAAGCATTCTCAATTTCTTTTCTACTTTTTAAGTCATGAACCATGCTCAGAATTAGACAAAGTAATTACTTGAAATTTACTCGTGTATAATTTGAATCCACCAAAAATCTAAAGAATAAATTCATGAAAGCCCATTAGAGAAAAACACAAGAACAAGAGGGAAAGAAAAAGAGAAATATAAAGTCAAAAAAATTATAAAGTCAAAAACACTGTCTCTGGTCTTATACATTGAAAGAAAATCAGTACCATGGTAAAAAAACAGCAGGAACTTGAAAATAGAACCCCTTTATGTCACTGAAGAAGGGAAGTAAAAAATTATCTGCTAGTGACCCTAATTCTATCAGTGATCAAATTAGTTGAACAGAGTAAGAGTGCATTGCATTGTTCCTCGTACTTCACGGCCTTAAACACATAATACATCCAAATAAAAAGCCAAACACAAACACCCTAATCAACCATAAAGACAAAAGATCTACTACAATATAACACAAAAGCACAATCTTTCACACAGACCCTCCCTTTCAAGCGCAAACACTTGTAAACCCCCTTCCCCCCTCCAAACAAAAAATAAAAAAAACACTATCAATGGTTTGCCTACATTACCCCTAGCAATACACAATGAGCAAACGCGGGAACGAATGAATTAGCAAAAGAAAACAAAATAATCATAAAGAAAAAGATGAACATGGTATTCTATTCATTTAATAAGAAGTGAGAGAAGCATCCATATGTGTACGTAAATGTTCATATGAATTTTCAAAACGTAATAGTTAAGCAATCAAGCACAAATCAAATCTTTGCTTTGTCATGATCTAGTCAAGTGTATTATATGTAAAGAAAACAAAATGCAATCTTGAGTTTAATGCAAGTGTGTGTGCATACCCATTTGGGAGTTTGTCAACATATGTAAGCAACATTTTGAGTTTACTCCCGCCTTCAGAGGCAAGTCCAGCGTGCATTTCAACAGCCATAGCATCAACTACCTGTTTTAGCCTACCAACAGGGGTAGCACATGACTCTTCCAGTTCTTCCAAAACCTTCACCATCTTCCTCCACTTCCTTCTTGTTCTTGCCCTCTTACCCACCATAGCTGCTGCTACAATACACGCCGCCATGGCACACCCCACTGCTACCCCAAGTCCTAACCTCCCCATACGACACCGTTCCTCTGCTTTTCTTCTTTATTATTTCTTCTTTCTCCCGTTTCGAGAATAAATCAGTCAAACCATTTTTTGGAATCAATACGACAGCGTTTTAACCAAAACCCAGTTTTAAAACTCCCTCCTTTTAATTAACAAAAACCTTCCGCTGATAGAATCACCAAAACAACGTCGTCGTTTCGTTTTTCCCCGATGGATGGCCCACAATAGCTCACTGTTCTAAAGCTATAAAACACGGCGCACTTTCCGGTAATCAACTGAAACTTACTTTCTCCTCCTCCGCTGCCGCCGGCCACCGTAGACGGCTGGAGACTTCGTCGGTTTATTGATGTGGCCGGAAACACGGCAGTTTGATAAAAGTGAAACTGCAAGAGATATTATCGGTTGGATTATTTTCCGGCGAAGTTCCCGGCAATAAAAAGCGGCGACGTTGACGGAGTTTTGCTCCGGCGACGACCAGTTGCTAGAGAGAGAGGGGGAAGGGCGGTGTTACGCTTTTGTGTACTGAGAGAGAGTGTGTTAGGGGGGTGTATATTGTGAAAGCGAAACTCTGATATTTATATTGCGAAGTTAAATAGACCATTTTGCCCTTGGTTAAATTATTAAATGACGGATTTGTGGCGCTTTTCCTTTTGTAAAAGAGGAGATTTTGTTTATGACTGTTTTCGAGAAATGGGAAAAAAATATTTACCAGATTTTGGATTTTTGTGAGAAAATAGGGCACTAGATTGACTCGTAATTACGGTTATTGCCATTCGGTGTAAATTTGGATTTGATTGTCTTTAACTATTTTGGATTACCTTAATTTTGAAAAGTATTTGGTTGATTATAAAATTTGACTAGTTGTGAAAGAGACTTCTGTTTTTCTCTCAAAAATAGTGGACTAGTTTTTTGACTTGTTTGATTTAGACTTTAATATAATTAAATGTAGACTTGTGAATAATTAATATTTTATTCATGTTTATGCTTTGGATTACATAGAAGTAATTACTTTATATTTTAATTTTGCATTGTTAAATTATTTCATTATATTTTTTATCGGATGTCCCAAAAGGGACTTTTATACGTTATATGGATCTTTTAAAAAATTTAAGCCTTTTTGAAATAATTTCAAATAATTTATTTTTATCTCTCGTCTTTACTCAGTAGTGAAAATATATGTGACTAGTTTTTTGATTTGTTTGATTTGGACTTTAATATGATTAAATGTAGACCTGTGAATAATGAACATTTTGTCCATATTTATATTTTGAATTACATAAAAGTAATTACTTTGTATTTCATTTCTTGCACTTGTAAACTATTTTTTTATATATGGATCTTTTAAACTGTTAACCCTTTTAAAATAGTTTTGAATAATTTGCCTTTATCTCTCGTCTTTACTCTATAGTAAAAGGGAATAAGACTAAATCTTTTCACATGTTTAATTTGAATTTGAACATGATTGAAGAGTAAACTTTGAATAGTGAGAATTCGGTTGAAATAATTTGAAATTATTGTACTATTTCAAAAAAGAATTAGACATGCAAAATTAATTTATAAATTAACGTAAGCATAAATAAAGATGAGTTTTTCATAATAAGTTGATGTGATTTCATAGAAAAATATAACTTGATATATTTAATAACGATTTACGCGTATTATTTTTTAAAATTTTAGCATGCATTACATCACTTACTTGAGATATTTATGAATTTAAGAAACGCATATATATTTATAGTCCTATTTTATTAATCTATCTATACTATATTCAAAGAACGAAGTTCCTTAAAAATATTGATTGAAATTTTTATCTTCAATAAAAGACTCTACAATAAATAAAATTATTATTTATTATTTATTATTTCTTTCAAATAATTATCATTCTAATAATTAATTATTACCTTAATATTTAGTACTAGATATTCAATTATAACCATAAGATTTAGGACTACTTCCCATACCTTTTAGGTTTAAGAGTCCTTTTATTTATTTTTCGCTGGTACAAACGAAAATCTTTTGCCCAACTTTCAATTTGTTTTTAGACGTAGGAGTCTTTTTATCCTCTATATTAGTGACTTTTTAAATTATTATTTCATTAATTTTTTTTTATTAATCTTATCAATAGAATTAGATTTTGTCAAAGTACACTTTTACATTTTTTTAGCGTAGGATAGAACTTTTTATCTTAAAGAGGAACACATCTTTAAGTATATTTTTCATCTTAAATTTTTTTTTTAAAGTTTCGTACTAGCGTACACACAATAATTTATATATATATATATATATTTATTATTAATTAATGTGATACACACGTACAAAATGCGTATACTTAGAGGCCGTTTGGCCATGAAAATCAAATATCAAGTTGGAGTTGGAGTTGAAGTTGGAGTTGGAGTTGTGTTTGACCATGAATATAAATTGGAGTTGTTTTTAACTTTTTGTGAGAGAAGTGAAAAGTGAAAAAAAGTGAAAAACACCTTTTTCTTGTTTTTCAAATTTCGAAATTCAACTTGAAGTTGAATTTCGAAATTTTTCAAATTTTCATGGTCAAACACTATTTCCGGAATTCAACTCCGAAAAAAAGTAAAAAAAATTCATGGCCAAATGCTCACTTAATTAGTCCGTGGAATAGGTCTCGATTACTTTTCTCATTTAAACATTGTTTGACCATTTTACTTTAGATTTCTATTCATTTATTAATACATGCCTCATAATGAGATTTTTCTTGTAGGTAATCTAACAAATCTAAATAAAAATAAATAGGGTAGACCAAAATTAAATTAAAATCTTATCAATATAAATGCATCGGCTAATAATTCCAAAATTAAAAATCTACGTACAAGATTTTGCACATTTATGAAAATCTCTCCCTCAAATTTATGTAAAGGATTTCTAATTTTATGATCTTTTATTTTGGAGTAGGTTGCATTTATAACAAAATGTTCTATTTTCATCCCAATTAATAAATAGGAGGGCATTTGAGTAAATTACTCGAGGTACCCTCCAACCCCCCAAGTTTTTTATGTATAGAACCAACAAAGTGAGATTCCACTTTGATGAAATTCATATGAAATGACAAAAGAGGGACTTAAAGTGTCATAAATGTAAAAGAGCTTGGACAAAACGGACATTTTTTGAAAGTTAGAGGTGGGGAGGGGGGTGTTTAGCGGGTAGGTAGAGAAGACAGCAAAATTTCAGAAGAAAAAAAGAAAGAAATAATTATGTGGAAAAACGGCGACGTTGGAAGGTGCGGTTACGCTGCGGACCGTACCATAATGACAGCTGTGTTCCGCTAATTCCAGCTAAGCATTAAAAAGGTTTTAATAATATTTAAATATATATATTTTAAAATGGTTAATTACATTTCTCTCAGTAGACAGTACAAAAGACAATACATTTCTTTCTTATGTCTTCCACACTCTCCTCCACCATACCCTTGAATTAATTACCCCACACAACAACCCCTCCCCCCCCTCCCAACCCAAACAGATTCCAAGAAAAGGAAGAGAACAAAAATGTGAAATTTATAAACTTTCTCAAAAAGTAATGGTAAATTTTATTATGAAAAGAGGGCAAAAAATGATCCTTAACAATTAAACTTTGCTTGAATTTGGTTTCAAATATATCTTTATAGTTTATATAGTAACTAGTAAAGGATAGCTCATGCTGAACACGGGACCAATATTTAAATAGTAAAATTAAAATATATAATTTGTATTTGAAAGTTGGAGAATTTTTTTTTTTTACGTTTATGTCTCATTTTTTATATTCAATAAAAAAAAATTAGGTTTGAATTTTAATTTTTTATATCTCAATAATTAAAATATATTATTCCCTCTGTTTTTTTAGTTGTCATAGCTTTCTTTTTAAGAGTCAAACAATATAAACTTTGACCGACATTTAAAATGTTACTTTTTTTTATCATATTGATATAAAAAAATTATAATTTATAGTACATTTCGCATATTTTTTTGAATATCTAAATTTTAATATAAAATATCAAATTTTACTTTTAAGTTGAAATTTTATAAAACGGCTATTTATGTAGCAAGTAACAATCAACGAAAATGTAAAGGGATGAACTTTTTCAGTCGACAAGCAGGACGACCGGAAGCTCCTCAAACTGCGATTTATAGATAGGTACTAAACTAATTCAAATTTGTCCCCTAAAACTAACCAAAAAAAAATCAATCAATCTTTTTATTTTAGGATTAGATATTTATTTGACTTTTATTTTCTAAAACAATAAAAGAAAAACAAAAATAAAAGAAAAAATTCTTCAAAATACACATCAAAAGTAGAGAAAATATTTCTCAAAAACCTTCCATTTTGCTCAAAGGTTGTGTGATAATTCGTCTTCTCTCTTTTAGTGCATGTCTTTGTAAACATTAATACTTTTGGTCTTTGTAATCGTGATTATATGCATAAATTTAGCTTAATCAAAATAAAAAATATATTCTATTACTGCTTTTATTTTAATTTATATGACAATGTTTGATCGAGCATATTTTATTTTATTTTGAAAAAATAATAATTTAAATATGGTCTAAAATCAGCTTTAAAAATGTATGTGAATTTATTATCATCTCATGAAAGGGTAAACGGAGAAAAATTCAAACGTGCATTATTATTCAATATAATACGGTATTATTCTTTTTAGGAGAGACTAATAGAAAAAAAATGTCACCTAAATGGGCACAACATGAGTAATTTTTTTTTCTTTTTTGGGCATGAAACCATTGCAATATCTTCAACAAGATCAAAACTTTTTGTTAAGTGTACATAATAATATTGTAGTCTCCATTTACTTTCAACTATTTCTCACTGATTTAGAACTTTTAATTTGATATTATGTTTTTGAAGATTATTTATTTATCCATGTTATGTTTGATTTTTTAAAATTTGTGTTCTGTTTAATTGTTGTTAAACTTCACGAGAGTAAGGATTTATCTTAATTGGGGGAGGGGGGCGAAGAATATGTGAATATGATGAGCAAATGGATGTAATTCAACTTTTTTTTTAAAACTATTTTAGTTATGTGTAGTTTTTTTGGATTAAGATTATTGTAGTAGTTTTTTGGTTAATTTTTTTGGGGTTAAGATTATAGTCGTAACTTTTCATCTCGATAATAAAATATATTTTAAATAAATAAAAATAAGATATCAAAAATCTATTAGTTTTGAAAAGTAAATTTGAGTCCATCTACGAAAGGTAAGAGCATATTTTGGACCAATTAAAACGAAGAACAAATTTGTTATATTTTCTATAATTGAGGGCCTGACTATGACCAGTGCACTGGAAATAGGGGAGAAGTTGTTGACTAAGGGGGCTTGGGGGAGTAGTGGGGATGTGGATAATATGTGGGATACGACCGCTAGTTGCATAAGGGAGACGGCTAGAGAGGTGTTGGGCGTCTCGAGAGGTCGTTCTGGCAAACATCGAGGGGACTGGTGGTGGAATGGAGAAGTAAAAGGAAAGGTGGAGGCAAAAAAGGGGTCATATGCGAAGTTGGTAGAGAGTAAGGATGAGGAGGAGAGGCGAAAGAATAGGGAGGCGTATAAGATTGCTAGGAAGGAGGCTAAGTTAGCGGTAACGGCAGCTAAAACGGCAGCCTTTGAAAGCTTATACGCGGCTTTAGAGGATAAAGGTGGGGATAAGAAGTTATACGGGTTAGCAAAGGCTAGAGAGAGGAGGATTCAGGACCTTGACCAAGTGAAGTGCATCAAGGACGAAGATGGCAAAATACTAGTAGATGAGGTACTCATTAGGAGGAGATGGCAATCTTACTTCCATGGACTCTTGAATGAAGAGGGGGACAAAAGCTTTGTGCTGGGAGATTTGGCACACTCAGAGAGGCGTCGTGACTATGATTTTGTAGCTATATAAAGGTTGAAGAGGTTAAGGTTGCGATTCGTAAGATGCGAAGGGGTAGGGCGACGGGGCCAGATGAGATTCCCGTTGATTTTTGGAAGAGCTCGGGTGAGACAGGTGTGAAGTGGCTAACCGAGTTGTTTGATGGTATTTTTAGAACGGCAAAGATGCCTGAAGCTTGGATATGGAGCACGATGATTCCTTTGTACAAGAACAAGGGTGATATTCAGAGTTGCAACAACTATAGGGGTATCAAATTGCTAAGCCACACTATGAAGGTCTGGGAGAGGGTGGTGGAGTTGAGGTTGAGACAGATCGTGCCTATTGCAGAGAACCAGTTCGGCTTTATGCCAGGACGCTCGACTACAGAAGCTATTCATCTCCTTAGAAGACTGGTGGAGCAGTACAGGGAAAGGAAGAAGGACTTGCACATGGTGTTCATCGATCTAGAAAAGGCGTATGATAAAGTCCCTAGGGAGGTCCTTTGGAGGTTCTTGGAGGCTCGAGGTGTACCCGTGGCGTACACCAGATCAATTAAGGACATGTATGAGGGGGCCAAGACTCACGTTAGAACTGTGGGAGGAGATTCGGAGCACTTTCCCGTGTTAATGGGGTTGCACCAGGGATCGACCCTTAGCCCTTTTCTATTTGCCTTGGTAATGGATGTATTGACGCGGCAAATACAAGGTGAGGTGCCATGGTGCATGTTATTTGCGGATGATGTAGTTTTGGTGGACGAGACTCGCGGAGGAGTTAATGCTAAGTTGGAGGTTTGGAGACAGACCCTCGAGTCGAAGGGGTTTAGGTTGAGCAGGACCAAGACTGAATATATGGAGTGCAAGTTCAGTGAGGCGACTCAGGATGATGACTTAGAAGTGTAGTTTTATCTTGTATTTTTATCCTGTATCATTGTTACGTCATTTTTAGCCTATTTTTAGACTGCTTTGTCTTGAGCCGGGGGTCTATCGGAAACAACCTCTCTACCTCACCTCTGAGGTAGTGGTATGGACTGCGTACACTCTACCCTCCCCAGACCCCACGCTGTGGGAATACACTGGGTATGTTGTTGTTGTTGTTGTTGTTGTTGTTGTTTCTAGAATTGAGGGGGGGAAATTGAGCCAATTCACGGTTAATAATAAAATTTTGAAATCAAATTCAAACGATTAGCAAATTTGGTATATTTTCTATAATGACATTTTGTACCCTTTCCCAATTAACTTTCATTACTAAAAGAAATTCTAGAAATGCTATAACCATTCTTAGAAACACTAGGCATCCTGTAAGCATGCCATCACTAATTATGCTTTAATCTAATTAATCTATGAGCTCATTTGGATTAGTCGATAGGTTCCAAGTGTTGAAAAGAATTTTTTAAGTGTTGAGATTAATTTTATAAATAAGTAATTACATGTTTAAATAAAAATATTAAAACTGATAGTAAACAATTAATGTGTTTGATAAAAAAAATTACTGATAAGCTAAATTTTATTCAAAATAACTAAAATATATTTATTTTTTAAATAAAAAAATACAAATTTAATAATACCCTTTTAAAGAAAAGGAGAATGACTGATGGAGAAGGAATATGAAGTTAGAGGTTTTATTTGGAGGAAAATATTTTGAGAATAAAAAATAAATATTAAAGATAAAATAGTAAAATATTGATTAAATTAAAAGTGCTTATAAACTGAAAACATAAGTTAGAGGTGATTAACTTTGGGCGTTTATTAAATGCGTAGATAAGTCAAAAGTATTTATAAATCAATTTGATCTGCTTATAAGCTTTAGCCAAACACCCTCTATATTGTGTGGATGAATTTTTTTATGCATCACATTTCAATTTGAAACCAATAATGTGAGCAAGTTTTTACGCATTGGTATAGCATGTGATATAATCAATTAACAATAATAAAGTTGAACACTTTTTTCAATATTATTTTCTTAAACAATTTAAAGTATTCTTGATTAAAAAAAATATCCATTTATTGGCATGGGGAATAATGTACATTACCAAAAAGTATACATGTAATCGAATTCGACATTATTGGCATTTCATGTACAATTGCAGTTATCCTCACAACACTACTAACCAAATTTCCTACAAAGTAGTGGTTCATCAGATTTAGTTATTGGGATACAACTAGATTAGTTTTTGGGTATATATTTTGTACATGTAACTTATGTTAATAAACATATATTTTCATTATTAAGTAATGTACTTGAATTTAAAAAATATATTTTTTTGAAAATAATGAATATTAATCCATTTCGCTAGCTCAATAAACAAAGAAATTATGTCTTAAAAAGTTCTTAAATACTTTAATGTGATTTTCGACTTATGTTGAAATGTCTTCTATGACCTGGTATTAAAAACGAGCGATATAAAAATACATTTTTCACGATTCTTCAAGGAGTTATCAAATTTCCCAAATTGAAAAGTTAAATCTTTGATCTTTTAGAGATTTACAAATAAAGATATTGCCCTAGAGCTCCTAGAAAAAGATTGATAAGCAGCAATGTAAAGTCTAAATGATTAATATTGAGTTTATATATATATATATATATATATATATATATATATATATATATATATATATATATATGGTTAGTGTGTATATATACTAGTTTAGTGTACGTGTGATTGCACTGTGTGTCACGTCAAGTCATTAATTAATATAAAATATATAAAAAAATAATTATTATTAAAAAATAACAATTGACTCAATTATCAAATTTAGTTTATTACATGAACAACAGTAAACATTCCACGATATTACAAGTAAGACAAATATTGTTTTAACTAATTAAGTCATGTAATTTATTATTAACATTAGTGAATTATAGGCTATAGTAGTATGTATAGGCTTATTGCGAGTCCAAACTTTGAGATAACCAACAGTGTGTCTCTGGCTATGATTTTGTAAGGTGCTCATTTGGTGATTAATATACATGATTGGTTACCAAAAAAAAAAGAATTATAGAACAATTCAAAAACTACACGGCATGTCAAATTACGTAAAACTTCTTCAACTAATTAAGCAAAATATGTATATAATCATTGACTAAGAAATAGAAGACTGACCTCGGCAAGCATCTGCTTGTAACAAAATAATACGATAATTGAGATATCAGAACAATACGATTAAATCTAACCTTCTTAAAAAAACCTCAAAGCCTGACCAAACATTCATCACCACTTGTATTTAGCCAAAAAAATTAACAGCAGCTAGTAACAAAATAGAAACTACAACAAAATAATACGATAATCGAGATATTAGAACTATACAATTAAACCTAACTTTTACACAAAAATTTCTCAAGGCCCTAACGAACATTCATCTACCACCTGCATTGAGCAAAAAATAAAAAATAGCAGATAACAGAACAGAAACTACAACAAAACAATAAGATAATCGAGATATCAAGACAATACCATTAAACCTAACGTAAAAGTAGAAGAAGTCCATTTTTGTAAAATTTGATCTAAAATATTACTTAAATAGATTGTAGGAATTTTTTATATATAAGGTAAAGTTTTAATTAATTTAGAAGTGTTAAAAAAGAACAGAAAATTAATTTAAAAAATAGTTAAAAAATATTACATAATTTATTTCTCAAATATTATGTGTCGTGCTCTTTCCCCTTGGAAACTTTTATTAATGCCTAATAATTTGAAATATAAAATATAAAAAGGTGGCGTGGTTGCATTTTAAGACCTTTCCCCTTAGATACCTAATAATTTGGAATAAAATAAAAAAGGTAAATTAATTAATTATCAAAATTTTAATTAATTATTTGAGAAAAATAGTGAAAAGATAATTTCATCTAAAGTGAAAACTTTTAATGAAGGGCAAAAAGTTCAAATCACATTATAAGGTCCTTCACACTTTTAATATAACTAGTTTAGTGTACGTGCGTTGCACGTGTGTATCACGTTAATGATAAAACATGTATTAAAAAATTATTATAAAATAGCAAAACTTAATGCTAAAATATATATAATATTTGATTAAATTAAAAATAATAAGTATGTTCTTGACAATCTTTTTACCTTTAAATTGTATGAAAAGATTAATATTATGTAGTTTGAATCAGTATAGAATAATATAATACTCCTTAAATTATTGAACCAACTATAGAGAAGGTAATACTCGTGACATACCTATGGTTTAGGTGAATTGAAAGAAAGTTAAACTTTACGTAAATAACAAATATTCTTAGCCTAAAAATGACTTACAATTAATAGCTAGAGATCTAAAATCAATAGATAATTGTGTTTTTTCTCAAATATATCAAAGGACTTATTAGTAGTTAATTAAAGGTATATTTATAAACATACACTAAAAAATATGCATCAAATCATATTACTTATTAAATAATTAATCAAACAATGAGTAGGCGCAGAGTTTAATCTTCTTTCAAATAAATAGAAAAATCAATATGATATATTTTTTCAAAACAAAAGTATAAAGAGCAAATTAGTTACCGAATGCTTGATCCAAAAGTTCATTGTCAAAGCCAAGTTGTAGATGGGTATGTTGGAGGTGTAAGGATCGAAAAGAGTATAAAGGGGTGGAAAAACTGATATACATAAATTTGTAATTACTATCGGAAGGTGAAAGAAATATATATTGAATGCCTATTTCTAAATGAAAATACAACAAAGGATAGATAAAAAACACATATTTTTGTTAAATTTGTTAAAAGAAAGTACACGTCTTCAGAATTATATGAAAATATAACAAAAGTTAGAATGAGATGTGTAGCTTCTCAATGTTGGTGAATGTGTTGGTAGACGTCCAAGCAAAGCCCTGGCGGCTATAGCAGCCTACAAGCATATCTAATATCTGCAGCAACAACACCATACGTGCATGTAGAACCCATCTCTACCCTACTATTACTACTTTTATGAGTTAAGAGATTGTTTTCGATAGATTCTCAACTTAAATAATAATAATAATAATAATCAAATTAAAGAATAACTGAAAAAATTTACCATAAAATCATACTTGTCTAAGATGAGAGATGCTAAAAAAATAAAACAAAAAAAATCAATTAAATTTAGCTGACACAAAAATAAGAACCCATAAGAACTCATTGTGGCACCTATAAGCAAATTGAGAAAATAAAGATTAGCTAATGCAACAAAAAAAATAGAGATTACCTCCTTCACTATGCTTGGTATCAATATATTAGTGAAGTTAACCAAGACCTGATTATTGATCCAATAATATACAAAATACATATGATTGTCATGAATTCAGCCAAAATTTTCAATACAAAATACATATGATAGTCATGAATTGAGCCCAAATGATGGGTTTGATTTTGTTGCTAACTGCAGATCTCTTGGGTTTCCTTTAGCTCTTCTTTATTGTAAACTTTTTTGGTTTTAAATTCTTGAAACATAAAGCGAATTCTAAAACTTAACAAAAAGAAGAGACAATGTAAGTATTAATTGATAATTACAAAAAAAATTCTAGATTTGACAACCTAACCGAAACCTAAACAAAGAAAGCAACAGAACAATATAAATCTCACAACAACAATAACATATTTAGTATAATCCCATAACATGGGGATTTAAAAAAAAATAGTGTATGCATACCTTATTTCTACTTCAGAAGTAGAGATCTAGGGTGGTTAACTGCACCAAGAGGATCACTATCAATTGTCAGCAGAACTTTAACGCCTTCATCATCATCATACTACGATAAGAACAGAACAAGTTTCATATCACCCTCATCCTCCTCATATACTACATGAAAAACAGAAAACTAAATTCATCGAGGCGACACATGATTCTTCTTAACACCTATCAAAAGTTGAGGACGATTTTTTCCATCTACTGCACCTAACCTTTACATAATCGCTTACTTGAAAGAAGAAGAAGAAAACTCACCGCATTGGCCTTGGTCTTTAACAGGGGCAATGACGCCTTTCTATCTCCAATCAACGGATTTCGGCAACTCTTTGCCGGCCCTAAAAGCGTAATGCTTTTAATAAACGTGTGCTTTCAGTGATCTTATTTGAAACAGCTGCAGCTTCTTCTTCCTCCTTAGATTCCCCACAAGTCTCTAAAGTTATTGTCTCTGTTGATCTTCTTCCTCCCGATGACTTTCCGGCTCTACAAGTAAAACTCTTATTATCTCTTCTAGAATCTTCAAACCTCAAACAAAAAAATAAAAATTCAGCCTCCATAATCGATCATGTTTTGTGATTTATGTGTTATTAGTATTTTCTTTTAGAATTCAAACACTAATTAATATTACAAGCAGAAAGTTCGACATTAGCAGATATTAGAAAAATATTAGCCGACAACTTTTATTGTCAAGTAAACCCTAATCAATAAATATAAGAAGATAATGAAAAACTTTATAAATTAATAGGTATAATTACGTACAGTTTAGGACTTCTACATACTTAAAATAAGGAATCCTAAATAATATAAAATAACTAAATTTTAGGTTTAAACAAGGCAAGTTTTAATAATTACATTTTAATAAATTTTCAATTTATAAATATTTGAGAAAAATAGTGAAAAGACAATTTTGTCTAAAGGAAAGACTTTTAATAAAGGGCAAAAAGTTCAAATCACATTATAAGGTGCTTCACACTTTTAATATAATATAGATATAGATATGGATAGATATAGATATAGATATAGATATATAGAGAGAGTTGGTTGTCATTTGTTATAATAAATGAAAAAAGAAAGAAAAATAATTAATGACAACTCATCGAAAATATGTTTTTTCTTTTATTATTTACTACTAGATATCGAAGCCCGTGCTGATATGTTATGCTTTTTGTGTTAATTTATATGATACATATAGAATTTAGATAGTCAATCAAATTTTTTATATGGTTTTTATATATTTCAAGTTGTTAACTATTATCATTTATAATATTTTTTTATGTAATTTTTAAATAATATATGTTACTCCCTCTGTGTCAATTTATGTGGCATCGATACAATTTTGAGAGTCAACTAAATTTTCTATACATCTTTTAAATATCTTAAGTTCTTAATTGTTTGCGATTTATAGTACTTTTTTTTTCTGTCCCAATTTATGTGGCATTAATAAAATTTTGAGAGTCGTTCGATTTTTTTATGTTTTAAAAATATTTTAAGTTGTTATTATTGTGATTTATAGTACCTTTTACGCAATTTTTAAATATATAACAGATTAAAAACAAAACTTAGATAAGCAAATTAAAATGGAGAAAGTATAAGAAAATATCCAAGCAGGCAAAAATGTTCATGTCTTTTAAATATTTTAAGTTGCTAATTATCGTGATTTATACTAATTTTTACGTAATATTTAAATATATAACAGATTTTAAAAAATAAGATAAATAAATTAAAATGAAGAAATTATAAAAAGATATATCTAAGCAGGCAGCACAAGCAGGCACGTCGATCAACTGCCTGCTTATCCTCCTTTATAAGTAAGGTAATTTTAAGTTGTTAATTATTGTGATTTATAGTACTTTTTTCTTCTGTCTCAATTTATGTGGCACTGATAAAATTTCGAGAGTCGACTAAATTTTTTATGTCTTTTAAATATTTTAAGTTGTTATATTATGATTTGTGATAAAACAAATTAAAATGAAGAAAATATAAAAGAAAATATGCAAGCAAGCAGTACAAGCAGGCATGTCGACCTTGTGCCTGCTTGTTGCCATTTAAAAAAATATTTTAAGTTGTTAATTATTGTGATTTATAGTTTTTTTTTCTTCTGTCATAATTTATGTGGCACTGATAAAATTTTAAGAGTCGACTAAATTTTTATGTCTTTTAAAATTATAAGTTATTATATTGTGATTTGTAGTACTTTTTACGTAATATTCAAATATATAATAGATTTTTTTTAAAAAGTAAGATAAACAAATTAAAACGGAGAAAACATAAAAGAAAATATGCAAGTAGACATGTCGACCTCGTGCCTCCTTGTTGCCCTTTATAATTTAGATAGTCAATCAAAATTTTTACATAGTGTTTACGTATTTTAAGTTGTTAACTATTGAGATTTATAATACTTTTTATGTAATTTTCAAATAATATATGTTACTCACTTTGTACCAATTTATGTGTCATTGATACAATTTCGAAAGTCAACTAAATTTTTTTATACACCTTTTAAATATTTTAAGTTGTTAATTATTGTAATTTATAGTACTTTTTCTTCTGTCCCAATTAATGTGGCAATGATAAATTATCGAAAGTCAATCAATTTTTTATATCTTTTAAATATTTAAGTTATTAATTATTGTGAATTATACTATTTTTTATGTAATTTTTAAATATATAATAGATTAAAAATAAAAATAAAATAAACAAATTAAAACGGAGAAAATATAAAAGGAAATATTCAAGCAGGTAACATAAGCAGGCAGCACAAGCAGACATGTCGACCTGCTGCCTGCTTATTGCCTTTTATAAGTAAGTAATTGCCTTTTATAAGTAAGTAAATTTGACTCTTAATATTAGATCAATCAATTTTTCATATTTTCTTATTTCTTTAATCGTCAATAGTTTTTTTATGAAAACAACTTTTTTACCCTAAGAATATTTTCAACTAGAAAATTAATTTTTTTTATATGATGAATTTGAAAAAGTTGAATTGAATTTTTAATTCAGAGACTAAATTGTTTGTTCTACATTGTAGAAAATTGATTGAAAATTTTAATCTTAGCTTATCATGAGTTTTAAATATTTAATTATAATTATAATTTTATTGAATAAGAATTTATTTTAGAGGGTAAAACCATCGACATAACATTTCACTTTTAAATTTTTATTTTTAAAATTAGTAGTGTCAAATGGCTATGGTCAACCATTTCGGTAAAACCCTGTAAATTTAAAGCTTGAAAATCGCATTAAAATTGAAGTGTGAGAACCATCCGAGCATTATAAGGTCAAAAAGTAATTAACCAGACTAGAACGGTCCTCACATTGGGCAAAGGAACGAAGGTCCAAAATGATTAAAGACTTTAAAGTGCGATTACAAGAATTAAAAATAATATTTGTGTGTGCCAAAGAAGGCTACAAACTAGTGCAATATCTCATGGACATGATAATGAGTATGAGAAGTATGTTGAAAGTGCTTTAAGGTCTAAACAGAGATCTAGCATAAAGTCGAGTTCGAAGTTACGCTATTGACGAATAAATCAAATGAGCTCACACAAGGTCTATCAAATTAAATGTAATTAAACTAAAAAATAAAAAAAAATCTTTAACTATTTTTGTACATTAATAAAATTTCCTTTTGGTTTATTCAGAGATATATGAAAACAAACTTTCTTCTTTATTTTGAAATATTCAATCAACGCCACAAATCGTTCGTCAATTCGAGCTCTTTCAAAGATGTTGTGTACGTTTTACTAAAAAGTAAAGTGGCATCATCGCGAGCATGAGCGAGCACGCAGAAAGGGAAGGCCATCCCTCCTCGTAACACAAGGAGGTTGACGAGCGACCCCTGAAGGTTATAAAATTTCATTTGGAACTCATTTCTCCCGTTTCATTTTGGACAAGCATAGGGTTGTTTTCTCTCCTTTCTTCACCTCCAAATTCTCTTGCATGCAAAATAAGTTTTCCATGGATTCTTAGTTATTCTTCACCCGGTGATACATATTGTTTAGATGAGAGTATCATGAGCTAGAGAGCTATATGTGCTAGGGAGAGCTACTTGAGCTAAAAAGTTATGAGTTAAAGTAACAATATAGAGTTTTGATGATTAACAAACGAGTAGAAAAATATAACATACATATGCAAGAACTAGGTCCTTCAAGTCTTAACAAAGGGTTGGTAATATTCATAATAAGATATTACAAAGAACTAGTTCCTTTCTAAGCCTACAACAAAGAGTTTCGATCAAGAAGTGTACTAGAGAAACAATTTCATAGCATGATTATAGTAGAGAACTGCTATCAAGAAGTTCATTATAAACAATAAAGGAATCATGTCCTTCACAGTGGATTGGAAGAGACTGTAAATGATCAAGTCAAGGCATATTTTAAGTGCGTAGAAGAATTTTTTTGAGAAATTAAAATTGCGATAAATTCAATGATACAAGGAACAAGAAAAATATGATAATATTGTCATATTTACTAACGAGAAAAAAAACTTTAAAAAATAGGACCAAAAAAGTCAACACGTTAATGAAATCAAGTCAAATAAGGATTAAAATCTTAGAATACCTTGATCTAATTCGAGTTAAGAAGCGACTACTTACTTCTATATAAAGAATCTCCTTGATGCTCCTAAAGGCATCCACACAAGGAGAGAAAAAACTACACCTCGAGAAGATCTATTCATGTGACTTGTGTGAGAGAGCAAATTGGTAACATTATAAAGAACATGTTCCTATCAAGAAATATCCATAGTAGTTTTTTTGGTTGTCCAACCAATTAACTATGAGTCATAATCTTTTTGCTTTTCTTAGTTGATTTATATTAGGTGTTTTTTTGTGTTGTAAAGGTGGCGACAACTAGGTAAAGTTATTGTGGTAGAATCTAGACCTGCAAGACCTACAATCAAAGTGCATCATAAATAGAAGGGAAATATGTGCTATGGTTGTTAACTCCTTTGATACTATAATGGTTAGCATCTAAAATTTGTAAAACTCAAATGTAGTGGTAATTTGAAAGAGAGAGGCAGTGATTTTTTTATTCTCGAAAGGAATTTTTTCACTTAAATATCTTGTGTTGTTTATTTACATTCTGTATTTTACTTTTTATTTAAATACTAAAAATCTGATTCTTCATTGTGTCAAGGACAATATAAAATAACACGTACTAACTCCCCTTTAACCTTGAATATTAGATTCTCAAGGGATTATCTGAAGGCACAAGTGAAAATATTTTCAAAGTTTTTCATCATTCTCAAGAAATTATGTCAAGACACAAGCGAAGGGATTTTCAAAGTTTTTCCTCATCAAAGTAAATCTGATTTTTTTTAGTGTATGTATGTCTCGAATAGTTATAGTTGATAGATTTTATTATTAAAACATGATTTACCACTTGTTTGTCACAAAATTGAAAGTCTTGAATGGTAAAATTGTTTAAAATTGAAATTGAATTAAATTATTGGATTTGATTAATTTTAAGGTGTCGGATGATTGAACGGGTATTGTCAGAGATTGACAAGGACCCAAGAACTTCATAGTATACTTCTTGAGCTATGGATTAGTTGCTACACATAAAAATCCTTCAATCCCTTTTTCCCCATGGTTCCCAATCAATTCCGATTGTCCTGAAATTGGAGTTTTCCTACAGTCATAAGACTTGTTCCCTTACCATTTTTATCAATGGCAAGTCCATTTCCGAATTGTAATACCACTTTACTAATCAATTCAAGTACACATAGAAAGTTATTACCAACCAAAGCACATAAATTCAATTTATGACTCCTCCTGAACCAAAATATTCACCACAAGGCAAGCAATTTTACCGCACACGACTGCAGTCATACAAGTAATACAATACACATAGTTTCAAGTTTTAAGCCACAACACAATCAAGTCACATCTAATATCCTTTATTCGCCTCATGGATGACCATTAGTCGGTTATCCATGCTTTACCACAGCCTCTCAGGCCAGATACTAATTGAAACCTTTCCGATTCCAATTTTCCTTGCTTGTGTCATCTCAATCGGAGTCAAACGATACCCCTTTTTCCTTGTCGAGATACCAATTGAAATCGAGAGATACCAATTGGACTCAATCCATACAAATAAGTAACAACTGCACGAAAGGAATGAAAGAAGAGAGATATTTCCTAGAATGTTTCATAGCTTCCCAAAGATTAGATGTGGACGTCAACACACCAATCCGCAGGATTCTATTTGATTTTTTGCTCTTGTACTGGGAGATCAGTAACCTAGGCTCTGATACTATCTGTCACGACCCAACTACCGGGCCGTGCAGGAGCCTACTCTAAGAACCTAGATAGACGAACCCTTACCACTCGATCCAACAGGTAAAAGCTGAATTAAAAAGGAAAACCAAAACTAACCTCTTTCAATACAAGAAAACATTACAACCTCTTATTAAGGAAAACCCTTTACAAAAGAATACAGTAATCCATTTCTTACAACTGATAAACAACCTTCCGGAGGATCTAGTCTAAATAGGTACAAGATCTACTACAGGAGTAAAACAGAATATAAGAGGACACAACTCCCACCATGGAAACAAGAATAGAAGCTGCTGAAGATCACCGTCATCTTGTACCTATGAAACATCACCGACCCTGCAACTAGACTATACCCAAAAGGTATAGCAAGAGTAGAATCAGTACAAACACACATACTGGTAGGCATCATTGATCGACCCGAATCCATTCCATATCATCATATAAGAAATCAAGGGAATGCACAATTAATTACAATACTCGACCCTTCAACATTCACCTTACCAAGCCCAATATCAACGCAAGCCTGCCTATTCCTTTCGCTGCCAACTCCACCACTATAAGACGCTATGCTCTGACTCTTAGGACATTCCCAAGTCACCTTAACCCTTAAACTTCCCAAGTCACCTTGTCACCTAGACTTCCCAAGTCACCTTGACCCTTAGACTTCCCAAGTCACCTTGTTACCTAGACTTTTCAAGTCACCTTGACACATAGACTTCCCAAGTCACACTTGTCATTACCCGATATTTACTCCCATACATGGACTACCATTCCCTTACTCCAAATAACCACTATGACTCAACAACCCAGAGTAAACCCCACTACCTAGTTCCTATGATTCTATGAAAGTATATATTTTATGAAAATTGAACTAGAGCCATACAAATTTTATAAGTCATGAAGTATGCAAGTCTTTCCATGTTATGAAGTATTATGCAAGATAAAACACCCGATGTTCAATCAATGCTCATGAGTCATTTTCTAAACTAAAACTCATGAGTAGTATGATGATCTGGGTCATGAACAAGTATGAACAAGTTATGAACAAGATTAACATCAGATATGTCACATGTATGTGAGCACATATTATATGTTTTGGGAGTAGTATTTAGCACCGAGTTGGATCGGGTGAGAGTACCCAGAGTCTCAGAACTACGTGCCCCCGTAGGTTCTTAGTTCCCTCTGTTGGGCATCAGATTTCTATGTGATCACGCCACAGTCATGCCTCTATACGCTGGCAAGGTATATTGGGTCTTTTCGATGGGGCGTATACATCGAACTCTATGCTGCTTAGCATGGTTTATGTCGGTTAAAAGAAACTCCCACATGTTATTTTCAAGCTATGAAGTTATATGATTCTATACTATGAAACTTAAGCTTTATTTTATGTTTCATGTTTTATACTTGGATATCTATTCATGTTTCTTGTTTACGTAATAAGTTCATTCTTAAGCATGTTTTAAACTATTTTAACATGAATCATGCATCGCTCATATACTCGGTACATCCTATAGTACTGACGCATATCTTTTGCTGCATCCTTTGATGATGCAGATTCAGGTGTTCCTTTCCAGACTCATGGCTAGAGCTTCTAGGCCACTCTTTGTCAGTTGTTGGTGAGTCCTCTTAGGTCGAGGACTAGTTATATTTTATAGTGTTGATTTCTTACTTCCATACTTTGAGTTAGCTAGGGTCTTGTCCTAGCAACTCCTTATGTCATGTAGAGGCTTTTCAGACATAGACAGTATTAGAGTCTCTTTCTGGATTTTGTATTTATATTCGACTTGATTACCTATGTATGTAATTTCGAATTTATCTATTATGCTTCCGCTTATCTTTTGTTATGCTTGAGAATGCTATGAACAAGGGTTAGCTTAGGATCCTTGTGGTCCTAAGTCCCGTGTTACATCTAAGAGGTAACCTCGGGGCGTGACAAACTTGGTATCAGAGCCAGGTTCAAGAGTTCTAGGATGTATGAAAGTCGTATCGAGTAGAGTCTTTTTCATATGTGTGAAGCGCGCCACACATATGAGTGGGAAGCTATGAGATGTCTTAGAAAACTTTACTTCTTTCATGATCATGTCGTGCGATAGAGCTTAACTCTTATGTTCCTCTAATCCTCATCTTGTACATTTCAGATTATGCCTCCTCGATGTGCTATGCCTCCTTGAGCTGCTCGGAATAATGTTCCTCCCATTCCAGTCCCTGATGTCACGAATGAGGAATTCAGAAATGCCATCCATTTACTAGCCCAGACTTTGGCCACTCAGGCCAATCAGTAGGCTCATGCCCTCATTCATCCTCAAGGTGGGGTAGCAGCCCGAGTTCATAACTTCATTCAAATGAACCCACCTGAATTCTGGGGTTCAAAAGTGAGTGAGGACCCACTCAACTTTATTGATGAAGTGAAGAAGATCTTGAAGTTATGCAAGTGGTTGGGGTTGATTGTGTTGAGCTTGCATCCTACCAACTCAAGTATGTAGCTCATATTTAATTCACGCAATAGAAGGAGACTAGGGTGAGGGATGCGGTTCCCATGACTTGGGAGTGTTTTGAGAGGGCCTTCCTTGATAGGTTCTTTCCCCGAGAGTTAAGGCAAGCGAAGGTGGAGGAATTTGTGAACTTGAGACAGGGTTCGATGTTGGTTCAAGAGTATAGTCTGAAGTTCACTCAGTTGTCTAGATATTCTCCCTCCATAGTGGCGGACTTGCCTGACCAAATGAGCAAGTTTATTTATGGGGTTTCTGATGTGGTGAAGAAAGAGGGTAGGTCTGCTTTGTTGTTGAGTGAAATGAACATTTCTCGACTCATAACTCATGCCCATCAGATTGAGGGTGACAAGCTTAGGGAGATGGCAAGGGAGAACAAGAGAGCTAGATCTGAGGGATCGGGTTTTGGTCATCACAGGTCAAAGGTGGACATCGCTCTTCTTTCCAGAAGAAGTCATCAAAATCGGTTCATTCTTCTGCTAGTGCTCCTACCCAGGCTCAGAGGCCTCGTCATGATCAGTGTGGTAGAGGATCTGGTTCCTATCCTAAGTCTCAGGGTAGTGGTGCAAAGGGCCCTTCTTTCCCCGTTTGTAACAGGTGTGGGAAGAATTACCCCGATGAGTGCTTGGTCGGTAAAGAGGGTTCCTTTGGGTGTGGTCAACCTGGACATCGTATCAAAGATTTCCCTTCATCTAGGAAGGGGCAGGGAGGCAGGACTCAGTCTGCCCCAGCAGCTTCAGGAGGTAGACCAGCCCAGCAGGGCACAACTTCTAGTTCCGGTGGTCAGCGCCAGAACTGCCTTTATGCTATGTCCTCTCGTCAGGATCAGGAGGGTTCCCCAGATGTTGTTACTAGTATGTTAGAAGTCTTCTCTTTTGATGTGTATGCTTTGTTGAACCCCGGTGCTTCCTTATCTTTTGTGACCCCTTATGTGGCATACAAGTTTGAAGTTTGTTCTGAATTGCTTTTAGAACCCTTTTGTGTTTCTACTCTTGTTGGTGGGTCAGTCTTAGCCAAAAGAATCTACCAAAATTGTCCTATCTCAGTTTTTCATAGAGTCACTTCAGCGGATCTAGTGGAGTTAGAGATGACTGATTTTGATGTCATTCTTGGTATGGATTAGTTGTATGCATGTTATGCTTCTGTTGATTATCGTACTCGAGTTGTCAGTTTCAAGTTTCCTAATGAACCTATTTTAGAATGGCAAGGTAGTCCCCCTTCCTCGAAAGGTTATTTCATATCTTATCTTCAGGCTAGAAAGATAATTTCAAAGAGGTATGTTTATCACATAGTACGGGTTATAGACACGGAGTCTGAAACCCCATCCCTTCAGTTCGTTCATGTTGTGAATGAATTCCTAGAAGTGTTTCCCGATGATTTGCCCAGAGTCCCTCCCGAGCGGGAGATAGACTTTGGGATGGATCTTCTCCCAGATATGAATTATATCTCTATTCCTCCCTATAGAATGGCTCCCGCGAAACTCAAAGAGTTGAAAGATCAGTTGAAGGATCTTCTTGATAAGGGTTTCATCAGGCCTAAAATTTCTCCATAGGGTGCCCCAGTTTTTTTTGTTTGGAAGAAAGATGGTTCTCTTAGAATGTGTATTGACTACCGCCAGTTGAACAAGGTCAAAATCAAGAATAAATATCCCATTCCTAAGATTGATGACTTGTTCGATCAGCTTCAGGGCGCTAGTTTCTTCTCCAAGATCGACCTTAGATCCGATTATCATCAGCTTCATGATAGAGAGTGTTATATCCCGAAGACAGCCTTCAGGACTCGGTATGGTCATTATGAGTTTGTTGTTATGTCTTTTAGTCTAACAAATGCTCCTGCAGCTTTTATGGATTTGATGAATCATGTGTTCAAGCAGTATTTGGATATGTTCATGATTGTTTTCATTGATCATATCCTCACCTACTCTCGAAGTAAGGAGGAGCATGTGGATCACTTGGGGGTTGTGTTGCAAACTCTTAGGGATAGACGGTTGTTTGTTAAGTTTAGCAAGTGTGAGTTTTGGATGCAGTCTGTTGCTTTTCTTGGTCATATTGTGACTAAAGATGGTATTCGAGTTGATTCTCAAAAGATAGAGGCAGTAAAGAACTGGCCTAGACCTACTTTCCCATCTGATATTAGGAGTTTTTTGGGTTTGGTTGGTTACTACATGAGGTTTATGGAAGGATTTTCTTCCATTGCTGCCCCTTTGACCCGATTGACTCAGAAGAAGGTAAAATTCCAGTGGTCCGACTTGTGTGAGAAGAACTTTCAAGAATTAAAGACTAGATTGACCACAGCTCCAGTGTTAGCTCTACCCGAGGGCCTAGATGATTTTGTTATTTGTTGTGATGCTTCTAGGATTAGTTTGGGTTGTGTTTTGATGCAGCGTGGTAAGGTGATTGCTTATGCTTCAATACAACTTAAGACTCATGTGAAGAACTATCCCACTCATGACCTTGAGTTGGCAGCTGTGGTCTTTGCTTTGAAGATTTGGAGACATTACTTGTATGGTGTGCATGTGGATGTATTCCCAAGTCACCTTGTCACCTAGACTTCCCAAGTCTGCCTATCCCTTCCGTTGCCAACTCCACCACTATAAGACGCTATACTCTGAATCCTAGAACATTCCCAAGTCACCTTAACCCTTAGACTTCCCAAGTCACCTTGTCACCTAGACTTCCCAAGTCACCTTGACCCTTAAACTTCCCAAGTCACTTTGACCCTTAGACTTCCCAAGTCACACTTTTCATTACCTGACATTTATGCCCATACCCAGACTACCATTTTCTTACCCCAGTCAACCACGATGACTCAATAACCCAGAGTAAACCCCACTACTTAGTGATGTAGACCGCACCCATCGTACCGCCACCTACTAGTACAAAACCACCCCAATGACCCCCCGAGCCATACTCGACAAGTAACAACAGCCAAAATTATAACCAGACCATGAGTCTTTCGCTTATCTTATCAACCGCATGTAACAAGTCTAACCAACCTTGACAATTCTCAGTGACAACAAACATATATCCTTTTTACATAACCCATACCAAATAAGGATCCCTAGGGCATCATCTATGCCAATAACATGCGATCCCAATTCACAGAAGAACCACCTTGTCACTTAAGCACACTAACTCGATCCTTCAAGGACCAAGTATACACCAAATAATAATAGATCCCGGCCCTCTCAGAAACCCAACATGTGAAGAACAATAAATAACAATTAGACCCGTAACAATATAATTCCACACTCTCAGCCTTCCTTCTAAACTTATCAACCACATGGAATAGTTTCAATAACCAACTTAAACAATGAGCAAGTAACAATAGCAAATACCTTTTTTATCCTTCCTGGACCGATCAAGAATCCCTATACCAACACCTAGTATTAATATACAATACCTGATCCACCCTAGAACCAACCCCATAATAAAGTGTAACAACCCTGCCTCTTAAGGACCAACCTACACAATCACAAATTTAGCAAATCAACCCGGTCCACTCATGGAATCTTCGACAAATACAGTCAACAATGCATAATTAAACCCATACCAGGCGTGGTACCCAACCCAACCGATATAGAACCTGTACCAGGTATGGTACCTGAGCTAACCGTTAGTATCATATACCAGGCGTGGTAACCGAGCCAACTGAATATGTATCTCATACCAGACGTGGTACCCGAGCCAACCAATATGTAACCTGTTCCAAGCATGGTACCCGAGCCAACCAAATGTCACACAAATCCAACAATTAACAAATAATGAACAAAAGCATACTTGTAAACCAACAAGCAACAAAACCAAGTTCATTTCACAAGACTGATAACCGGATAATTAGATATACATCATCTCATTCCCTAAGCATGCAAATTCATACAATACTAAGAGATAGTACATGAACACATATTGCATATTGGGGAAAACAATAACCATCATACCCCAACCCCAGGTACATAACTCAATCTTGAATCCCGTCCGAAGACTAAATCCCATTTCACCCCCTTTTGACACATAACCAATAGCTACATCAATTCTGGACTACTTCTAAGATAGATACAACATGGGGAAGACCTCCCCTAACCTTGGTAATTCAACAATTCTTGTTATTCTACTCCTTTATACCAAATCATTTTTGAAGACTCCCTTTTGACTAGCCATTTGACTATCCAAAGCATTCCCGATTCCCCGGACCTTCCCAACACTCTAGTTCGGGATTCTATCATCATACAACATATAATAATCATAAACAACCCAGTATAAAACACATCACCTCGACATTATCAATCCCTAATCAATAAACTAACCAAACTATACAATGTTCCTCCAAACTCCGTGCCCGAAAGCCTAACATGAATTCTCCTTTCCGTCTATAACAATAATATGAAATGGAAACATGTCTAAGTCTACTCAATGAAAAGAACCTAGATGCCAAGTACCTTCACCACACATATTCTGGCTCTGTGAAGGCATTTCTTGACGGATGACAAGCTCAAAATCCATGGTTTCGCATTCTTTTAGCCAAAATTTCCCCTCCTCATCCCTCCAAAGCCTTAGAGCAGCCTAGAAAGATTTTTGGAGTAACCCCCATATATTTTTAGGGCTGAATGAGAGAGAATGAAATTATAAAACCCATTTTTGGATTTTCTGGTCACGTCCTTCCGCTATAGCGGCACCACCGTAGCGAAAACTGCCCGGTATAGCGGGTTGACCACCTTTAACTTCTGCTATAGCGGAAATTTCTCTGCTATAGCGATCATTGTGGTAGCACAGTGTCAACTGCTATAGCGGTTGACAAAGAATAGAACCTCATAAAATCCCCCAAAATTACCCATTTTACAACACACTTCAAAACCCTAACATTCCAAACTAACCCTTTCATGTCAACTTTGATATCGGGAGTTCTACTCACCCGAATTCACTTCCAAAAAGTCCTACAGACTCCTTAACGCCTTAGCTAACAGAAAAATTAGCTCAACCTTAGACATTTTACCCAGTCCTTTCCCGAATTTCCCTAGATCTTACCTCACTCAAAATTCGTCCGAGACTAGCCTAGCCCAAAATTTCCAACTCCCCAACCCAGAAGTTTTTCTAACCCGTTCTTTGCACGAATAGGTCACCCATAATAAGGTGTCTTCTAATAATAACTGAATACATTGTTACATTCTATCATGCAAAGATATATTCCATTACCTTGGGTACATTGAGGAAAATAATTTTTCTAAGGACACAGTGTAAATTTAGTGGGCTCGATTTTAATCCTATTCATTTTGTTTTACTGATTTTATGTTTGAATATTATTTCTGCCTCACCACACCCACTATAGTGAGTGATAGGCTACTACCGTAATGCTGCTATAGCGGAGAAATTTTCACTATAGTGAGAGTCAAAGTCTGTCAAACCTCCTATATTAGAAGGCGGCCGTTACGGTGGTACTGCTATAGCGGCACTTGGTCGCTATAGCAGGATTAATCGCTGTAAATGCATAAACTTTTCTAAAAATGCTCATTATTTCATAAAAGCATTTTAGGGAAGGCAGAGGTGATTTGGGACGGTTCCTACCGATTTTCCACCAAGATTTTTCATTAAGGTAATTATTTTATCCTTGTAAACTAGTACTTCAATTTCTATGCATTCAAATAGATAGTTACAAGCCTCAAGGAGGGTTTAGCTTGACCTAAATTGAACAATCTGGTGTAAGAACTATTTTAGGTGTATAAAACTTTGGGTTTTATTTATAAACTATTTATTCATGATTATATTATCGTAATTCGCTAGTGTAATCATAAATGTAATAGTCCTAGGTGAATTGTTGTTGGAGAAGCCCTAGGTTGGGTGGAATGATTATGAGTTTAGCCTGGGGGTTCGAGATTAGGCTATAATCCGTGAAAATTAAGGTCATTGGTTAAAATGTTGTTTGCATTTCTGTTTTTAGACCAAAATCAAGCCTAATCTTCTATAAAGGGAAAGACTCATATTCAGTAGAGCATTTCAGGCTTGGACTGAGGTAGGTGATAGTTATTGCAAACCAATATATGTTATGTGTGCATAATAATTGTCTCATTAGTATTAATTGCATAATACATGTTCAGGAAAAAATATATTTGTTAATTAATATCCTAAGTATTAATCACGTGCAATGAATCTACCTTGAAAACTTGTTGGTTGTACAAGTGTTGTATGCTATCATTATGATTGTGATTATTGTGATATCTATTGTTCATCGGTTGGCTCATGTATCACGCCTGGTATAGGTTCTAATACTTATTGGTTGGCTCGGGTACCACACTTGATACAGGTTCTATGATTCCTTGGTTGGCTTGGGTACCACGCCGGTACAGTACATGGATAAGAGCTCATCCCATGCAGGTCATGACTAGTGGGCAACCATAAGTCCCTTAGCATGTGTATACAAGTTATTTGATATTCATTGTGTGTTGGTTCCCTAAGAGGGCTGAGATTTATTATTGCTCGACATACATGTTGGTCCTTGAGTGACTAGGTTGGTGTATTTAAGTGCTAAGGTGGGTTTCTTGTGTAAATCGGGGTTGCATGTTAAATGCCATAGGTGATGTCCTAGGGATCCTTGGGTGGTCCGAGTTACTTGTAAGTTATAACATAATTATATGTGGTCTGTTTATTTTCATAGTCGGGCATGGTTTACATGGTTGTTGAGTCCATTTGTTGACTGGGAGTCTTATTGGTAGTCTTATGGGTTTGGCTGATTATATGTTGTCTAGTCATACTATGTGATGGTTGTTTGTTCATATTTCATATATTAGGAGCTGGCCGATGATTCTATCAGTACACTGTTATTTTTTGTGTACTGATATTGAACTTGCTCTTCTTTGTTGAGTACAGAGCATATTTTGATGGCTGTTACGAGACCTAAATTGTGAGTTTGGCAACTTTTAATTCAAGGATGAGCTGCATCTTTCGGGATACCTTGAATTCCTCATATATATCTAGTCCATTGTTTAGACTTAGAGTTTACCATGTTTGGGATTACATCCCCATTTTTTTAGACAACCAGTGTAGTATTTTGATATAATGACTTTCAGATTCTAGGAGTTAAATTTTGCAAGTTACTTTACTTTCATTTTGAACTATGAATTCTTGTTACTAATAAAGATTTCTTAGTTGACTATCCTTTTGGGTAAGTGTTGGGTTGGTTTTGGTTCTTCCACCGGGATCCTCATGTGGGTGCTACTCACATCAGTTTGGGTTGTGACAAAGATGGTATCAGAGCCTTAGGTTTGTTGATCTCGTCGTACCAAAATAGGTCTAGTAAAGTCTTATAGAATGGTACAGAGACGTCTATATTTATCCTCGAGAGGCTATAGGACTTTCAAAAACTACCTTTTTTTCTTTTTTCATGCTATAACATGATTCCAATTGGTATCTGGCCATCCAAATTGGTATCTGACCTCCTTCATTCTTTTGTCTGCAGATGGTGAACACTAGATGAAACAGAGTGAGGGCAGCAACTCCAGCTGAGGGACTGACAATTCGAGGGCGAGGTAGCGATAGGGGTAGAGGGAGAACAACACTCGCTAGGGGTGGATCTCAAGCAACGGCTGAGCATAGGCCGATGACCCCTCCTTCACCTCAGGATCATGTTGAGGAGGCTGAGGTGGTGCACGTGGAGGGCACGAAGCCATAGATGGAGGCACCGATTGGAGGTGCAGGCCTTCCTCCTATGTTTTCTGAGGTCATTCAGTAGGTACTGGTATTTCTGAGCGTGCTGGCAGGTACTGGAGCCACCCCCACTATGCCAGCTTTTCAGGTTCTGGGTTCCCATCCTGCTGTTTCCATAACCCCTAATATGGATAAAGCTTTGGGTAAAGATGCATTCTTCCATATGGCGTTAGGCCCTATTATGACCGGGATCGAGGATGAGTTTTTGACTACGTTTCTGAAAATGGAACCCCTTCATTCCATGGTACGGAGGATGAGGATGCTTTTGAGTTTATTTTGGATTGCTATAAAAGGCTACATAAGTTGGATATAGTATAGTAGCATGGGGTTGTGTTGGTTCGAGGTAGATTTTAAAGATTGACTGTAACACCCCAGAAATTCTAAGCAAAGATTCGAACCGTTCTTTATATGTGGTTAGACCCACAACTGATGAATTTACTATGTATCTAAGTATTAAGATCAATTCTTAAGTTTTGGAGGTGTATTAGATATGAATTAAAGTCATAAAGAACCTCTAGCTCAAAGTTAAGTTGAAAGCCTTTTTACCGATTAAGTGTTCATGTAAGTTCTAACTAGGGTCAACTTAAAATGATCATTTATTCTAGAATATACAGAGTTAGGTAGTCTAACACCCACAAAATTAAATATATTTGAATCTTCTTTCCAATGCCACTGACCGCTCGTTAATCTGAGTCCAGAGTAAAAGGTTATGGACGTTTTAGTGAAGCACTGTCATGCTGTCAAAAATCCGACGGGCGTGGGAAGGGCCAATGGGAGTGGGAATTTCGATGGCCGTCCCTGATGCCCGTGGGAGCCACGATGGCCCGTGGTGGCAGGGTGTGAGAATCATTCAGCAAGCTTATTTGACCCCTGTGAGGCCGACGGTTGAGTCCGACGACCCGTGGGCCACCCGACGGCCCGTGGGAAGCGTCATCCGGTGACTTTTCTGCACTTTTTTCAGCATTTAAGTTGGGGGTAGTATCGTCCTTTTCTTACCTCAGGTCTTTCTCCATATCTTTTAAACACCCAAAGGGGGTTATTTCACAGAAAAACATCGGTCAATCTCTAGAATCATTCTCTCAAAACTCTAAGGAAAGACACTTAGGGTTTCAAGCAAGCAAGAGCATAGAAGCTCAAGCAAGAAAGTCTCTCAAGGGTTTTACTTCATATTTCTTCTCCAAGTTTTCATCCCCCAGTTCCAGCCCTAGAAATTCTTCAGTAATCAGATATGTGGGTATTCAATGAGAACCTCCTTTCACCCTCATGCCCAAAGTTAAGCTTTCAGTTATGATTTCTCAAATGTATGATTATAGGGTTCATACCCAACTATACATGTTTTACAGAATTGAACTCCTTATGATTTAATATGTTCCTGTACATGTTTTAAGAGATATTGCATGAAGTTTTACAAATATTTTCTTAAAATCCTTAGAGTTCAGATAAAACAGACTTAGCCTGAATTTACAGTATCTTCTGTATGAATTAGTTTCTTTTCAAGGACTTAGCATGAAATTGTAGTATTTTCACATGAATTGACTTTTCCTTCAGAATTCAACCTAATCTACTAGCACTCAGTTTTAAAGCATGAAATCAACCAGTTTTCATCCTACAACTTTTCAGAAAAATAGAATGCTTTCAGTCTTAGCATTATATTTCATTCTCAAAAAAATCAGTATTTTGAGCTTTCCAGTACATCAGTTTATTTGTTTATTTATTTACTCAGTTGGGAGTAGTACTTAGCACCGAGAGGATGAAGGGATGAAGGCTCAGCTGTCAGTTTAGGCTGAGATCTTTAGTAGAAGTTCCTAAGTCCCAGAACTACGGCGCCACCGTAGTGTTTCTCAAACTAATGAGTGGTAGTTTAGGTATGAAACTCACACTTTCATTAGTTTAGGTATGAAACTAAAAAAAAAAGATAGTTTAGGTGTGTTTTTGATACTTCACTCAATATAATATGAAAATGTATTATAATTCATGTGTATAGTTTAAGGGTAACATAGACGCATTTTCAATTATGTTACGCTGTTTAAATAAGAAAATAACTTAAATAAGGTAATTAAAATGTTAATTGATTTTAAAATCCTAGATATTAAGACTTCCTACATAGTTTAAATAAGAACAGATTTAGTAAACAAAGTTTTAGTTGGTTTCAAAACTCTAAATAATAGAAAAATGACGAAAGATATTTTAGTGATGTTACATAATCAAATATACATTTATATAAGGTAAGTTCTTAATTAATTTTAAGGTCCTAAGCATTATAATTAATTATATAGTTTTAATAAGGAAAGATTAATTAATAACTAAAATTTTAAAATCCTAAATACTAGAAAATAATTAAATTACAATTTTGTTTAATGTGAAATCATTGTAAAGGATAAAGTAGTCAATTAATAACGCATTGAGTTTTTCGTACTTTTAGGGAATTCAGAATATTTAGATTAACCTTTTGTTACTTTTTGATACATATGATTAACAATGGTCATGCCAATAATTTATTCCCATGTTTGACTTGATTAACAAAAATGACATATTGGTCAATTATTGAATAGTTTGATTATACTAAGAAAATCATAAATAAGGTAACTAATCTCAAGTTGTTGTTTAGACTATCAGGACGTCGCCATTATATGAAGTGCAAGTTGGTGTGTTCATAGTTCGGTTTGAATCAGTTTTTGATTAAAATCAAATTAAATATTATTGATTTTTAAAATTTAAAATTAAATGAAATGTCAATTTTTTTAAATGATTTGGTTTGATTTTTCACCAAACCGTGAACACCCTAAGTGCAAGTATTTATATTACTATTTTCATCAATCTCCAATATGAAAATTATCTTTTTGAGTTTTCATCACTTTTTTATTTTTTATTTTTATTTTTTTTGCAAAAGCAACTTAAACATGGTAGCTTCATAGACTGCTATAAGATGTTATGTATATCCAAATAGGAAAAAAGAAAAGACACCAGGAGAAAGTGACTTTAATTGTGTTAAATGGAAGAAAATCATGGCTAAGTAGTATTAAAAAATAATTAGATTTGGAACAACTATAAGACAAAAGTACCTTAGGTAGCTTAGTCACACTTTAAATTATTTAGTGTCGTTAAGCTATGATACAAAAAGTTAAAGTAAAATCTCCAATAATTAAATAATAGTAGTAGGTTTTTATAGAGGGTGGAGCGAAGGGAAGATTGAAGAAAGAAAACAATTGAGAATCCAACAAAAACTTAAATAAATAACGAAAGTCGAACTTGCACATATATATTATGTAATATTCTTACTATTTTAATTAAATCATAGTATTAGTTTTCTTTTTGGCTTCTATTTTTTCCCACTTTACACCACATGTATATGTAATTTTTAATTAATTTATACAATGTCAGATATAGTTAACTCCGTATCTGTGAGCTTGTTCACGTATATTGCCCGTCCTAAAATCGAATAAAGAAGGGTGATTGTAAGTGTCAATTGAAAATATTTCTCTACCCTATAAAGATAAGAGTAAGACTGCGTAAATTACCCTCCTCAGACCCCACTTATGAAATTACGCTGAATTTGTTATTATCGTATAATATTAGATACAATAAACCTCTTTAAAGTAACATTGTTTCTTCGAACTTCTATTTATTGGTATAGCAAAATGTTGTTATTGAAAATATATAATATAACATGACATGAAAAAAATAATTCCAAAGAAAACTTGACCTTTTATAGTTAAATGCATGTTATTATAGAGGATGATTTGTTATAAAGAAATCTGACTGTACGAAGATTCAATTTTGGACGTACTCAATACTATCAATATTATTCATATATATCAGAATTTTCTAATTAAGAAAAAGAGAAAAAATAAAAGTAAATTTAACATATTTTTCTCCTTTTCCGAAAATAATCATGCAACTGTCATTCAAAAGGGGAGAAAAATAGGGGAAGAGACAATAATTAATCGACTTTGTTTTATATGTTGAATTTGTGGTATTAATAATTACTTGGCCTTCAATATATATAGTTTGGCTATTCGAATATTCGTATCCTCATTCATTTATTTTATTTTATTTTATTATATAGTACTACTTATTTACGTATTTTTTAGAGGGGGGTGGGGTGGGGTGGTCCCTCTTATTGCCACCAGAATCCGTCTTGGCTCTCATGCGTCAAATATTTTAGCAATATATACTTTTGACTTTGTTTTGACCAATGAAAACTTCCATCTATATTGTTCTTATTAATCATTTGTTTTTTGATAAGTACACTACTCCCTAGGGTGTACAAAATCAAACCGCAAATCAAACTAAATCATAAATTAAATTAAATTACAAAAAAAACTCGACTAATAATTTAATTTAACTTGGTTTAGTATTGAAAAAAAATTCGACTATAATTGATTTGGTTTGATTTTAACTAAAAAAAAATCAAATCAAACCGAACCAATCCGATATTACGTGTATATTATTTTTAAAAATATTTTATACATAAAAATATTTATTGATGTAATTTAGAAACATTTCTTAAACTTTTTCATAGTTTTTATCTTTCAACATATTATTTCAAGTTTAAACTTAGAATTTTTAAATGGTCCAATAAGTTTTTATAACTCATAGATATTAGTAACTCAAATTAAGCTCAAATCAATACTAATGCTAACAAAAAATTATTCAATTCAACACTAGGAATGACAATCATGTTTGATATCTATTCTTTAATTTTGATAAATTCATAAACTAATTTTATTTTTCTATTTAATATTTAGTCATATAGTTAATACTCACTAAACTTATTTTAGCATGACTTAATATTGTTAAATTATGATTATTTTTATTATGACTTATTAATATGTAATATTTATTCTATGAGATTTTTTTATTGTTTTGATTGAATATTTTATTGTCATCGCTCATTTATATTCTGTGTTATTTTTTAAAGAAATACCTTAGATAGTTGTATCTTGCTAGGATTAAGGAAATATTTAAAGCACATGTTAATTATATGTCTGTATGAAGACTTTACCCAAAAAAAACCGAAAAATCTGAGGAAACCGAAGTAACCCAAAAAAATCGAGGTTGAAAAACACGACTTTTATTAGTTTGGTTTGATTTATAAATTTAAAAACCCGACACTAATGGTTTGGTTTGATTTTTAAAAAATCTGAACCAACCCGGTCCATGTACACCCCAACTACTCCCTTCGTTCAAAATTACTTATTATTTTTTGACTTGACACATCCATTAAGAAAATAATAATTGACATAATAATTTTATCATGTTACCCCTATTAATTGGTACTAGTTGCAATTGACCATTTGGAATTTCAAAAAGTCTTAATAAATAAATTAAGGATAAGGAAATTTTGTTTTGTCTTTTCTTGATATGTCAAAATGACAAGTAAAAATTAAAATCAAAAATAGAAATAAGTGACAAATAATTTTGAACGGGGGGGAGTACTAAATATTCCTTATTCGCTTTTATGTGTTCAATATTTCAAAAATAGATTTTTACTTTTACTTATTACTTTTAACATATTAAGAAAACATTATTAATTTTTTCATATTTTATCCTTAAAATTAATTGCTTATTCGCCAAATATGTTTTTAAGATCTAATACTAAATATCAATTAATATAAATATTATGATAAAATATTTATATCAATCATTATTTTTTAAGAGACATATAAAATTTAAAGTGAATAAATAATAGTGAATGGATGGAGTAAAAGAAAAAATATTTTGCATCTCTGAGAAAATATCTAGGCCGTGGACAAATAAACTTAATCGGTTTGCGAGGATCTTTGATGACCAATGATAAGAATCGTCATAACTGCAAATCTGCTTCCGGAAAAATTTATAAATCTCATAACTACGTAGTATGTTTCGTTAAATTAAATACTACATCTTCAAACCATGAAAAATCTACCTATAAAAATAGAATGACATAAATGACTCTCCTTATTTAATATTCTCTATGTTTCATATTAGTTGGTCACCTTATAAAAAATAATTGTCTTATATTAATTGATTACCTTATTAAATCAAGAAAGCATAAATTAAATTTTTCTCATATTATCCTTGCAATTAATTCTTTTTGAAAGTGTTCACACTTGTTTGTAAAGTTTCAAAGAAATTTCTTAAGAGGTGAATTAGTAAAATTACCTTCTTATTTATGATTCTTAATATGTGTGTAAAAAGAAAAGTAATCAACTAATATGAGACGACGAAAGTAGTAAGTAACATTTTAATTTATAAACTATGGACGGAAAAAAAAGTATATGGCCGCGAAGAAAAGACAAATGAATCAAAATGATACCTAAGATAAATGAAAAATAATAGTCCAAATACATTTTTGTGATATATATTTGAAAATTTTTGCTTGTTATTGTAGTTAGTTAAATAGTGGGAAAATAAAGAAAAGAAAAAAGCATGAATAATTGGAAATATCACAATCAAACCTGTCTTTATAATCAAGGCTTAAGCATGCTAAAGTATAGTGGTGGGCTTGACCTTACCAATTATTTCTATTGCAAGTATATCACTTAATTAAGAGATTAATAATAATATATTTATTCAGTTGTCATAATCAAAACAAGTCATTATCGTAGGATTCTAAGAATAGATTTGGAAAAAAAATTGAAAGCTTTTCCAAAAGTTATTGATAGGGATATTAGTAGGGCGGTTAATGCCATGGCCCACTTTCCCCTTCCGAATAAAACTTTATATAATATCTAGCTCATTTTTTTAAGAATTAATTTCAAACTCACCTTATTTTCCTAGCTACCAACTCTTACTAAGGGTGTGAAGGAAAACATTTTGTGAAAAATATTTTTTTAATTCTTTTATATTTGGTTGCTTAAATGTTTTCAAAAATATTTTCTTAATAGATTTTTTTTTTCCAATTTAAGAAAAATGACTTTTGTACCTGAAGTAAGAAAAATATTTTTCAAAACTCTCTTTCAACTACATCACCATTGCTTACTCCACCGAGACACCATAGGTCATCAAATCTTGACCGTCAATCCCTCGACCTACCACCCCATCATATGACCCATCCCCACCTTTCGTTCAGGCCTAAACCCTCGTCTTCAACCCTCCACTCGCTCATCCCCTCTACCGCCTCAACCTCCACCTTTACCTCACCCCCGTCCACCCCCCCCTTCTACTCAGGCCAAACCCTCCCCTACTTTCCATCGAGGCTTGAGACTTTGGCTCTGACTCAACTTTCGATCCTGATCCCAACTTGGAAACTTGACTCAACCTCGACTCAGGTATTTGATTCGATTCGAGACTCGACTTCTTATCCGATCTGAGACTCGACTCCTGATTCTAATCTCAACTTAGGATCAAACCCCAAATTTGGAAGCGACTTCTAACCCTAACTTTGAGTCAGAACCTGGACTTAATAGGACCCCAATCTGAAACTCAAACTTGGGACCCAATCCTGACTTCGAATCTCGACCTCCCTGACTTGAGACTTGACTATAAGTCGGGTATCGAGTCGGGATTAGGGTCAGTGTCAAGGTCGTGTCTTTGGTTGGTGTTGTGGTTGGGTCAGTTTCTGTCACGACCCAGATCGCCGTGACTGGCACTCACCCAACCCCCGGGTGATCGGACCATCACTTCTCAGAACCTATCTGTTCTAACAGCTCAAAACCAATGTGCAAAAAGATAAACTAGCAATCAATATCAATAATCAACTCTATATAAATAACCTGCGGAAAATCCCTCCCTAGAATCTGAAAGTCACCGTATTAAAACACTACCAAACGAGAGTACGGGGATGCAACCCCAATAAAAGAAATTATATAAGCCTCAAGTGGGCTACAACTCAAATAGATAGAAATTAAGGCAGCTCGACCGAAGTAGCTCACCCTTGACGTCTGAAAGCGCTGAGACTACAAGTGAGGTCGCGTGTTAGCCGCTGGAAGATTGTCTGTACTCACAAAAAGAGAAAGCAAGTGCAGTATCAGTACACAACCACCGTGTACTGATAGGATCATCAGCCAGTTCCAAATAAACAGTATATGAACAGTACAAGAGTCAAGTAATAGTACAAGAAACATGCAACAAGCTAACAGGTAATTCTAGACTACAAGTCTTTCCCTAGCTTGTACTCACATGCAATCCACCTTTATACCCATGATCAAAAATCAATAGAAATCAATAATCATACCATTTTACATATCCTGGACCCACCCCGGGATTCCCTTAAACAATACCTAAGTGTTAAATATGCAACCTGGTCTACACCAAGACCAAACTCACAGATCAATAATAATAACTCGACCTCTCAAGGACCATAAGCAATATCACAATTCAGAAACACAAATCGGTCCACTCATGGAACTAATATCAAAATGCAATAATGCAATAAAATAAACCCGTACCAGGCGTGGCACCCGAGCCAACTAGTTAGTATTTCTCGTACCAGGCGTGTTACCCGAACCAACCGTTAGTATATCCCATACCAGGCGTGGTACCCGAGCCAACCGTTAGTATACCCGTACCAAGCGTGGTACCCGAGCAACTCGAATGTCACAATAATCCATAGTCACAAACAATGAACAAACAACACTTGTAAACCAACAAGCAATAACACTTAGTTCATTTCACAAGACTTAAAACAGGACTTTTGGACATTTCTAAATCATTCCTTAAACATGCAACACATACAATACTTAGATCAAAGTACACAAACATACATTGCATACAAGAATTAATAACAATCACCTACCTAGAAAAATCAAGCTCTACAGTGCCGGAGCTATCCTCTTTTCAGGATCTCTTGCTTGTTCTTGGTCTAGAAGCAAACACACAAACACTATAGTTAATTAACTGGCCTAAATTACCCGGATTATAAAAAATCCTAAACCCCAGGCCAAACTATGATCATCCCAACCCTTTCCGCTATTAATTCACCTAAGATTATCATTATACCGATATATTTAGAAAATTAAAGCTTCGTGATCATTACCCATTAACTATAACAATACCCAAGAACTCTAACACTCTAGAATTCCCCTTTTCCCCCAGATTTTACAATCCTAGGTTATCCCAAACCTTTTTCCAAGTCCACCCCTAACAATTCTATAGCATAGGAAAGATATTACGAAGTTTGAGGAGTAGAATCCTTACCTTTAGGACAAAAAATGGTGGAAAACGAATGGAAATCGCCCAAAATTGCCCCCTTCTTCTCTCAAAATGTTTTGAAGAAAACTGAACTGTTTTGGGGAAGTTTCAGCATTAAATCCCATCGAGCTCTGCTATAGTGATTTGCTCCGCTATAGCTGTACCGTCGTAGTGGAGTCGTCCACTATGGCGGAGGCTGACCGACGTTGACTTTCGTTGTAGCGGTATTTTCTCCGCTACAACGGAGGTTGCTATGGTAGAGTGTCAACCGCCATGGCAGTTGACACGGAACAAAATGTCGTAAAGTCCTCAAAATTGGTCCATTTTACAACACACTTATTTTCACGATGTCCCGGAATAACCCCCTCGCGTCAAACTCGATTCCGGGAGTTCTACTTACCAGAATTTGATTTTAAAAAGTCCCCCAGACTTCTTTATGTCTTGGCTAAATGGAAAACTGCTCAAATTAAGATATTTAACCCAATCCTTACCCGGATCCCCCTAGACCATACTTTGCTCCAAAATCGGCCGAGACTAGCCTAGCCCAGAATTTCAAACTCCCAAACCCAGAGTTTTCTAACTCTAACAATTAGCACAAATGGTTTACCCATAACGATGGACCTGATTATTATAATAAATACCAATTTACCCATCGTTCATCCCCGAATGATCAAACTCGAAAATACAAAAAGTAAAGAGCGAAAAGAGTAGTACCTGTATACTCAAACAGGAGAGGGTACTTGTCCCGCATGTCCTTTTTGGTTTCCCAAGTGACTTCCTCAACCGGATGATGCTTCCATTAAACCTTTACCATACTGATCACCTTTGTCCAAAATTTCCGGACATCCCGATCAAGAATCAAAATCGGTTCCTCCTCATAGCAAATATTCTTATCAAATAATACCTCATCCCACTTGATGATGTAGTACCCATCCCCATGGTATCGCTTCAGCATGGATACATGGAATACCGAATGGACACATGATAGACTGAGCGACAGTGCTAATCTATAAGCCACTGGCCCTACGATCTCAAGAACATCAAATAGTCCGATGAACCGAGGGCTGAGCTTGCCCTTCTTACCGAAATGCATGACACCCTTCATTAGTGACACTTTCAACAATACCTGCTCACCAATTTGAAATTTCATGTCCCTTACCTTGCGACCCGCATATTCCTTCTGCCTGCTTTGAGCAGCTAGCAGCTTAGTTTGAATACCTCTTACCTTTTCTTGTGCTTCTCTTACCAAGTCTATGCCCAAAGGCTTTACATCGCCTTCCTCGAACCACCCTATGGGTGACCTACAACTCCTCTCATACAGAGCCTCAAATGGTGCCATGTCGATACTGGAGTGGTAGCTATTATTGTATGAGAACTCACACAATGGTAGAAATTGGTCCCAATGACCCCCGAAGTCAATCATACATGCTCTCATCATGTCCTCCAATACCTAAATCGTCCTCTCCGACTGACCATCAGACTGAGGATGGAAGGTTGTACTAAAAGTGAGTTGAGTGCACAACTCCTCATGCAACTTACCCCAAAACTTGGAGGTGAACTGCATACCCCTCTCTGAAATAATGGACAGTGGCACCCCATGCAATCTCACAACCTCTTTCATGTAGATCTTAGCCAATTGGTGCGAATTGTAATCCACTATGACCGGAATGAAGTCAGCTGACTTGGTCAGCCTGTCAACAATGACCAAAATAGAGTCATACTTCCCCAAAGTCTTGGGAAGACCCACCACAAAATCCATGGCTATCCGTTCCCACTTCCACGCTGGAATGAGCATTATCTGAAGTAGTCCTACAGGCCTTTGGTGTTCATACTTGACCTGATGGCAATTATGACACTTGGACACAAAACTCGCTATGTCCCTTTTCATCCTCGATCACAAATAAAGTTGCCTCAAATTTCTGTACATCTTGATTACACCTGGATGAATCGAATACCGCGAACCATGAGCCTCTGCCAACACCTTTTGAATCATGTCATTAACCTGAGGAACACAAATCCTGCCTCTGAAATTTAACACACCACCAGAATCCAACGTGGCATCCCTGAACTCTCCGGATATTGCCTTGACCTCAATACTGACCAATACCCCACTTTGTTCTGAAATACTCAAGTGCATGAACTTAGATTTCAATGCCTGAATCTCCTTAGTAAGTGATCGTTTGGACACCTCCAAACAAGCCAAACTGCCCATGCTAACTGTCTTCCAGCTCAATGCGCCTGCCACCACATTAGCCTTACCTGGATGGTACTGAATAGTCACATCATAGTCCTTTAACAACTTCATCCATATTCTCTGCCTCATGTTCAAGTCTTCCTGAGTGAAGACATGTTGCAAACTGCGATGGTCGATGAACACTTCACACTTGACACCATAAAGATACTGACTCAAAATCTTGAGTGCAAACACCACCGCTGTCAACTCCATATCGTGAGTCAGATAGTTTCTCTCATGCACCTTCAACTGCCTAGAAGCATAGGCTATCACATTCCTATCCTGCATCAACACATCACCTAAACCAGAATGTGAAGCGTCACAATAAACAATAAAGTCCTTACCTTCAACTGGCAAAGACAAAATAGGAGCCGTGGTCAGAAGTGTCTTGAGCTTTTGGAAGTTCTCCTCACACTTGTCGGACCACATAAACGGTACACCTTTCTGTGTCAGCCTTGTCAGGTGGGTAGCAATAGATGCAAAATCCTTGACGAACCTACGATAGTAGCCTGCAAGTTCCACAAAACTTATCACCTCAGTCACCGAGCTAGGTTGGACCCAACCCTTGACTGCCTCAATCTTTTGGGGATCTACTATCACCCCCTTTTTTGACACTACATGCCCCAAGAATGCTACTGAAGTCAACCAGAACTCACACTTGGAGAACTTCGCATAAAGCATTTGACGTCTCAAAATGTCCAACGCTATACGGAGATGTTCAGCATGCTCCTCCCTACTCTTGGAATAGATCAAAATGTCATCAATAAAATGATGACGAACGAATCCAAGTAAGGTTTAAACACCCCATTCATCAAACTCATGAATGTTGTTGGTGCATTGGTCAACCCAAACGTTATCACTAAGAACTCATAATGTCCATACCGAGTTCAAAAAGTAGTCTTAGGAATGTCCTCGGGCTTAATCTTTAACTGATGATATCCCAACCTCAAGTCAATTTTTGAAAACACAGATACACCCTGTAACTGGTCAAAAAGGTCATCAATACGGGGTAAAGGGTACTTATTCCGGATGGTGACCTTGTTCAATTGCCTGTAATCTATGCACACCCGTATACTACCATTTTTTCCCCACAAACAAGACCGGAACACCCCAAGGCGAAGCACTGGGATGGATAAATCTCTTATCTAGGAGTTTTTAAAGCTGAGACTTAAGCTCCCTTAACTCTGCCAGAGCCATACGTTAAGGAGGGATGGAAATTGGGCGAGTGCCCGGCTCCAAGTTAATACAAAAATTGATATCATTGTCCGGAGGCATACCAGACAAATCCGCTGGAAACACCTCTCGGAACTCTGAAATAACTGGGACTGACTCAATAGATGGGGACTGTTATATTCAATAGGACACAACTTCGGGACTCTAAAAAAAAATACAAAGAGAAAGAATGAGAGTCGCCACCTAATTTTAGAAAAACTAGTAAACCTTATTAACAATTGAACAAATGTTAGTCTACGAAATCAGTTAGATTCTAGGTAAGGGTTCAAGTTATTCCGAAGGGAAGGGGTTAGGCATCCTTCAGAATCCACAATGGTGGTTCCCGGCTGAACTCATTTTTCAATTGAAGAGGAGATAAAATAAATGTCCCAATTCTTCAGAGTTAGAGAAAATAACTCTCCAAAACTCGAAGAATATAAGAAAAAAAACTTTTACGAAATGGCCTAATATTTGCCTATCGTTAGCTAAAAATTAATAAATACAATAAAGAATTATACAACATCTTTGAATTTTAATTCAGATATCTTCTTCGGAAAGCAATTCTGTGTACCTGTAAACACACTTAGTAAAAGTGTTAATAATGAACGAAAATTAAATAAAAAAAGAATTAAATAAATAATAACTAAAAATAAACTCGTCTTATATACATTGAAGGCCTTGAAAATCGACGAAAATTTCTTCATCGGCCAATTAAATTGATATTCGATGTAAAATAATCGAACTCAAAATAACATCCATCTTTTATTATGGGAATGCCTCAAAAATCCGACGGAAAGATTTTATCATTGGCCAATTAAATTGATATTCGATATGAAATAATCGAACTCAAAATAACATTCGTTTTTTATTATGGGAAGACCTCGAAAATCCGACAGAGATTCTTTCATTGGCCATGTAAATTGATATTCGAAATGAAATAATTGAACTCAAAATAACATCCATCTTTTATTATGGGGAGGCCTCAAAAATCCGACAGAGATTCTTTCATTGGCCAATTTGTTAACACTGTGTTTTGTTATCAATATAATAAATGTAATAAATAATGAAAGAACGAAAAAGAAAAACTTGATGTTGTCTAAAAGTTATAAAAGCTCGTTAGTAACAACGAACAGAAGGTCAACCCAAGCATAATTAAAATGTTACCATAACAAGACAAAATATTATATAACAAATAAATAATAAATAGCCACTGGAAAATAATTTTAGACAAAATCATAGCTAAACATTAAGAAGCAATATCATAACTGTGTTGAAAAAGGAAAATAGTTTGGAAAAACTAACAAGGAAACAAAAATAACAGAACACCAACCATGGGAACCGTAACTATGGCAAAACAAAGCAGATCCGTAAAAAAATAAATTGCAAAGATGCAAAGATAAACAAAATGGAGGAGGATTTGTTACCATCTGAACTTCGCCGGAGTTGGTGTTGAAGTCTGTGAGTTGCTGGTTTAGTTTTCATCGAAGCTCCACCGAATTCCTTCATTTCCTGACCAGATTTGGTGGGTTCGTCGACAGTTGATCTTAGTTGGTAAAGGAAAAATGGGTGAAGGGGGTTATGGGTGGTGGATGTCGCTGGTAGCGTTGGGGTTTTTGGTGATGGCGTGTGGTGGTGAGTTTCGCCGGAGAAGACGAAGTGAAGGGATGGGGTTTTGTGGTGGTGGAGCTCGGTTGCAGCCGGGTTTCATGGGAGTTGTGGCAGAAAATAGAGTAAGGGAAGTGTGGTTTCGCCGAAAAGCGAAAAGGAGGAAGGAGGTTAATGGTCTGGTTGTTGTTTGCCGGAACAACGCCGGAACAGTAGTAGTGTGGTGTAACAGTGAGGATAGAGTGACGAGGTGGCAGATCTATTTCACCGGAGTTTGCCGGAATCCGGTGGGGTGGTGGCCGGAAAAGGGAAGGAGGAAGAGAATTGATATTTTCTTTTGGAACTTTTGCCTATTTTGGGAAATTTCCACCACCAAGGAATGTGTAGTGTGTATGAGACACTTTATAAAAAACTTTAAAATTCTAAATCATCTAGGTGGTAAAATAAAATCATGGGCTATCAAAATCGTCTGTTCAAAATCATTTGTTCAAAACTATGATTTACTTAAAATTATGTGCTATTTATTTATCTGTGTAAAAAATATTTTTTTCACCTTTATGTATTAATGAACTGTGTAAAAACTAAATAATTGATGATTCAATAAAATTAAATAATATTTATTTATGAAAAAATAATTGTAACAAAAGTTAATGATAATTTAAATTAACTAAAATGAATAGAAATTTGATAAAAATCTCAATATGTTCAAAAGTGAGGATAATTATCAATAAATGTATTAACATTAAAAAAATATGAGAAAAATTATATTCTGTGTAATTTAACGAATAAAAGATTTAAACATGTTAACTTAAAAAATATCAAGCCAAAATTGGGTGTCAACAGGGACTCCACACTATTATCCCGAAGATGAGCCAAAAAGGCTAGACACCCCTTCTCCACTAGCTTCTTAGCCCAAACAAACGATATCACCTTGACCGGCTTAGCCCTGTACACTACTTCCCATTCTAGTATATCCTTACTCAGAATTTCTAGAGCCACAGATTTAGTGTTACAATTTAACACATCATGATAAAGGAATAACCAGGTCATGCCCAAAATAACGTCGAAGTCTATCATATCCAGAATTACCAAGTCTACCCACGTATGCAACCCCACAAATACAATAGAACAATTACGATAAATATGAGTCACAATCACGGACTCTCCAACCGGGATCGAAACATGAATAGGGAAATCAAGGATATCACAAGTCAAATCCAGACTCATAGCAAGTTTCACAGACATATATGAATATGTAGAACCTGGGTCAAAAAGTACCGAAGCCATCCTATCACAGACAAGAATAGTACATGTGATCACTGCATCTGATGCCTAAGCCTCGGACCTTTCTAGAAACGCGTAACAGTGAACCCGGTCATCAATCCGAGCTACTTCCTTGGCTGGCTGTGCCACACCCCTGCCCGCCCCACCATTTCCTCTATCTCCCGACCTCCTTGAAAGTTACCTTGCCCACCCTGTGGACTACCTCTAGCATGACCACCTCTACCTGCCGGGACCACAACCTTAAACTGCTGCTGAACCTGATTGCCAGTCTGTCTGTGAGGGTATTCCCTCTTAAAGTGTCTCAAATCACCATAATGGAAGCAATTATGATCAAGTGTAGGTCTGCTGGCAGATGTGTAAGAGGCTCCCTGGCCTTTAGGAGCTGAAAACAGCTGATTAGCTCCCGGACGACCACCTATAACAGCTGGCAGAGCTGACTGAATAGGATGGGTTGAGGATATCTGCTGATTCTGGCCCCTAGAGTACGAACCACTGTAATTTTTCTCATTCTGGGGCTTTTTGGCTAACACTTTAGCCTGCCCCGCTTGCTTGACTCCCTCAAGTTTCTTCACATAATCTGTCACTTCATTGAAACCTTTCCCTGATGAAGTCATATGCACATATAATATTTGAAGCACAGTAGTCAAACCCTTCACAAACAATTGAACCTGCTCCTCCTCGGAACCCAACAACTGAGTAGCGAAACGAGACAAAGCATGGAATTTTGCCTCATAAGAAGAGACTGACATGTTTCCTTGTTCCAAAGCCAAGAACTCATCTTTTTTCTGGTCCCTCAAAGTACGGGGTACATACTTCTCTAAGAAAAGGGTGTGAAACTGCTCCCAAGTCAGTGGAGGCAAAACAGACGACCAACACTCCACAGGAGATCTCTACCACTGCTTGGCATCACCCTGCAGCTGAAATGTGACGAACTCAACCACATGTTGTTGCACAATGCCCAGCTTGTGCAGCCTCTCAAAGCAATCCAATATGAACTCATAAGCATCTTCCTTATAAGTACCCTGAAACGTGGGAGGTTTCAGCTTGAGGAACTTGGTCAGAGAAAGCAAGTGCAGTATCAGTACATAACCACCGTGTACTAATAGGATCATCAGCCAGTTCCAAATAAACATTATATGAACAGTACAAGAGTCAAGTAATAGTACAAGAAACATGCAACAAGCTAACAGGTAATTCTAGACTACAAGTCTCTCCCTAGCTTGTACCCACATGCAATCCACCTTTATACCTATGATCAACAATTAATAGAAATCAACAATCATACCATTTTACATATCCTGGACCCACCCCGAGATCCCCCTAAGCAACACCTAAGTGTTAAACATGCAACCCGGTCTACACCAAGATCAAACTCATAGATCAATAATAATAACCCGAACTCTCAAGGACCATAAGCAATATCACAATTCAGAAACACAGCCCGATCCACTCATGAAACCAATATCAAAATGCAATAATGCAATAAAATAACCCGTACCAGGCGTGGTACCCAAGTCAACCAGTTAGTATTTCCTGTACCAGGCGTGGTACTCGAGCCAACCGTTAGTATATCCCATACCAGGCATGGTACCCGAGCCAACCGTTAGTATACCCGTACCAGGCATAGTACCCAAGCCAACCGAATGTCACAATAATTCACATTCATAAACAATGAACAAACAACACTTGTAAACCAACAAGCAATAACACTTAGTTCATTTCACAAGACTGAAAACAGGACTTTTGGACGTTCCTAAATCATTCCCTAAACATGCAACACATACAATACTTAGATTAAAGTACACAAACATACATTGCATATAGGAATCAATAACCATCACCTACCTAGAAAAATCAAGCTCTACAGTGCCAGAGCTTTTTCCTTTTCAGGATCCCTTGTTTGTTCTTGGTCTAGAAGCAAACACATAAACACTATAGTTAGTTAACTGGCCTAAATTACCCGGATTATACAAAATTCTAAACCCCAGGCCAAACTATGATCATCCCAACCCTTTCCGGGCCTTTTCGCCATTAATTCACCTAAGATTATCATTATACCGATACATTTAGAGAATTTAAGTTTTGTGATCATTACCCATTAACTATAACAATACCCAAGAACTCTAGCACCCTAGAATTCTCCTTTTTCTCCGGATTCTACAATCCTAGGCTATCCCAAACCTTTCCCCAAGTCCACCCCTAGCAATTGTATAGCATAGGAAAGATATTACGGAGTTTGGGGAGTAGAATCCTTACCTTTAGGACAAAAAATGGTGGAAAACGGATGAAAATCACCCAAAATTGCTCCTTCTTCTCCCAAAACATTTTGAAGAAAACTGAACTGTTTTGAGAAAATTTCAGCATAAAATTCCATCGAGCTTCACTATAGCGGTCCACTCTGCTATAGCGGTACTGCCGTAGCGAAGTCGTCCGCTATGGTGGAGGCTGATCGACGTTGATTTTCGCTATAGCGGTAGTTTCTCCGCTACTGCGGAGGTCGCTATGGCGGAGTGTCAATCGCCGTGGCGGTTGACACAGAATAGAACATCGTAAAGTCCTCAAAATTAGTCTATTTTACAATACACTTATTTTTTCGACGTTCTGGAACAACCCCCTCGCGTTAACCTCGATCCTGGGAGTTTTACTTACCCGAATTTGATTCCAAAAAGTTCTCCGAACTCCTTCATGTCTTGGCTAAATGGGAAACTAGCTCAAATCAAGATATTTAACCCAATCTTTACCCAGATTGTCCTAGATCATACCTCGCTCCATAACCGGCCGAGACTAGCCTAGCCCAGAATTTCAAACTCCCTAACCCAGAGTTTTTTAACTCCAAGAATTGACATGAATGGTTCACCCGTAACGACAGACCCGGTCGTTACAGTTCCTTGATTGGGTCTCTGGTCGGGTTTCGAATCGGGACAGGAGTTCGAGTCTGTTGTTAAAGGGTGGGTCCTGAGTTCGACTTCATAGTATTTATCAAGATTACTCTTGAAATAATATTTTCTCCTTACTAACTAAATACTAGTAAATATGTAAGAAATCACTTATTATTAAGCAAAAAAAATTTCTTCGTACCAAACATACCCTTAATGTAGACATATTTGAAATGACATTTTAGATTACCAGAGGACAATTAATTGTTATACTACCTTTTATGGGTTATTAACTGAAAATAATAATTATAAAATTGAAATTATGGAAGAGTGCTAATTGTGAAAATTTTAGTAGCTCAATTGATTGACTATTTAATTTTTTATCTTATTGGTGAAAATTCTATTCTCAACCTTGTAATTTCCTCCCCATTTCCCTTCCCTGCACCAACTTTTGTAAAAAGAAAGAAAGAAAGAAGAGTGCTAATGTAGTGATATTTTTGAGATAGTATCTCATATGGTTACTCAATTTAGGATAGTTTAATTAGAAAGTCAATCAACTTTGATTTATGACTCAGAAGTCACTCAGTTTAGGATAGTTCACTTAGAAAGTCACTCAACTTTGTTTTATAATCCAAAAGTCACTCAACTGTTGATATTTAACCTAAAAAGTCACCCAGTCAATTTAAATAATTTTTAATTTAATTTTGTTGAAATGATATTTTTATTTTAAGCTAAATTTTTAAGAAATAATAAGATATCCGTTTTGACCATTTTATTGACCCGTCTCACTTAATCTGACTCGCTAAAATTATATGGGTGATATATATATATATATATTGATACACATAATTTATCTTAATTTTTTTTTCATAATTATGATATTTTTCTAATATAAATATTTTATATCTTAAACATACCATGAATATACCATTATTTTGACAATGTTTTATATATAATAAATCACAATTATACATTTTAAAGAAAATATTGTTACACTTTATTCATACTATTAAAATAAAATCTGAATATTCTCTTTGAGAAAAAATGAAGAAGATATTTTAGTACTCAATTCCTAATTTAATGAGAGAAAGAGATTAAAAAAAATATTAACAACTAAATTATTCATTATTTATGGATGAGAGATAAGGAGAGGTAATTAATAAGAATTTAAAAGGAACAAGTTTCTCATCTTTTTGGACACTAATCACGTTTAAATTATTGACTATATTTATTATATAATATATGTTGTTTTTGCAATGTTTCGAAATATGATATTAATGCAGATAACTTTTAAAAAATCAGTTATCACGTAAAAAAATTTAAAATAAAAGGGTCTTGTTATAATTTTAGCGGGTCGGGTTAATTGGAGTGGATCAATAGAATGATTAAAATGAGTATCTTATTATTTCTTAAAAATTTGGGTAACTTACATAAAACACACATTTTTAGGAGCTAATTACTTTTTTTCTCGCTACTTTCCCTTTGGATACATCACAATCTCGCCGGATACATTCCAAATCACTCGGATACATCCCAATCCCATCGGATACATTCCAAATCACTCGAACACATCGGCATCTTTGATTTTATCTCGGATACATCGGGTATCCGCATGTATCTTAGGAGTTACAACATGTATCCGCATGTATCTAAGAGGTTACAATATGTATCCGAGGGTTGGGATGTATCCCGTGGGTGGGATGTATCCGAGGTGAGGTGATGTATCCGAAGGTTTTTTTTGGTTAACATGTGGTATATTAAGTAATTAAAATAAAGTAATGGAAGAGTTAGTAAATATGATAAGGAGGTATGTCTCTTTAGGTAGTTTATCCTAAACATTTAGCTTAAAATAAAGTACCATTTCAACAAAATTTAATAAATAATCATTTAAAATAATTGAGTGATTTTTTAGATGAAATATTAATAGTTGAATGATTTTTAAATTATAAAATTAGATTAAATGACTTTCTAAGTGAATTATTCTAAGTTGAATAATCATTTGAGATATTATTTTTGATATTTTTGCTAAAGAGAATTGAAGTTAAAATTAAAATAATTATATAATAGTACTATCTATATATCGCCAAAAGCATTGGTATTCATTTTTTAACAAAATATTAGTGTGTTGCCATTTTAACGAATTTGGGAAAATTCTTTTATCTTTGTATTTGTATATGTCAGAAAGAAAAAGATTCGAGTGAAATGACTTGACAAGAAGAAGCCACCGACCAAAAAGGTTCTACTTGCAATTTGTCCCCCACTTTTTCTTTTTTACTCCGTCAATTCTTAAATAAGTAATCATTTTAGGTTGAGCATACCCCTTAATAAATTATTCATTATTAAAAAATAAAAGATATTTTTATTACATTACTCCTAATTAATTTTTTTGTACATTTAAAGTGATCTTTTCTTATTAATGATTTTTTTTATGTAAATAAGGATAAATTTTAAAAAATATGATCAATTTATTTTTAAAAGCCTAAATAATCATTTATTTAGAAATAAAATAAAAGTATAAAATAATCACTTATTTAAAAACGAATGAAATAATTAATTTTAAATTAGTATTTCATCTAATTCAGCTAATATGATTTTCGAAAGTTAGACCTTTTTGAACTAAACTTGCCCTTTTCCTTTATCCCAATTATAACTACATACATATATTTTATGGGAGTTCTATTATTCTTCTAAACATTTTATTTTCAAAACGTGATAATTCTTAAACGTTGATCTGTCCAAGAAAGTAAATACACTTCTTGTAGGCATGTAAGGAATGAACTAAAGGACCTAAATTACTAAAATCGAATTAAATAATTCACGTGTCAGTTTCCAATTGAAAATTACACAATTAATTCAATTTCATTTTTTTCGACAAATTAAAACATTCAAATATTCTTAAATGACAAATCAAGGCCTCAAAGTTCTTTTTTTTTAAAAAAATTAAATTATTTCCCCCCTTTTTGATATCACAAAATTACCATGCCCATTTTATGATTTCTTCAAACTTTTCTCAAAGTCCTTCAATGGTAGTCCTCTAAATTTTGTTTCTACGAGCTCCAAGCTACAGATTTATGTTGAGTTAATCATCTATCAACTGTTTTTCACAACCACAATCATCTAACTCACAATAAATTTTCAGATTTGAAGCTAAAAAATGGAGTTCAACTTTCTTCTTTAGTTAACTCATCATAATTTCAGCAAAACAATGAACTAACAACGATGAATCCAAAATTTAACCTTTCAAATTTCTTTCAATTAGTTTGGTTGTTCGATTTTTAGCTCAATCCAATAATTTCATACTACTTTCAATAATGCCCAACTAAAACAAACTCTATCTTTTAGATTTGAGAATCAAGTTCGAGCTCCAACTTTTTCAATGAAATTTTTATTTTTCTGAATTCAAAATGGCTTCATGGTGTTTTCAGGTAGGTGACAAAGATAAAAATTTAGGGTTGACATCCAATTTTTTTTTGGTATAAAATTGTGGGGAATAAAAAATTTTAAAATGCAAAAATGAAGTTTTGGGTATTTCTCTTTCTTTTGATGGTCGAGTAATTGTTGAGTTTGTCTAGAGAAAAAAAGGGAATAATAAAGAAATAAATGGGGTCCAACGCTAAATTGGATAAGTCAACATTTAAGGGTTATGAAATTACGAAAATAAAAGGTTCAGAGGGTAATAGGACCCCCATGGAGTATAAACGTATAGTTAGTAATTGGGTAATAGGTTGGAGGACTTTTAGCCATTTTCTCTATCTAATATTTGTTGAATTTTTAAGAGGTGTGAATAAAAAATGAATAGGTGTTTTCGCGAAAAGTCACTAGTCACTTTGAATGGTTGTGATCTTTTGGATGTGTTGTGACTTTTTGTATAGGTTGTGATTTTTTTTATAAGTTGTGACTTTTTTGATAAGACACAATAACCACTTTTTCATACTATCTTTTCATTGTTATAAATTCAATGGACTAGCCTCAATTTTTTGCATTCAAATTTCTGAACTTTCTTTCATACTTTTTAACAAATAAATAAATATAGAGTCATGTGTAATTTATTGCCGTTTGTTGAGTTTGACAAAATCGTTGGCATTTGAGGTATCACTATTCCAGCGATAGGTATATCCATTTTATCCTGAAAAGAAGTAATCCATAACCTCAGATACAGTGAGGAGATTAAATTTCTTAAGGACACAGAAGAAAAATTGTGGACTCGTTGCTTTTTTATTTTTCAGTTTATTTTGATTTTCTGATTTACTAATTTGAACAAAAGACACCAACAATTTATAAATATTTTTTTGTGTTTATTTTTTCTTCTTCTGTTATTGAAGATTAAAATCATTGTGATTTTCCACTCCTATGTTAGAGAGAAGATTGGAACCAAAAGTCAAAAGCCACTACTTTTTTTCTGGCTGCCTCCAAAGCCAACCGATGGGTAACTGTTCAGTTAACAGAGTTTGGTAATGGAGGCAAAGATGTCTTGGAAGATATTCATCGTGAAATTCTTTAGCAGTTAGCGTTGCTTGAAGAACCTAAGCGCCATTGAAGCTTTGTTGAAACTATTCCTACGGCTGAGTGTTGTGCAATCATATGAAGGGATGTCCATAGCATTACACAACACCATGCTCCTCAAGACTTTCACCCAACACCATTCTGCTGTCTGGCTTGTGCTTTCTGTTCTTTTCTCACGGATCATTTGAACAAACCACTACCTGATTTTTGAATCTTCACATGATGGATTTAAAAGAATATACTAAAAATTTTTTAAAAAAATTGACAATGATTCTAGAGTATTTTTTTTATAATCCCAGAAGATATAAGTTATTTTTGAGCAATCACATTTTTTCACTATGCATCAGAATAAAAAAGTAACAGTCTCTTTTTACTTTTTCCAACTTCAAGGAATGCATTTGTTTGATGATCTGAAAAATACATCTTGCATTATGGGAGAATTAAGCTTAGATTAATACTTAAAAATAGTTTTGAGATTATGAAAATAGTGTTTAAAAATGTGAGAATTCTTGACTTATAATAAAGTCAATTTTAGATTTAGTGTCTAATTTAATTTGGAAGAACAAGATATGAAATCTAATAATATTAGTTCTTGTATTATGTCAAATTTATAAAATTCTTGGAGGGTATTTGATTTGGTAATTGTTAAATTTTTAATTAGTATATGACTAGTTTATAAACTATCAAATTGATAACTGAACATATATTTATTTAGAAGAGTTATGTTCTTTCATTAAATGTGTCACTTAAAATATCGTGATTTTTATGAAAAAAATATGCCTATTAAAATATATGTCACGACTCAGACCGTCGTGAGTGACACCCACCCAACCCCCGGATGAGCGAACCAGCAGAGTTCAACCCTTTGCCTAGACTAACAGCCTAAAACCAGTAAACAGAAAATAAACTAGCAATTAAACAATGCAAAAACTAAAGTTTTAATATATATCCTTCGGAAAATCCTTCCTATGAACTGAAAGTCGCTGTACCAAACATCACTACCAATATCTAGAATACGAGGATGCAACCCCACAAAAATATACGGAAATAGTTTCAAGTCCGAGACAAGTGGACTGCAACTCTAAAGATAAGCCCAAGGTAGCTTGATCAAACAACTCACCCTTGAAGTCAGAAATCGTCGATGCTAAAGGTGAGGTCGCGTCTCAGCCGCTGGAAGATTTCCTGTACTCACCAAAAGAAAAGCAAGTGCAATATCAGTATACCACCACTGTGTACTGGTAGGATCATCAGCCAGTTTCTAAATAAACAGTGTATAAGCAGTACAACATTATCAAGTAAAAGGTATGGAAAACAAGTAACAATAGCCACAGACACACCTAGACTACAAGTCTCTACTTAGCCTGTTCCGCATGAAATCCACCACCTAACTCTAAGACACAACCATATACCATTAACTATACCTTTTCGTCTAGCCCGGACCCACCCTGAGATCCCCTCTAGACAACACAATGTACCTTGAATCAACCCGGCCTAAACCAAGACCAACACAACAGTTATACAGAATTTCCCCGGCCTCTCAAGGGCCACTAAACCAATAACACATTTCAATAAACAGCCCGGTCCACTCACGAAACCAATATCAGTCAATGCAACACAACAATAAAAATGCAATGATGCAATAAAAGTAAACCCGTACCAGGCGTGGTACCCGAGCCAACCGTTAGTATATTCTGTACCAGGCGTGGTACCCGTGCCAACCATTTGTTATACCCGTACCAGGCGTGGTACCCGAGCCAATCGAATATCAATAATCCACAGTCAAATGCATGAACAAACAACTTGTAAATCAACAAGCAAATACCGTTCAAATCACAGACTGTAAAGCAGGAAACCTTAGACATTCCACACAACTTCCCTAAGTAATGTAATTCATACAATCACTTAGATATGAGTACAAGGATATACAATATTCACAGAAATCATAAGCCATCACCTACCTCGAAATGATCCAAGCTCTATTCAACCCGAGCTTTCCAGTGTTCCGGATTCCTTTCTCGTTCTTGGTCTAAGATAACACGCAAGTACATACAATTAACACACAAGGCCTGCACAGTACCCGGATTACATCAAATCTCCAAACCCCAGGCCACCCATGATCATCCCACCCTTTTTCTGGGCTTTTCCACCATTAATTCACCTACTTTTATCATTTTTACGGATAAAAATAGAGAATTTAACAACCTATGATCATAATAACATACTTTTAACAATGCCCAAGAACATTCATGCTTGGAATCCCCTTCCTTCCCCGGATTCTACCATTCCTAGATTATTATAACCTTTCTCCAGTTCCCTCCTAGCAATTCTACCGCATAGAAAATGTAGTACAAGGATTGGGGAGTAGAAACCTTACCTTAGGGAAGAAATTCGAAGGAAAAAGGAGGAAAATCACCCTAGTTCTTATCCCAAATGAATTGTAGAAAACTGAATTGTTTTGAAGAAGTTTCTGCATTAAAAATTCGTCGGTCCGCTATAGTGGTCCCTGCTCTGCTATAGCGGTCCCGCTATAGCGGATGACTTCCGCTATAGCGGTCTTAAGTGGGTGTTGACCGCCTTGACCACCGCTATAGCGGTATTTTCCACCACTATATCAGAGGTCGCTACAGTGGACTGTTGCGCTCGTCACGGACAAAATATCTGGAAATTTCCCAGTTTTGGATATTTTACAACACACCTGCTTTCCCCGACGACCCGAAACAATCCTTTCACGTCAAACACGATTTCGGGAGTTCTACTTACCCAAACTCGATTCTGAAAAGTCCCCCGGACTCCTTTATATCTTGACTACGTGGAAAACTAGCTTAAAACAAGATACATAAACCAATCCTTACCCGGATTTCTCTAGACTCTACCTCGCTCCAAAATCAGCCGAGGCTAGCCTAGCCCAGAATTTCAAACTCCCAAATCCGGAGATTTCTAACTCTAAAACTTGGCATGATTGGACTACCCATAACGATATACTCGTTCGTTACAACAGATACCAATTTACCCATCGTTCATACCTGAACAATCAAACTCGAAATTACAGAAATAAAAGGAGAAAAGTGTAGTACCTGAATCCTCAAACAGTTGAGGGTACTTGTCCCACATGTCCTTCTCGATTACCTAAGTGGCTTCCTAAATCAGATGATGCTTCCACTGAACCTTCACCATATCAATCACCTTTGTCGTCAACCTCCGGATATCCCGAGCAAGAATCAAAACTGGTTCCTCCTCATAACGAAGATCCTTATCAAAAAGTACCTCATCCCACTTGATGATGTAATCCCCATCCCCATGGTATCGCTTAAGTATGGATATATGAAATACCGGATGGATGCCTGACAAACTAGGTGGCAGTGCTAACCTGTAAGCCACTGGCCCCACAATTTCAAGAACTTCAAATGGACCGATGAACCAAGGGCTAAGCTTGCCCTTCTTACCAAACTGCATTACCCCTTTCATTAGGGACACCTTCAACAATACCTGTTCACCAGCCTGAAGTCCATGTACCGGACCTTGCGGTCTGCATACTCCTTATGCCTGCTTTGAGCAGCCAGCAATGTGGTCTGAATGCCCCTTAACTTTTCCTTCGCTTCCTTTACTAAGTCTACGCCCAGAGGCTTTACATCGCCTTCCTCAAACCACCCAACTGGTGATCTGCAGTTCCTCCCATACAATGCCTCGAACGGTGCCATGCTAATACTGGAGTGATATCTATTGTTGTACGGGAATTCGCACAATGGTAGAAACTGGTCCTAATGACCCCCGAAGTCCATTACACATTCTCTCATCATGTCCTCCAATACCTGGATCATCCTTTCCGACTGACCATCAGTCTGAGGATGGAAAGCTGTGTTAAAAGTGAGTTGTGTACCCAACTCTTCATGTAACTTTCCCCTGAACTTAAAAGTAAACTGCGTACCCCTATCTGAAATGATGGACAGTGGTACCCCATGCAGTCTCACAATCTCCTTCACGTAGATTTTAGCCAATGTGGTACCCCATGCAGTCTCACAATCTCCTTCACGTAGATTTTAGCCAATTGCTGTGAATTGTAATCTATCCTGACCGGAATGAAATGAGCGAACTTGGTCAGCCTATCAACAATGACCCAAATTGAGTCATACTTCCCCAATGTCTTGGGAAGACCCACCACGAAATCCATGGCTATCTTTTCCCACTTCCACTCTGGAATTGGCATTCTCTGAAGTAGTCCTGCAGGTCTCTGATGTTCGTACTTACCTGCTGACAGTTCTGACATTTGGACACAAAATCAACTATGTCCCTTTTCATCCCGGGCCACCAGTAACGCTGCCTCAAGTTCCTGTATATTTTAGTCACACCCGGATGAATTGAGTACCGCGAACCACGAGCTTCTTCCAAGATTTTCTGAATCATATCATCCACCCCAGGAACACAAATCCTCTCCCTAAAATGCAACACTCCACCAGAGACTAACATGACGTCTCTGGACTCCCCGAATATTACCTTACCTCGTAACTTACTCAGTTTCGGATCCTGAAACTGTTTCGCCTTTATTTCTTCTATGAAGGTGGCCTTGACCTCAATGCTGGCCAAAAACCCACCTTGATCTGAAACACCCAAGTGCATGAACTTGGCCTCCAAAGTCTGAATTTCCTTAGCTAGTGGTCGTTTGGACACCCCCAAACAAGCCAAGCTACCCATGCTAACAGTTTTCCGGCTTAATGCGTCTGCCACCACATTAGCCTTACCCAGATGGTACTGAATGGTCACATCATAATCCTTCAATAGCTCCATCCACCTCCTCTGCCTCAAATTCAAATCCTTCTGAGTGAATACGTGCTGCAGACTGCGATGATTTGTGAACACCTCACACTTGACACCATAAAGGTAGTGTCTCCAAATTTTTGATGCGAAAACCACCGCTGCCAACTCTAAGTTGTGAGTTGGGTAATTCCTCTCATACACCTTCAAGTTCCTGGATGCATAGGCTATCACATTCCTATCCTGCATCAACACAGCACCCAAACCAGAATGTGAAGCATCACAGTAAACCACAAAGTCTTTACCTTCAACCGGCAAGGGCAATATAAGAGCCTGGGTCAGAAGTGTCTTGAGCCTTTGGAAGCTCTCCTCGCACTTGTCGGACCACACGAATGGTACCTCCTTTTGTGTTAGCCGGGTCAGGTGAGTAGAAATAGAAGGAAAATCCTTAACAAACCTCCAGTAGTACCCTGCGAGCCCAACAAAACTCCTCACCTCGGTCACAGAGCTAGGCCGAACCCAACTCTTGACTACCTCAATTTTCTGGGGATCCACCATCACCCTCCTTTATGACACTACATGCCCCAAGAATTCACAAAATTCAACCAAAACTCACACTTAGTGAATTTTGCATAAAGTTTTTGGTGCCTCAAGATATCCAACACAATACGAAGGTGATTAGCATACTCCTCCCTACTCTTAGAGTAGATCAAAATATCATCGATGAACATGATAACGAAGGAATCCAAGTAGGACTTAAATACCCCATTCATCAAACTCATGAATGCTGCCGGCGCATTGGTCAAACCAAATGACATTACTAGAAACTCGTAATGTCCACACCGAGTCTGAAAAGTAGTTTTCGGAATGTCCTCAGGCCTAATCTTTAACTGATAGTACCCCGACCTCAAGTCGATTTTTGAGAATACTGATGCACCCTGAAGTTGGTCAAACAAATCATCTATATGGGGTAAAGGGTACTTATTCCGGATGGTCACCTTGTTCAACTGCCTATAATCTATGCACATCCGCATACTACCATCCTTCTTCTTTATAAATAAAACCAGAGCACCCCAAGGCGAAGCATTGGGACGTATAAATCCCTTATCTAGGAGTTCCTGTAGCTGAGTCTTAAGTTCCCTTAACTCTGCCGGAGCCATACGATACGGAGGAATGGAAATGGGATGAGTGCCTGGCTCCAAATCAATACAAAAATCTATATCCCTGTCCGGAAGCATACCAGGAAAGTCCGCTGCAAACACCTCTAAAAATTCAAAAACCACTGGAACTGACTCAATAGGCGGGGACTCCACACTATCATCTCGGAGATGAGCCAAGAAGGCTAGACACCTCCTCTCCACGAGCTTCTTAGCCCGAACAAATGATATACATGAGTCACAATCACATACTCTCCAACCAGGGTAGAAACATGGATAGGGGAATCAAGAATATCACAAATCAAATCCAACCTCAAAGGAAAACTCACAGACACATAAGAATATGTAGAACCTGGGTCAAATAATACCAAAGCCATTTTATCACAGACAAGAATGGTACCTGTGATCACCGCATCTGAGGCTTCTACCTCGGTCCTCCCTGGAAAAGCATAGCAATGAGCCTGATTATCAATTCGGGCAATTTCTCGGGCCGGCTGCGCCGCACCCCTGCCTGCGCCGTTCCCTCTGTCTCTCTGGCCTTCTTGAAAATTACCTCGTCCACTCTGTGGATGACCCCTAGGATTACCGCCTCTGCCTATAGGTACCACTGCTCTAGTCTGCTGCTGACCCTGATTACCTGTCTGCCTATGTGGACACTCCCTCTTAAAGTGGCCTAGCTCGCCACAATGAAAGCAACCACGGTCAAGAGTAGGTCTGCTAGCTGATGTATAGGACGCTCCCTGGTCTCTAAGAGCTGAAGACTGAGCTCCCTGACGACTACCAGTAGTAGCTGGCAGAGCTGACTAAATAGGACGGGCCGGGTTAGCCTGCTGATGCTGGCCCCTGGAGTATGAACCACCAAAATTTCCCTCATTCCGGGGCTTCTTGGCTAAAGCCTTAGCCTGCCCCGCTTGCCTAACTCCCTCTATCTTCTTCACATAATCCACCACATCATTAAAGCCCCTTCCTGAAGAAGTCATATGCACTGACAATACCTGTAATTCACTATTCAGACCCTTGACGAACAACCGGACCCGTTCCTCCTCGGAACCTAACATCTGTGTAGAAAAATGAGACAACGCATGGAACTTACCCTCATAAGCCGAGACCGACATGCTACCCTGATCCAAGTTCATAAACTCATCTTTATTTCGGTACCTCAAAGTACGGGGAACGTACTTCTCTAGAAACAACGCGTGGAACTGCTCCTAAGTCAGTGGAGGTAGAACAGAAGATCGACACTCAACATGAGACCTCCACCACTGCTTGGCATCACCCTGCAGTTGAAAAGTGACAAAATCAACCCCATGCTGACGTACAATACCCAACCTGTGCAACCTCTTATGGCTATCCAAGATGAACTCGTAGGCATCCTCCTTGTCTATACCCTGAAAAGTCGGAGGTTTCAACTTAAAGAACTTAGTCAGCATCTCATGCTCATTTCCAGTCATAACCAGGCCTAGCATTGGCTTGAAGAGATCATTCGTGCCCGAAGCTGCGTCCATCCTAGGTGTTGTAGTAACCGCTAGCTGTTTATCCAAGGTCTGATTTGCATAAGCGGTGGGTATGGCTCTAGCACCAACCAACCCACTCAGAATATCCCACGCTTCCGGTGTCATAGTAGGAAGGCCTGCACCCCCAACCGGTGCTGTCTCCGCTTGAGCCCCTTCATCCTCTTACCCCACTTCTTCTACGTCCTCAGCCACATGCTCCTTATGTGGGGGAGGGGCTACCTCACATGCAACAGCAACTCGAGCTCTACCTCTGGCGGGTGCGGCTCTAGCTCGTCCTTCCCCTACCTCTTCCACGAACTGCCAGGCCCGCTGCTGGGACCGCTGGCCTTGCTCCATTGTTCCTTGTAGTAACCATCTGAGGACAGAAGAGTGAATGAGGTTAGATACCAATTTGTATCACCAGATACCAATTGGAATCGAGTCATAGCATGAAGGAAAGAAGGAAGAGATAGTTTTTCCTAAAGCCCATAGCCTCTCGAACAAAAGTACGAGCGTCTCGCACCGTTCCGCAAGACTCTACTAGACCTGTTTGGTACGATGAGATCAACAAACCTAGGCTCTGATACTATCTTTGTCACGACCCAGACCATCGTGAGTGGCACCCACCCAACCCCCGGATGAGCGAACCAGTATAGTTCAACCCTTTGCCTAGACTAACAGCCTAAAACCAGTAAACAGAAAATAAACTAGCAATTAAACAATGCAAAAACTAAAGCTTTAATATATATCCTGCGAAAAATCCCTTCTAGGAACTAAAAGTCGCTGTACCAAACATCACTACCAATATCTAGAATACGGGGATGTAACCCTAAAAGAAAATACGGAAATAGTTTCAAGTCCAAGACAAGTGGACTGCAAATTTAAAGATAAGCCCAAGGTAGCTTGATCAAACAACTCACCCTTGAAGTCAGAAATTGTCGGTGCTAAAGGTGAGGTCGCGTCTCAGTCCATGGAAGATTTTCTATACTCACCAAAAGAAAAGCAAGTGCAATATTAGTACACCACCACTGTGTATTGGTAGGATCAACAACCAGTTTCCGAATAAACAGTGTATAAGCAGTACAACAATATCAAGTAAAAGGTATGGAAAACATGCAACAATAGCCACAGACACACCTAGACTACAAGTCTCTACTTAGCCTGTTCTGCATAAAATTCACCACCTAACTCTAAGCCACAACCAGATACCATTAACTATACCTTTCCGTCTAGCCTGGACCCACCCTGGGATCCCCTCTAGACAACACAATATACCTTGAATAAACCCTGCCTAAACCAAGACCAACACAACAGTTATACAGAATTTCCCCGGCCTCTCAAGGGCCACCAAACCAATAACACATTTCAATAAACAGTACGATCCACTTACGGAACCAATATCAGTCAATGAAACACACAATAAAAATGCAATGATGCAACAAAAGTAAACCCGTACCAGACGTGGTACCTGAGCCAACCATTAGTATATTCTGTACCAGGCGTGGTACCCGTGCCAACCATTTGTTATACTCATACCAGACGTGGTACCCGAGCCAATCAAATGTCAATAATCCATAATCAAATGCATGAACAAACAACTTGTAAACCAACAAGCAAATACCATTCAAATCACAGACTGTAAAGCAGGAAACCTTAGACATTCCACACAACTTCCCTAAGTAATGTAATTCATACAATAACTTAGATATGAGTACAAGGATGTACACCATTCACAGAAATCGTAAGCCATCACTTACCTCGAAATGATCCAAGCTCTATTCAACCCGAGCTTTTCCGTGTTCCGGATTCCTTTCTCATTCTTGGTCTAAGATAACACACAAGTACATACAATTAAAACACAAGGCCTGCACTGTACCCGAATTACATCAAATCTCCAAACCCCAGACCACCCATGATCATCCCACCCTTTTCTCGAGCTTTTCCACCGTTAATTAACCTACTTCTATCATTTTTATGGATAAAAATAGAGAATTTAACAACCTATGATCATAATAACATACTTTTAACAATGCCCAAGAACATTCATGCTTGGAATCCCCTTCCTTCTCCGGATTCTACCATTCCTAGATTATTCCAACCTTTCTCCAGTTCCCTCCTAGCAATTCTACCGCATAGAAAATGTAGTACAAGAATTGGGGAGTAGAAACTTTACCTCAGGGAAGAAATTCGAAGGAAAAAGGAGGAAAATTGCCTGAAATTGCCCTAGTTCTTCTCCCAAATGAATTGTAGAAAACTGAACTGTTTTGGGAAAGTTTCTGCATTAAAAACTCGTCGGCCCGCTATAGCGGTCCCTGCTCCGCTATAGCGGTCCCCGCTCCGCTATAGCAGTCTCCGCTCCTCTATAGCGGTCCCCGCTCTGCTATAGCAGTTCCGCTATAGCAGATGACTTCCGCTATAATAGTCTTAAGTGGGTGTTGACCGCCTTGACCACCGCTATAGCGGTATTTTCCACTGCTATAGTGGAGGTCGCTACGATGGACTGTTGCGTTTGTCACGGATAGAATGTCTGGAAATTTCTCAGTTTTAGCCATTTTACAACACACGTGCTTTCTCCGACGACCCGAAATAATCCTTTCACGTCAAACGCGATTTCGAGAGTTCTACTTACCCAAACTTGATTCTAAAAAGTCCCCCGAACTCCTTTATGTCTTGGATACGTGAAAAACTAGCTTAAAATAAGATACATAGACCAATCCTTACCCAGATTTCCCTAGACTCTACCTCTCTCCAAAACTGACCGAGGCTAGCCTTGCCCAAAATTTCAAACTCCTAAACTCAAAGTTTTCTAACTCTAAAACTTGGCACGATTGGACTACCCGTAATGATGGACCCGGTCATTAAAATATAATTATTTGTATAGACATAAATATTGATCAAAGGTTGCCCGCCTTTTGTTCATCAAAGGCTGCTTGCCTTTTATTGTCGACAAAAAAGATGATCAATTAATCATTAATAATAATTAGTATTTGTTGATAAATTCTGATTTACTCCAAAACATGTGGGAGGAATTATCCTTACGACTAGCCAAATACTCAATCAAGTTCCCCATGAAAAACACAATTTATTCCTTATGAAAATGAAAAGAAAGAAAGCCAAACTTGAATTACTTCAAAGTATGAGGGTGTTTGGTTAAAGGACAAGTTCCTAAATTCAAAAGGGTAAAATAGAATCAAAATTTATTGATTATATTTTTCTAGAAAATGTCACTAATAGTAAAGAATATTATTTTTTGATAGAATCAAAAAATGCTGATTTATTGACATTAGTCCATTATATCAGCCCCATGATATATGTTTTTGGTGGATATTATTATGGTAGTTAGTGAAATTCTTCACATAACTAGTTCTGTCATAGCAAAGATCAGTAGATCGAACTACTCATTTGATGGTTGATCATATGTCTTTTCATTAAAAGGCCGTGGTATTTAATTTCCTGAAGGAATGCCATTTGAAATATATCTTATGTTATCTTTCACGATTGGTTGTCACTTGAAAGATTATGATTTTTCATAATAAGATGTATTTGTTGAAAGATACCTTTTTAAAAAGACAAGACGTTTCATGTGACTTTTCGTGATAAGATGTGTTTGTTGAAAGACAACTCTTTGAAAAGACACGATATTTTATTGAACTTATAAGTGAACGGATGTAACTTTTCATGATAAGATGTGTTTGTTGAAAAACAACCCTTTGAAACGACAAGACAAATTCAATAAATTCATTGGTCTATAAATTGAAGAACCAATAGATAATACTGATAAAGTCAATAATAACTTGAATTTTCACATCAATGAATGTGCTATTGGTTAGATATTTGAAAAAGTAGACTAATAAAGTAAAATATTGAGAAATATATATTGTCAATAGGTTGTGGCCATAACTGAATTCAATCATCCACAAGTTTGGTATAATGATATCACTTTAAGTCTAGTCATCAGTCTATGATATGTCCTATTTTCTAAGTGTGATTTGCACTGTAATAAATATTTCATAGTTAATTGAGGGATATAATGATGCAAATTAAGTCACCGGATCAATTAAAAGTATATTCACAAGTGAATATATTTTTATCATTGGTGAAGGAGTTGTGTCTTGAAAATTATTCAAATAGACATGTATTGCTTGTTCTACAATGGAGTCTAAATTTATTTTAGACAAATCTGGTGAAGAAATATAATGACTCTAAAATAACTCAAACCGTTGGCACTTCTATATGTACACTAAGATAGTCGATCGGTAATTAAAAAGCTGAAAGCGTTATGTATAACCAAAAGTTTCATCACATATGAAGAAGATATAATACTGTTAGACAACTACTCTCTAATGAAATTATCACAATTGAATTATAAAGTCAAGAGATAATGTGTCAGATCTACTTACAAAAGGCCTAACTAGAGAGGTAGTTGAAAGATCATCAAAGAGAATGAAACTATGACAGAGGACAAGTCATCGTGGTGGTAACTCTACCTATAAGACCGGAGATTATATGATCTAGGTTTAAGAAAATCAAACAAAGTCATTGATGACGGTTCAACATTATCACAATAATATTTTGGTCCATTCTCGTGATGAGATAATATTCAGTATCAAGGATAAAGTTTTTAAACTTTTTAATTATTTTTAAGTTTGCTATAAGGTATATCAAATAGTGTATCTACAAAATAACACATTTAAGAATCACTTATGTAGGTGTAAAATGTAAGTCGCTTCAAGGAGGCCAATTCTCTACGCACTTATGAATTAGGTTGTGTTCATAGCTAAACCAAATAAAATAATGAGAATCAAAGATGATTAAAGGATTGATTGCGTGATATATGATTGTCTAGGTATACACCAAAGCTGGACAGTTTAAAGATATCAAATCTATCGATTGACCGGGTATATTCGACATATATTCACTACGGGAAGTTCAAAGAAAAACTTACTTATCCAGATGTGATTAATCCTTATTGATGAATTGCATAATTTTTTATGCATGTTATTTTTTATCATATAGCCATTCTCCATTCATGTGGGGATTGTTGAATTTTTAAAAGGTGTGAAAGGAAAATAAATAGGTATTTTCACAAAAAGATACTAGTAACTTTGAATGACTGTGACCTTTTTGATGAGTTGTGACTTTTTCTATAAGTTGTGACTTTTTTGATAAGACACAATAATCACCTCTTCATGCTACCTTTTCGTTGGCTATAAATTTAGAGGACTAGCCTCAGTTTTTTGCATTCAAAATTTTTAAACTTCCTTTGCATATTTTTTAACAAATAAATAAATATAGAGTCATGTGTAATTTGTTGCCATATGTTGAGTTCGACGAAATCATTGGTGTTTGAAGTACCACTACTATAGCGATAGATATATCCGTTTTATCCTGAAAAGAAGTAATCTATAACTTCGAGTACAGTGAGGGGATTAAATTCCTTAAGGACATACAAGAAAATTGTAGACTCAAATATTTTGTTTGAAGTTTTTTGCTTTTCTATTTTTCAGTTTATTTTAATTTTTTGGTTTACTAATTTGAACACATGATACCAACAATATTTTCAAATAATTACGAGAAAAATAAATAAAAAATATCTCCTCTGTTCGGGGTAGTTTAAAATGGACCTTAAATATTTTTAAGTAATTTGGTCCTTTAAATTGATAAAAAGAAATACTTTCAGTATTTATTCAAATATTCAGTTACCAGTTAGGTTTAATTAGAACTTTAAAGAAAAAAGAATTTAGAGGGATTTCACATTAAGAGGTGTAATTCTTGTTATTTCTACCATTTTTGTCTATTTTCTAGAGTCTTGGTGCAATATTTAGAGGTGCAACTTATATTATTTTTGACATATTTGGAATCTAGTGCATTTTTTGTGCTGTGGTTTTTAAAATTTGGTAGGACTTTCTTGTGTTTCTCGTTAAAATATTTTTTCATGTTCCCCTCAAATTTAAAAGACAACGTTTGTTAAAATATTTGGGGGAATCAAAAGCGCTCACTTTTTGCTAAAATTTAAGGATTAAGGCTGCTAAGAACTATATTGAAAGGTCTATTATAAACATGCAATAGACAATAAAATTTGCGTCAAGAAAATAATCAAGACAGAAAATATTAGAATAATTATAGTTCAATATTTTAATATATTGAACATTAAAATCTGTATAAATTCTTCGATTCTTCTTTTCTAAAATAAATTTAAAGGCCTTTGAGCTTGATCTTGAATCATGAATTTTGATGGATTTGACCTTGATTTGAATTTGAATTCAAAGCGTGAAGCTTAATCTTGAATTGTATTCTTGAAAATATGAATTTAATTTATTCATTACGAACACTTTGATGACCACCACCAATAGTAATTATCCACAAATAATTAAATTTGATTTTGAATGCATTGGTATTTAATTTATATTTGTAAAATTTAATCTTGAATGCCCTGATATTTTATTTTCCTTGGTTCTTAATCTTCGAATATTTGAAACTTGTAAAGGAATGCTTGAATATTTGTAGCTTGCAGATAAACTTGTAACATTTAATTCACGAGCTCCCACTGGCTTTTAATTAAAATTTTGGTGTTTTTCTAAATTATGAGGACTCTTAATTATATCTTGTAACGATCAGGTCCGTCATTATGTTAATTTTTCCCGATTTCATAAATTTGGGAAAAATGATTAAAAATTCATTCGGGGTAAGTAGGGTGACGTCATGGATTTTTTTTTGATTTTTGGAATTAATCCGGGCTGATGTCACTCCGCTATAGCGGTAATTATTCCGCTATAGCATAACTGCTGTAGCGGAGGAGTAGACCGCTATAGCGGAGCTACAGGAGCCAGTAGCCTGTGATAGGATTTTATTAAAAAGTCTCTTCTCCTCAGTTGGAAAACATACGAGGGTTCCTAAAAAAAACCTCTCATGCTGCTCCAACGCTGGGAAATCTTGACGAGGAGGGGTCATGGCTGAAGGGACGCGAAACAATGGATTCCAAGACCATCGTTCAGCTGGGAACGCATTCACGGAGCCAAAAATGCACCGTTGCAGCTGCTAGGTGCCCAGGTAGGCTAGGTTTCATGAGTAGTTATACCTGTCTACTTTCCGTACTTGTTGTATAGTGGAAGCGGAGAATCCATGTTTTAGGCCTCCCGGCACGGAGTCTGGCGGATTCGGAATTGGTGGTGTTGATTTTAGGACGTACGGAGTAAATGACTGGTCTTGTGGTCTGTGTTATGTGGTTATTTTATGCATCTTGGCATGATTAAATGATAGGTTAAGGGACTAGCATGTCGGAAAGGTTCGGGGAACCGGGGAAGTGCTTGGGAGCCACGGGGAACGGGGATAGGAGACTCCTAGGTGGGGTTTCAGGAATGTTCATGGCCTGAGACTTAGCGGAGGTCTTGCTAAGGTTAGGTAAAGGAAATTGTGTGGCTGCTTATAAGATTAATTTAAAGAGAAATCGCTCGTTACGTGTTCTAGAATAAAAATGGTGAACCGGGGATAGTCTTCGAACGGGATTTGATGGTTTGTGGTTGTACCAGGAAAGGGGTAGGTGATGGCTTACGTTCTCCGTGAATGTTGTATATTCCTGTACTCATATCTAAGTGATTGTATGAATTACATTGCTTAGGGAAGTTGTGTAGAATGTCTAAGGTAACTGCTTTACAGTTTGTGATTTGAACGGTGTTTGCTTGTGGGTTTACAAGTTGTGTGTTCACGCATTTGACTGTGGATTATTGACATTCGGTTGGCTCGGGTACCACGCCTAGTACGGGTATAACAAATGGTTGGCACGGGAACCATGCTTGGTACGGGTATAACAATTGATTGGCATGGGTACCACACCTGGTATGGGTTTACTTTATTGCATACTGCATTGTTATTGTTGTGTTGCATGGATTAATATTGGTTCCGTGAGTGGACCGTGTTGCTTATTGAAATGTGATAATTGTTTTTAGTTCCTTGAGTGAACCAGGCTGCTGTGGAATTATGATGTCAATGGGAGGTCCTTGCGTGGCCGAGAATTTTTGTATAACTGTTGTGTTGGTCTTAAGTTAGGCTGGGTTGATTATTGACACTTGGGTGTAGGTTAGAAGGGATCCCGGGGTGGGTCCGGACTATGTAAAGGAGGATGGTTAATTACATATACTTATATATATATTATCATCTTGAGTGTTCTTAGATGGTCGGGGATTAATTGTGATTAATGACTAAGGGTCAGTCTCGGTATAGACCGGGGTAGCTTGTTAACACTGAGGGTGGGTAAGGGGATTCTTGGAGGGTTCGGGTCAGGTGCTGTAAGGGAAATTCGATGTAACTCTAGTGTTGTCATTAAATGTAGCAATGGTTGGTCGGTGAATTTCACGTGGTGGTTAGACGGGGGAGGAAAACTGAGAGTCTAGGGTTGTGGTTCTAGTTATTGTAAACATATTAGAAGGTCTACTAGAGATCCGTGAAGGGGACCGAATTCTGGTGAGTAATGTTATGAGTATAAGTGGTTGTGTTGGGCAGTTAGCCGGGCTAAGTCTGAAGGATAGTTAGAACAGTTGACTTGGGTAAGAGAAGGGTAGTCCAGGTATGGACATGGACATCGGGAAAGGGTAAAGTGACTTGGGAAGTCTAAGGTTAATGTGACTGGAAAGTCTTAAGAATGAGGGAGTTGGTAGTGGAAGTACGTTGGAGGATGGGAACCAAGTTATATTAATTTCAGTCATGTATTTCCCTGTTTTCTCATATGATGGTAGGAGTGGATTCGGGTCGACCGATGATGCCTACCAGTACATGTGTTTGTACTGACTCTGCTCTTGCTATACCTTTTTGGTATAGTCTGGTTGCAGGTTGATGATGTTTCATAGGTTCACGACGATAAGGATCTCCAGCAGCTTCTGTCTTCGATTTCTATGGCAGCAGTTGTGTCTTTTTCTCTCTTGTGTCATCTTGTAGTAGATCTTGTACCTGTTTAGACTAGGTTCTAGGGAGGGTGATTTATATTCAACCTGATTTCTATTTCCAATGTTGTAATAGCAAGGTCTTCATAATAAAAAGAAAGGTTATTTTTACTACTTCTTATTTTTCCGCAAGTTACTTGTTGGACAAGGGTGAGGGTTCGTCTATCTAGGTGATTAGAGTAGGCGCCTGCACGGCTCGGTAGGTTGGGTCATGATAGATGGTATCAGAGCCTAGGTTACCGGTCTCCAAGTACAAAAGCAAAATGTCGAATAGAGTCCTACGGATTGGTGTGTTGACGTCCACATTTAATCTTTGGGAAACTATGAAGCATTCGAGGAAAAATCTCCTTCTTTCATTCTTTCGTGCAGTCGTTTACTTGCTTGTATGAGTTAAGTCTAATTTGTATCTCTAGATTTCAATTGGTATCTCAACAAGGTGCATAAGGTCTTCGTACTCCGGTTGTGATAAGACAAGCAAGGGGAATTGGAACCGGGAAGGTTCCAATTGGTATCTGGCCCGAGAGGCTGTGGCGAGCATGGACAACCGGTTAATGGTCATCCATGGTACAAGCGAAGGTGAAACTTGTGAATTAAATTGATTGTGATTGATTTGGTTGTGGCTTCAAATTGAATTGTTGTGTGTACAACTTTGTGTGACTTGATTGAATTATGTGTGGATTGTAATTATGTGCAGGTAGAGTCTACAGAAAGTCATTGAGTGAACAATTTTGTGTGCCTTAGACTGTGGTAATCTGTTAAAGGTCTTGAGTTGAAAAGGGGTACTGCGTGTTAAAAGGGGCTTATCATTGGTTAAGATAATAAGAGATTGGGAGCTGTGACTGTAGGGAAGCTTCGGTTTCAGGACAGTCGGAAATTTGGTTGGGAACCATGGGAACAAAGGAGTCATTAGAACGTAATGGCAGGAAATTATTGTCGAAAACAATTAAATTTTTATAAATTACTTGTAAATTTCGGTGTATCTTGTGATATGTTATGCCTGATTTTAATGTGTCCGGTGCCAGGAATGGTCTTGAGGGTGGTTTAAGACCATAGCGGGACTTACAGGTTGGGGCAGTGGTAACCGGGAAAGGGGATGAGTGCAATTAGCTGGAAATCAAATTTTCTGTACAGTTACCATCAGGACCGCTATAGCGGTGAAATATCCCCTATAGCAGAACCGCTATCGCGGAATAACCAACCGCTATAGCGGAGGTCAGCGAGGCAGTAAGCCTGCTCTGTTCTCCCCTGTTTTTGTTCCTTCCCGGGGATAAGATAAAAACAAGAATTAACAACAAAACCATTATGTAAAACCAAGGAAAAGAAGTGCTATATATATATATATATATATGCAGGAAAGGAAAAAAAAGTGTCTAACACGGGCATCCACGTGCCAAAATGAAAGAGGGGAAAGGGGGAATATTGTCCTAAACAAGCCCCAAACGGGGGCAACCCAAACAGTAGTAAGTCAGTAATAGAGAGGGGGGGGGGGGAGTCCTAGGCCTCATCCTCTCTCAGGAAGGGGAACTCCTGCACGTCCTCGGGCTCGAGGGTGGGGAGCTCCTGACCTGGGGAAGCACAAGAGAACATGAACTTGATGGTCTTCCACATCCGGGCAAACATGCAGTCCCGGGAGCGTCTCTTCCTCTTCTTTTCTTCTAACTCCCTTTGGAGTGCTGCAAGTTACTGAGTGGATGGGTGAGGGGCTTCACCTCCGGCGTTGGGATCCTCCATGAACCTCCGGACAGCTGCCAAATTTTCCTCCAGCTGGGCTCTAGAGATCGGGGGCTTGGGCTGGGACTGGGAAGGGGCAGGAGTGTCATCATCCTCATCATCATCGTTGGCCTCTTCCACCGGCTGACTACTCCCTGCCTCACACATCTTTCTCTTTTTCTTAGAGATGTCCTTCACCCGAACAGGGTCAAAGGGCTTGTCCATGGTCACCTCTGAGTCCGTGTGGTCCTTAGTCACACCAGTTCGCCTACACAGCTCCAAGACCAGCCCAGGTAGATAAGGGCCCTTCCTGTGACCACCATAGAATTTCTTCTACTTCGAGATGATCTGCTCCCCCACATTCATGATAATCTCCTGCATGGAACAAGCGATCACCAAAACTCGGGCATAGGTCACGTCAGTTTGATTTCCCGATGGATGGATCCTCCGGGATACCAAATTCAGCCACCTTCTAGCCTCAGAAGAGAAGTAGACACTCGTGACACCCTCGGGGCTGACCCAGTACACCTTGTCCCTGAAAGTGGGTCTACCAGAGTATTCCGTAGCCAAGTCATGTCCCATAGCCTAGCTTTAGCCATATACGCCTCATTGGAGACGTGGGGCACCCCTAACACCTCATTAATGGTCCGAGCATCCACAAGGACGTCCCCCCTTGTAGCCAGATGGTAGGATTCGGATTATTCCAGCGTATCATAGAGAGGATGGCATAGAACTCCCGCACCCAGCTGGTTAGCACGGGAGGATGAGCCACTAGCAAAGTGTCCCACCCGAACTCTCGAATTCGGCAGTGGAAATCAGCTGCTTTTCCATCTATCCCAGTCATTCAGCAGCCTCTCTCATAGCAGAAGCTGAATCTTCGATAATCTCTAAACCTCTCCAGACTAGCTTCGTCGAGGAATTGCTCATAGTCATAATCATGCTCTTGTTGTTCAGCCATATGTTTTATCCTGCAAAGGTAAGAAGGTGACGGGATTAGAAGAGTAATAGAACATAAAAGGGAGGAAATTTTTTCTAAGTGTTGTCTTGGGAAGGCCACTGTTTTGCGGCCTTCCGCTATAGCGGATGATGCATCCACTGTAGTGAAACTGCTACCGCGGTGAAATATCCGCTATAGCAGGACCGCCATAGCGGATCTTAACCGCTATAGCGGTCTTCATCGTCCAAGACCTTCAAGGGGTGCATCAGTGGCGCCCTTCGGTCTAAAAACTCTATTTTTGTCATTCCAAGTCCAGATCTACCTTCCCAAATTACCCCATTGCTATTTTCTACAGGAATTTGGGCATTATAACCCCTATAAATTGCCCTAATCACTACTTTTATTCAAGAACAACCCTTCACCTTCCCAACCATTTTGGCCCATTTTTGTCCAATAATAGCATAATCCTTAAGCTCAGAATGCCTTGGAGGCATTGTAAACGTAAGGGAAGCATCCATGCTTCGGGAATCTGATAAAAATCCAACCAAAAAGTTTAAGTTCAAACCCACTTCAATATGCTACAAGTTCCTAGTTTTCCACCACATTAATGTACAAAATCGTGCAAGAGAGTAAGGGAAGGAGGGATTACGATTATTACCTATAAATTCTGACGTTGGGAGTGGGATGATCGGGAGAGAGAGTAGAGTTTTTGAAAGGAATGTGGGAAGAATGAGGGGAGAAATTCATTTCACCCCAATTTTATTCTATTGCCAACCCCTATAACGGTCGACTGTCCGCTATAGCGGGATCGCTATAGTGGTGTAATGTCCACCACAGTGGATAGTTCAGTCAGTTATCGGTAAGGGAAAAGTTCTCCCGGGTCTTTTCAAATTCATCCATCCCAACATGACATGTGGACCTAAAATTCTTGGGTTCTCGGAATGGGAACACGTGTAATTTTCCTTGTGAGGCTCGCAAATTCTTCGTCGGGATGAGGTAATAATAGATTTTTCCTCGAGACATTTATGCTCTTAGTGGAAAGGTTGGACAACTTGCGTAGGTTCGTTAATTTTGCGGTCACTTGAGGCAGTGAGAGTCCCGGGTTAGTTTCTCTCCCTGGTATTATTCGGGATCGTTCGGGGACGAATGATGGTTAATTAGTATCTATTGTAACGACCATGTCCATCGTTATGTTAATTTTTCCTGATTTAGTAAATTTAGGGAAAATGATTAAAAATTCATTCGGGTAAGTAGGGTGACGTTATGGAATTTTTTTTGATTTTCAGAATTAATCCAGGCTGACGTCACTCTGCTATAGAGGTAATTATTCTGCTATAGCGAAACCGCTGTAGCGGAGGAGTAGACCGCTGTAGCGGAGCTACAGGAGGCAGTAGCCTGTGATGGGATTTTATTAAAAAGTCTCTTCTCCTTGGTTGTAAAACATACGAGGGTTCCCCCAAAAACCCTCTCATGCTGCTCCAAGGCTGGGGAATCTTGAGGATGAGGGGTCATGACTGAAGGGACGTGGAACAGTAGATTCCAGGACCATCGTTCAGTTGGAAACACATTCACGAAGCCAGAAACGCACCGTTGCAGCTGCTTGGAGCCCAGGTAGGCTAGGTTTTCATGAGTAGTTAGACCTATTTACTTTTCGTACTTGTTGTATAGTGGAAGCGGATAATCCATATTGTAGGCCTCCGGGCACGGAGTCTGGCAGATTCGGAATTGGTGGTGTTGATTTTAGGATGTACAAAGTAAATAGCTGGTCTTGTGGTCTGTGTTATGTGGTTATTTTATGCATCTTGGCATGATTAAATGATAGGTTAAGGGACTAGCTTGTCGGAAAGGTTCGGGGAACCGGGGAAGTGCTTTGGAGCCACAGGGAACAGGGATAAGAGACTCCTAGGTGGGGTTTCAGGAATGTTCATGGCCTGAGACTTAGCGGAGGTCTTGCTAAGGTTAGGGAAAGGAAATTGTGTGGCTGCTTATAAGATTAATTTAAAGAGAAATCGCTCGTTACGTGTTCTAGAATAAAAAGGGCGAATCGGGGATCGTCTTCGGATGGGATTTGATGGTTCGTGGTTTTACCAGGAAAGGGGTAGGTGATGGCTTACGTTCTCTGTGAATGTTGTATATTATTTTACCCATATTTAAGTGATTGTATGAATTACATTGCTCAGGAAAGTTGTGTAGAATGTCTAAGGTTCCTGCTTTACAGTCTGTGATTTGAACGGTGTTTGCTTGTGGGTTTACAGGTTGTGTGTTCATGCTTTTGACTGTGGATTATTAACATTCGGTTGGCTCGGGCACCATGCCTGGTACGGGTATAACAAATGGTTAGCACGGGTACCACGCCTGGTATGGGTATAACAATTTGTTGGCACGGGTACCACGCCTGGTACAAGTTTACTTTATTGCATACTGCATTGTTATTGTTGTGTTGCATGTATTGATATTGGTTCCGTGAGTGGACCGGGTTGCTTATTGAAATGTGATAATTGTTATTGGTTCCTTGATTGAACCGGGCTGTTGTGGAATTATGATGTCAATGGGAGGTCCTTGCGTGGCCGAGAATTTCTGTATAACTGTTGTGTTGGTCTTGGGCTAGGCCGGGTTGATCATTGACACTTGGGTGTTTTTTAGAAGGGATCCTGGGGTGGGTCCGGACTATGTAAAGGAGGACGGTTAATTACATATACTTATATATATTGTCGTCTTGAGTGTGCCTAGATGGTCGGGGATTAATTGTGACTAAGACTAAGGGTCGGTCTCGGTATAGACCGGGGTAGCTTGTTAACACTCAGGGTGGGTAAGGGGATCCTTGGAGGGTTCGGGTCAGGTGCTGTAAGGGAAATTAGATGTAACTCTAGTGTTGTCATTAAATGTAGCAATGGTTGGTCGGTGGATTTCACGTGGTGGTTAGACTGGGGAGGAAAACTGAGAGTCTGGGGTTGTGGTTTTAGTTGTTGCAACATATTAGAAGGTCTACTAGAGACCCGTGAAGGGGACTGAATTCTGGTGAGTAATGTTATGAGTATAAGTGGTTGAGTGGGCAGTTAGCCGGGCTAAGTATGAAGGATAGTTAGAACAGTTAACTTGGGTAAGAGAAGGGTAGTCCAGGTATGGACATGGACATCGGGGAAGGGTAAAGTGACTTGGGAAGTCTAAGGTTAATGTGACTGGAAAGTCTTAAGAATGAGGGAGTTGGTAGCGAAAGTACGTTGGAGGATGGGAACCAAGTTATATTAATTTCAGTCATGTATTTCCTTGTTTTCTCATATGATGGTAGGAATGGATTCGGGTCGACCGATGATGCCTACCAGTACGTGTGTTTGTACTGACTCTACCCTTGCTATACCTTTTTGGTATAGTCTGGTTGCAGGTTGGTGATGTTTCATAGGTTCACGACGATAAGGATCTCCAGCAGCTTCTGTCTTCGATTTCTATGGCGGAAGTTGTGTCTTTTTATCTCTTGGGTCATCTTGTAGTAGCTCTTGTACCTGGTTAGACTAGGTCCTAGGGAGGGTGATTTATATTCAACCTGTTTTCTACTTCCAATGTTGTAATAGCACGGTCTTCATAATAAAAGGAAAGGTTATTCTTACTACTTCTTATTTTTCCGCAAGTTACCTGTCGGACATGGGTGAGGGTTCGTCTATCTAGGTGGTTAGAGTAGGCGCCCGTACGGCCCGGTAGGTTGGGTCGTGACATAGCTATAGGATGAAAGAGATGTGATGAGGACAAACTCTTTTTAACTAATTAGATTAAAGTGACATGACTATATTTAATAATTTAAAATATGTCACTTGTATACGTGACACATTTTTATTGGGCTTTAATTTGACTAGGCATGTTATGCCATTTTGACGTGTGCCATGATTCTATTGGATTTCCTTAATTGACATTGCATGTTATATCATTTGACACATGACCCAACTGATCGTGAGTGGCACCCACACTAACCTCCGGTGAAAGAACCAACTAACCCAAATCTTAATCTTATTACTTAACCAAATTTTAGGACAGAATCATATAAAAGAACTTAAAACCATAAAGAAAGTTGAAACAAATATAAATATTGCAGAAAATTTGACTAACTAAAACATCCCCAAAAACTTAAAGTTATCATACAAGAACTCTAATTATAACAATGTCTAAAGTATCCAAAAATGTTCAAAATAAATAATTAATATGTTTCATCGTCCGAAAGAAGGATAATAACTCAAAGAGGATCTAAGACAACCTGAGATGTAGTATTCATCCTTGAATCATAGTGTGAATCGCCTAGTCTAAGTGAGGTAGCATCTGAGCCTCCAGAACACGATCTGCACTCAATAAAAGAAGAGTACAAAATAGTATCGGTATGAAATACTATGTACTGATAGGTATCATAGGCCGATTCAATTCAGAACAAGTATATAATTAAATTAAATAATAAGTAAAAGACACTTCAACACTTAGTATCACGATTCAAATGATCATGAGTGGCACCCACACTAATTCATCATTGGGAAAACCAATCAACCCGGACATTACCTTTATACTTAGTTAATTTTTGAAGTGATAGAACAAAAATAACTTAACTTAAATCATAATGAAAGTTAAGACTAATATAAATAAATGCAGGAATAATTCAACTTACTAAAACATCCCTCAAGAACTGAAAATCATCATACAGAACTCTAGTTATAAACAATGTCTAAGATATTCATAAATAAACTAAAAACAGTAAAGAATTTCATCATCCGGAGAAAGGACAATAACTCAAGGAGGATCCACGGTAGCCTGAAAAGTAGTGCTCACTCTTGGATCAAAGTGTCAATCACCTAGCCTAGATAAGATCGCGTTTAAGTCTCTGAAATACGATCTGCACTCAATAAAAAAAGAGTACTGGATAGTATCAGTACAAAATACTAAGTATTGGTAGGTATCATAGGCCGACTCTGTTTAGAACAAGTATATAATCAAATCAAATAATAAGTAAAAGGCACTTCAACACTTAGCACGTAATTCAGTCAACATATGATCATCTCAAGTCAAGTCAACAATAGTAATATCAAGCTCACATAAGTCACCGAATATCACTACAAAAATGTAAAAGAATTCACTCCCGATAGTCATAACACATGGAATCTATGTCTATCTATCTTTCATCAATGCAACTATTACCTCTAATCTCATCTTAATCCACAATACCATCTCACCATGACTGATTATGAAATAATGCAATGATAAAAGAAAGAGTGTACACATATGCTAATGGGTTTTATTTTTGCTCAACTAGCCATGACCTGCAGAGAACACACCAGGGTCTATGTACCCGCCAGAACTATTTTCTATTGGTGCAATATTAATCTGTACCAGCTTGGTACCCGATCCCACAATAAGTAACAATATCAATCTGTACTGATATGATACCCAATTCTATAATAAATAACAATATCAACCTGTACCAGCGTAGTACTCAATTTCATAATAAGTAACAATATCAACCTGTATTGGAATGGTACCTGATGCCATAATAATTAATAATATCAACCTGTACCAGCGTGATACTTGATCCTATAATAAATGATAATGCCAGTGCACCTATGATTCTCAGACCTATCTCTCATGATATACACAATGCACTAAATCACACTTATACTTATTTATCTCAATTCACGTATCAACTCATGTACACCTAGCTTATTCATTCAAGCACACATGAAAATACTCATATTTTAAATATGTCTAAAGATCAATCACAAGTTAAGTAATTCAATCACATACATGTACTAAAATAAGTTCCAACTCTAATTAAATTGTAACCTACCTCGGATGTTGAATTCTCAACCTCAAGCAACTTAGCAATAGTCTTGCCCTTCCTCAATACTTCGGAGCGTTCAAAGTCTATAAACACAAATATAAGAGTAATTAATTATATTTTCTCTATTTCAGTCCTTGGAAATTTAACCCACTAATTCTATCCTTATCCAAGATCTTTAGTATTTCCAAAGGGTTAATAAATCATTCATTAGTCTCACAACATTCATATAATCAACACCCAAAAGGTTTTTAATTATGTTAACCTCTTTTTAGCTATTTTTATGCCTAAAGGTCTCATCTTAATGAAATCCAAGGTTCTCCATTAGCCTTAATCATATTAAGAACTACTAAGTTCATGCTATAAATCATAAAAAATAAATCCTAGAATTAATTCTAGGTGAAATTGCACCTACCTATAGGATTTTCCTAAGTTTCATGCTTTTAGGGCTCAAACTCAAGAATTCCGCCATTAGTCTTCCTTCTAAAGGTACTACAAGGATTAATAATTGTTAAATGAAGGGATTTGCGAACTTACTTATCTCAAATGAAGAAAATACCCTAGTTCTTGGGAAAGACGCCTCTTGGAGTTCTAGAAAGAAGTAGGAGTTTATGGAGAAATAACAAAGAAAACTAAATTAAGTTAAATTATTCTGCCCTATTACTTGTCATGATGAGCCGGGTCTTTTCATGATGAGTTGCTATGACAAGGATCGACTCATCATCATGAGAAACCCCTTCGTCGCGATGAAGTGCAAATTTTAGAATGTTAAAAACTCACCCAAAACCCCTCATTTCATAACTCACTTTATTTTTTAGATATCATGGATTAATCCCGATGCGACAACTACTATAACTGGATTCTATGAACTCAATTTCCATCCTGAAACTTTCTATGGAATTCTGCGGCAGTCATCTATCCATAAACAGATACCACACTATCATTCCATAAACCATTAAACTCCAACCGTCTCTAAGGCACAGAGCACTAGATTTTTGTCAAAGCTCGCCCTAGCCTGAGATTTTACCAAGTCGCATCTTAGAGACTTTTTTAGTCAATTACTTATGCCCTTACTTTACTATAACAATAAAACAGGTCATTACATCAAATACCAATTAAACAATCATTCATCCCTGAATGAAAGGTAAAAGAAAATAAGAGAAAATGAGGATTACCTGAATATGTGAACAAGTGCGGATACTTGGTTCGCAAGTCCGCTTTAGTCTCCCAAGTGGCCTCCTCAACATGACGGTTCTTCTACTGGACCTTTACAGATGCAATCTTCTTAGTCCTTAATTTTTGTACATCTCTATCAAGAATAGCAACCGCCTTCTCTTCATAAGATAGGTTTTCATCCAACAGGATCGAATTCCAGTGAATTATATAGTCACTATCTTCGTGGTACTTCTTAAGCATGAACACATGAAATATGGGATGAATTACCGATACACTTGGAGGCAACGCCAATCTATAAGCCATTGACCCCATACTCTGAAGGATCTCAAAGGGCCCAATATATCTCGGACTTAACTTTCCATGCTTTCCAAACTGCATAACACCTTTCATGGGTAAGACCTTGAGCAAAACTTGCTCACCTTCCATGAAATATATATCCCTTACTTTTCTATCTTCATACTCCTTTTGCCGGCTTTGAGCTGCTAGTAGCTTCTCTTAGATGAACTTCACCCTTTTTCATAGAATCTCACAACATATTGGTACCCAATGTCTCACTTCAAACAAATCAAAATAACCAATGGGAGATGTACATCTCCTCCCATATAATGGTTCAAATGGAGCCATATCTATGCTCGAGTAATAACTATTATTATAAGAGAATTCAACCAAGGATAGATACTGGTCCTAATGACCCCCAAAATCCATCACACATGAGCAAAACATTTCTTTCAACACCTAGATCGTGTTTTCAGACTGCCCATCAAACTGAGTGTGAAAGTTGTACTCAGGTCCAACCTAGTATCCAACTCGTCATGCAACTTTTTCAAAAAGCTAGAGGTAAACTGAGTACCTCTATCAAAAATAATAGAGATAGGCACCCTATGCAGCCAAACAACTTTCTTGAGGTAAATCTTAGCTAACTTAGCCGCTTTGTACATCACCTGAACAAGAATAAAGTGCGCATACTTCATCGATCTGTCCATTATAACCCATATTGAATCATATTTCCCCACAATTTTAGGAAGGCTAACCACGAAATCCATGGCTATTCTCTTCCACTTCCATCCAAGAAAGGGCATTCTCTGAAGAGGACTACAAGAATTCTGGTATTCATATTTCTTTTGCTGACAATTTTTGCACTTAACCATAAAGTTAACTATGTCTCTCTTCATTCTACCCCACCAATAGTGTTTCTTCAAATCGCGATATATCTTGGTCACACCAGGATGTATAGAATACTCAGAATAACGATCCTTAACTAGAATCATAGGCATCAAGTCATTACCATGGAGCACACAAACTCGCCCTTTAATTTAAAGGAAACCTTCATCATCAATTATGGCCTCCTTGGCTTCACCCAGCAACACTTTATCATGAATCTTACTCAACTTAACATTATCAAATTTCTTACCTTTGATCTGATCAAGGAAAGAGGACCTCGCCTTTACACATGCTAATAATCCACCCCTTTAAGACACTTCCAATCTCAGGAAACTATTAGCTAGAGTCTGGATCTCTTTAGCTAATGGACGTCTAGTAGCTTTCAAATAGGCTAAGCTACCCATACTCTTAGTATTCCTGCTCAATGCATCAACTACTACATTAGCCTTACCCGGATGGTATAGAATAATAATATCATAATCCTTGAGTAACTTCATCCACCTTAGGTGCCTCAAGTTCAAGTACTTCTGAGTGAAAACATGCTGCAAACAACAGTGGTCTGTGAACACTTTGTAACGCACCCCATACAAGTAATGTCTCCAAATCTTGAGAGAAAACACCACAACAACCAATTCTAAGTCATGAGTAGGATAGTTCTTCTCATGCACTTTGAGTTTCCTTAAAGCATAAGCAATAACATTCCTCTCGTGCATCAATACAACACCTAAACCAAATCGTGAGACATCACAATACACAATAAAATCCTTACCTATAATCTGCAAGGAAAGAATAGGAGCAGTACTCAACAAAGTCTTGAGCTTTTGGAAGCTCTCCTCACATTCATCTGACCAAAACAATGGTACCTATTTCTGAGTCAAGGGGATCAGATGGGTACCAATGAATGCAAAACCTTTCACAAATCTGTGGTAGTAACTAGCTAATCCCATAAAGCGACGAACCTCGATCATCAAAGTGGGGCTAGCCCAATTCTTAACTATCTTAATTTTTTGTAGGTCTACCATCACCCTTTATTTCAAAAACCACATGCCCCAAGAAGGACATACAACACAGTCAGAATTCACATTTGGAGAATTTCGCATACAGTTCCTTTTTCTTTAATAACCCCAACACAATCCTAAGATGATTTTTATGCTCCTCATTACTCTTAGAATATAGTAGGATATCATCAACGAACACTATAATGAACAAGTCTAGATAAGGCTTAGATATCCCATTGACCAAACTCATAAAAGCAGTCGGGCATTACTCAGCTCAAAGGACATCACAAGGAACTCGTAGTGCCCGTCCCTACTTCCGAAAGCAGTCTTAGGAATATTAGAAGGCCGAATTTTCAACTTTAGACCTTAGATCAATCTTAGAAAAGACTGATGTACCTTGAAACTGGTCGAATAAATCATCAATACGAGGGATAGGATACCGGTTATAGATTGTAACTTTATTCAACTTCCAGTAGTCTATGCACATACGTAGACTACCATTCTTTTTCTTTATGAACAACACTCGAGCACCCCACGGGGAGGCACTTGAATGAATAAACCTTTTACTCAATAACTCTTGTAATTAAGCCTTAAGATCTCTCAACTCAGCCGACTCTACTCTATAAGGAGGAATAGAGACGGGATGCATATTTTGGCTCTAAGTTGATATAAAAGTCAATGTCTCAATCAGGTGGCATGCCAGGTAAGTCCATAGAAAATACCTCTTGGAACTCACACACCAGTGGAACTGACTCGATAGCTGGGACATCTGAACTAATGTCCCAAAGATAGACTAGGAAGGCCAAACACCCCCTTTCGATCAGACTCTGAGCACGAAGGAATGATACAAACTTCATAGAAGCAAGACTTTAGTTATCCTCCCTCTGTAGTCTGTCCAACCCATGCATATCCATGATCACTGTCTTAGCATGACAGTTTAGAATAGCATGGTGCAGAGACAACCAACTCATATCCAAGATAATATCAAAATCCACCATGTCTAGAATCACTAAATCTGCCAAAGTCTTTCACCCCACAAATATAACTGGACAAGCATAGAAGACCCTATCCATAACTACAGAATCACCCACTGGGCTTGACACATTAACATGATAATCAAGCAACTCGCAAATCATGTCAAACCTCTCAGCAAAACCAGCAGACACATATAAAAAAGTAGAACCAGGGTCAAATAAAACTGAAGCCATGCGATCACATACAAGAATAGTACCTGTGATCACCACGTCTGATGCCTCTACCTCTGGTATGCCTGGAAAAGTATTACCATGCACCATAATATCTTAGTTTTGCTTGAGAAAGAAGATTCAGGTTTGGTAGAAAAAGTTTGCATGAACTCAGGATGCTAACCTTTGTTTAATAAATTTGGTTAGAAATAAGTTGAATTTACATGGCATAATTGGTTGTTCTTATTTAAATAACTCATATAGTTATGAGAATATCATACTGAGATAAATTTTTCAACTCTTGAAAAAGATCGAGTGATGGTTTAAGGATTGAATGCATATTTATAAATCGATTATCTATAATTGCATAAAAACTAAAGAATGGAGAATCCCATTGTGGGGACACAACCTTAGTTCTTTAATAATATACTGTACAACTCAAAGTTATTAATACATTCTTTAGTCTTAAGTTACAACAAACTCTTTTCAACTCTTACGGAATAGAAATTGACTGTCAATCTAGACTATCTAGTATTCATTTAATCAGTAGTATTTCTACCTATTCCCTGTGGTATTCATCCCTAACCTTTTTTGGGTTATCATATTTGCATACGACCATATTATATAATTTTAAGATGTAATTTTGAGTGTATCATAGACTCCCCCTCTCGAGTCACACCTAGGGTTCAAAGATGTTTTCTATTGGTTGTGAAACAATAAAATAGTTACATCTAAGATTAAGTAAATAACTACCCGAGTTGTAGCATGATGATAGCTATCTTAAAAATTCAATTTAAGTTCATACAACAACAAGCATGCAACTACCACAACCCTATAACAAGGGAATTAGTCGCTCATATCGCAATGATCAAAGATAGTTACTATGCATACAAACATCTATGAAAGATGAAAACAGTAAAAACCAGAAGAATTAGTGGCTCCAATTTCTCCTAGTGCGAAACACTTGAAAAAACGTCCGAACCCCTTCAAAAATGACTTTGGGTTCTATTTATAGAGGTGGAAAAACCTTCAGATGAACTCTCCTAGTAAAACTTAGCATCTATCAAAATTAGACTTAAAACCCCTTTTCACTGCACCGTGTTGTCCATCGCGGTGAAATTTACTATATTAGGAACCACGGTGTATTACCATGATGTCTTGTGCCTTAGTAAAATCTTGCTTCTATCTTCTTTCCCATTGCAATGCGCTGGCATCACAGTTAATCCTACCGCTCTGGGCACAACATCGCTGTCAAGTGTTCTTGGTCTTGGACTTGGGAAAATTCTTGACTTCTTCATGTTCCACTGAGGTGCACTGACCATTGATGCGGATTTTACCGTTATAGACACCATGACATGGTGATTTCTCCTTACTCCTGCACTTTAGACTTTTTCTTCAGTTATCCATATTCCACCGCGGTGCACTGCCCTCTGATATGGGTTTGAGATATAGTTGTTTTCACTATTTTTTACACACATTTGTGTCTTGATTTGAGGATATTATTGCTTTATTCTTGTAGTTTATGGTTGATGACACTTATGTAAGGTGTTTTATTCATTTTAGGTGAAAAGCCAAAAAGGGACTAAAAAAGAGCATAAAAAGAAGATTTTCGCAAAGTTAAGTTCCAGAGCAATGTTACAGCTTTGCAGTGAGAGTTACATCGAGAAGAGGGGTCAAAAATACACACCCTCTAAAGCTTACACCCTGAAAAGGGAAAAACCAGAGCGAGCAAGAGGAGGTCGTGCCACGAGCTCTAGAGCGAGCATAAGCAACTCGTGCCACGAGCTAAGCAAGTACAAATGTCACGACCTAAACCCTCCACGAGTGGCACCCCACTAGACCCCCGGTGGGAGAACAAAAAACCAAATCAACATTTGATCAAAAATTAGGCAACTCAGCAATCTTCATTAAGTAGACCATTGAGTCATATCCTTAAAAGGAAACAATAACAACTTGTGGAAATTAAACCCCTAGAATCTGAAAGTCCTTGTACCAAAACTCTACTATCTATCTGAAGAAGGGAATGCAACTCCAAAATAAAGATAAAGTCTAAGTCCAAACAATGAACTAGAAACAACTAAAGAACCCATGGTAGCCCAGAAGATGTAGCTCACCCTTGAGTATCAAAATTGCCGAGCTCATAGCTGAGGTCTCACAGGAGTCTCTGAAATATGCCCTGTACTCAATAAAAGAAGAGCACGTGTAGTATCAGTACACAAGAACAAAAATATGCTGGTAGGATCATCGGCCTCATCCAAAATAAGAAATGCAAACATTTAACTATAGCATAGTACAACAAGATAACAACAAGATAACCATAGTTTCCTAAATTATACAACTTTAAAACCCAGTTCATAATCATTGACCATGTAATAAGAATGACCTATAGTTCAATCAATATGAGTCAACCGATATAAAAAGTCAAGGCAATCATGACTACCAAATAGACTCCAAGTCAACATTCCTGACTCAACAACCCTATAAGTCATGCCTAACTACACAAGTAACAAACAAGTTATGTCACATCTTACAAATACTCGGACCACCCATGTATCCCTAGGATATCAACTATGGCAATTAACATACAACCCGGTTTATATAGAAGCAAGTCAACCCGGTCATTCAAGGACCAACATATATATAAATAAATAAGGAATCCCGTTTCACTCAAGGAACCAATATACATGACAAATAACAGTTAAGCCCGGTTCACTCAAGGAACAAAATAATCAAGAACACATAATCCCTAGTTCACTCAAGGAACCGCCAAACTCACTAATACATGTACACACATGCTAAGGGTCTTATGATCGCCCACTAGCCATGATCTGCAGGGGACGAGCTCTTGTCCATGTACCGAATCCCAGACAACAAGTGCCTGCCAACCTTATACCAACTAATCCCGTGGAGATGTCCAAATACAGGTACATTCCACAATAATGATAGATATCAATACAATCACAACATATTGACAACATAATAAAACTTGTGACAACATAATAACACTTGTAAAGACCAACAAGCTTTTAAATAGACCCATTGCATGTGATTAACACTTAGATATCCAACAATCATTTAACAATCATTCCTTTACATGTATTGTGCAAGTAATACTACAAAACAGTTACAATGCACACATAACACATATTGGATTATCCACTACAATAACCATCACTACCTCAATCCAAGCCTGGAATACTGTACCAAACCTGAGCTTTCCCCTTTCTTGAAGCTTCGCCTTGATTGTGGTCTAAAAATAAGAATGTAAAACACAAATCAACCAATGTCCAAAACATTGCTGATTATAGCCTAATCTCGAACCCTCAGGCCAAGTTTCATGATGATTCCTCCCGTTCTAGGGATTATTTACCAATAATTCACCTAAAAAATACCATCTTTAAGGTTATTCTAGCAAATTACGGTCATACAATCATAAATGATCAACTTTAATCAAAGCCCCAATGTTTTTTCACCTCATTATCCCTTTTATATCAAATTTTACAGCTTAAGTCAAGATAAACCCTCCCCAAGGTCTGTAACTAGCGATTCTAAGACATAGGAATCAAAGTACTAGTTTACGGGGATAAAAGACTTACCTAAACAAAGATATCTGGTGGAAAATTAGTGGAGTTTGCCCCAACCACAACCTTCTAAAATGTATTTGTGAAATAATAAATGTGTTTGGGGAAGTTTCTACATTAACAACGATTAACCCCTGCTATAGAGACCTAATGCCACTATAGCAGTACCGCCACAATGGAAACCTCCCGCTATAGCAGAGTTGACCAACTCTGACTTCCGCTATAGAGGGAATTTCTCCACTATAGTAGTGCCCGCATAGCGGCCCACCACCCGCTAAAGTGGGTGTGGCGAGATAGAAACTCAGAAAATTTCTTAGTTTTGCCTTTTCACAAAACACTCTCAAATCATGACACCCCAGACTAACCCCTTTACATTATGTTTGATATCGAGAGTTCTACTCAGTCCAATTCACTTTCGAAAAGTCCTACGGATTCCATATCATCTTAGCTAACATAAAAACAAGCTAAATATTATTAAATTCACATAATCCCCTCCCATATTGTCCTAGACTGCACCTTGCTAAGATTTTGTCCAAGTCTAGCCTAGCCTAAAAATTTTAACTTTCAATTCTGGAAAAGTTCTAACTTCGATTCTTTCACGATAGGGTCAACTATAAATATGGAAATGGTCGTTATAACAGAAACTAATTTACCCATCGTTCATCCCTGAATGATCAAACAAGGAAAATGAGCCAAGTCAAGGAAAGAAATAGTACCTGAATCCTCAAACAAGTGAGGGTACTTGTCCAGCATGTCCTTCTCAATTTCCCAAGTTGCTTCTTCAACTGGACGATGCTTCCATTGAACCTTTACCTATCTAATCTTCTTTGTCCTCAACTTCTGGACATCTCGATCAAGAATGGCAACTGGCCCCTCTTCATAAGTAAGATCCTTATCTAGCAATACTAAATCTCACTTGATGATATAATCCCCATCCCCATGGTATCTCTTCAACATAGATACATAGAATACTGAATGGACTCCTAACAAGGTGGGCAGCAATGCTAACCTATACACTACCGACCTCATATCTCTGAGAACCTCTAAAGGACTGATGTACCAAGGGCTAAGCTTGACCTTCTTGCCAAACCTCACGACTCCTTTCATATATGGCACGTTCAACAGAACCTGTTCACTAACATGAAACATGTACCTTACCTTGCGGTATGCATACTTCTTTTGCCTACTCTAGGCTGCCAACAACTTGGTTTGGATAAATCTAAATTTTTCCTGAGCTTCCTTCACCAAATCAGTGCCCAAAGGGTTCACATCACCAATCTTGAACTATCCTATAGGCGATCTACACCCCTTTCCATAGAGTGCCTCGAATGGGGCCATGTCAATACTAGAGTGGTAACTTTTAATGTATCAGAATTCATACAATGGAAAAAAATGATCCCAATGGCCACTGAAGTCAATCACACATGCCCTCAGCATGTTCTCAAGCACCTGAATCATCCTCTCCGACTGTCCATCAGTCTGAGGATAAAAGGTTATGTTAAAAGTAAGTTGGGTGCCCAACTCTTCGTGCAACCTTCCCCAGAATTTAGAAGTAAACTACGTACCTCTGTCTGAAATAATTGAAAGTGGCACCACATGTAACCTCACTATCTCCTTGAAGTAGATCTTAGCCAACTACTTAGAGTTGTAGTCCACTCTAATCGGAATAAAATGGGTTGATTTAGTCAGCCTATCCAGTAAAACCCAAATTGAGGTCTTAGGAAGACCTACCACAAAGTCCATAGCTATCCTTTCCCACTTCTACTCAGGAATGAGCATCCTTTGAAGCAAACCCGCAGGCCTTTGATGTTCATATTTTACCTGTTGACAATTGTGACAATTGGACACATATTCCACTATATCCCTCTTCATCCCAGGTCACCAATAAAGTAGCCTCAAGTCCCGATACATTTTGGTTACACCTTGATGAATAGAATATTGCAAGCCATGAGCCTCATCTAGCACATTCTAAACTAAATCACCAACTCGAGGAACACATACCCATCCTCTAAACTACAACACTCCACACACATAAAGGGTGGCGTCTGAAGCCTCACCAGACACCACCTTGTTCTGGAGCTTATTCAATTGCACATCCTCAAACTATTTGGCCTTAATCTCATCTAGAATGTTGACTTCACCTCAATACTAGATAAAACTCCACCCCTTTCGAAATACCAAACTATATGAACTTAGATGCTAGAGTTTCGAAATCCCTAGCCAAAGGTCACGTGGACACCCCTAAACAGGCCAAGCTGCCCATACTTATCACTTTCCAGCTCAATGCGTCTGCCACCATATTGGCCTTACCCGAATGATACTGGATGGTTACATCATAGTCTTTCAACAACTCTATCCACTTTCTCTATCTCAAATTTAGATCCCCTTGCATGAACACATATTACAGGATATGATGGTCATGAATACCTCACACTTGACACCATAAAGATAGCGTCTCCAAATCTTAATGCAAACACAATCGCTGCCAACTCCAAGTCATGAGTTGGCTAATTATTTTCATGAGGATTAAATTTCCTTGAAGCATAAGCAATGACATTCTTGTCCTGCATCAACACAAAACCCAAACCTGAATGTGAAGTATCACAAAATACAACAAATTCCTTACCTTCAACTGACCATGAAAGAATAGGAGTTGTAGTCAAAAGTGTCTTGAGCTTTTGAAAGCACTCCTCACACTTATCTAACCAAACAAATGGCATCTCCTTCTGAGTCAACCTTGTCAAGAGGGTAGCAATAGAAGCAAAATACTTGAAAAATCTGTGATAATAACTAGCAAGACCCACGAAGCTCCTAACCTCAGTTATAGAGCTAGGCCAAACCCAACTCTTAACCGCCTCAACCTTCTGGGGATCTACCATCACTCTTTTTTCTATGACTACATGCCCTAAGAAGGCAACCAAAGACAACCAGAACTCGCATTTTTAGAACTTTACCTACAACTACTTCTCTTTCAAAATTCCCAAGACAATGCGAAGATAACCTGCATGTTCCTCCTTGCTCTTGGATTAAACCAAAAGGTTAACAATAAAAATTATAATAAAAGAATCCAAGAAGGACTTGAAAATACCGTTCATCAAGCTCATGAAGTCTGTTGGCACATTGGTCAACCCAAAAGACATCACTAGGAACTCGTAGTGCCCATACCGAGTCCTGAAAGCCATCTTCGATATATCCTCAAGCCAAATTTTTAGCTGATGGTAACCTGATCTCAACTCAATTTAGGAAAACACTGAAGCACCCTGCAACATGTGAAAGAGGTCATCTATGCGGGGTAAAGGATACTTAATCCTGATAGTAACCTTGTTCTACTGTCTGTGATATATGCACATTCTCATGCTACCATCCTTCTTCTTAACGAACAAGACTGAAGCACCCCAAGGTGAAGCACTGGGATGAATAAATCTATTATCAAGAAGTTCCTAAAAATGAGTTTTGAGTTCCCTTTACACTATCAGAGCCATTTGAGGAGGAATCGAGATTGGGCGAGTGCCTGACTCCAAATTAATACAAAAGTCAATATCTTTATCTAGAGGCATACCTATCAAATCCATAGGAAATACCTTTTGAAACTCAGAAACCACAAGGACCAACTCAATCGGAGGGGACTCTGCACTAACATCCCAAAGATGAGCTCGGAAGGATGAACACCCCTTCCCCACTAGCTTTCTAGCCCAAAGAAAGGATATGATTTTCACTGGCTTAGACTTATAAACACCCTCCCACTCTATTCTATCCATACCCAACATCTCTAGAGTCATTGTCTTTGTATTATAGTACAAAACATCATGATACAGAGACAACCAAGTCATACCCAGAATAATATGAAAATCAGACAAATCTAAGATGATCAAATCTACCCAAGTCTGGAAACCCATAAACAAAATAGAACATAAACGATACACATGGGTCACTACCATAGACTATCCTACCAGATTGAAAACATGCACATGAGAATCAAGAACATCAAAGACCAAGTCTAGACCCAAAGCAAATCTAATAGATATATAAGAGTATGTGGAACCAAGATTAAATAAAATAGAAGCTATCTGGTCACAAACAAGAATAGTACCTGTTATCATATCATCAGATGGCTCAGCCTCAAACTTACCTGGGAAGGCATAACAATAAGCTCTATCATCAAGCCGGGCAAACCTCCCTAGCAGGATGCATTCCCTTCCCTGCATTACCATTACCCTTGTTTCCTTATTACCTCATCCACCCTGTGGATGACCCTTTCTATTGCCATCTCCACCTGCCAGAACCATAGCCCTAGCATGCTGCTGCACTTGATTACATGTCTGTCTTAGAGGGCACACCCTTTTGAAGTGACCCGGAGCTCCACAATGATAATAACCTCGCTCAAGAGATAGCCTGCTGGCCAAAGAATGGAAAGCTTCTTAGCCTCTGGTATATAGAGACTGCTGAATAGCCCCTGAATGACCACTTGTAGAGTCTAGCAAGGCTTACTGAATATGGAGAGCTGAATGAACCTGCTGGGTGGGACCTTTGGAATAAGAACCACTGTAATTACCCACATTCCAGGACTTTTTGGCTAATACCTTAGCCTGCCCAGCCTGCTTAACTCCCTCTAGCTTCTTCACATAATCGGTCATATCATTGAAGCTCCTTCTTGCAGAAGTCATGTGAATAGACAAAACCTGAAGGTCTGTATTCAAACTCTTAACATATAACCTGATCCTCTCCTCCTCAGTGACCAACAGTTGGGTATCATAATGAGACAGAGTATGGAACTTAGACTCATAGGCTACAACAGACATATTTCCTTATTCAAGAGCCAAAAATTCATCCTTCTTGCGATCCCTAAGTGTACGAGACACATACTTCTCCAAAAATAGCGCATGAAATTGAGCCCAAGTCATCGTAGGCAAAGCTGATAGTTGACACTCCACATAGGCTCTCCACCACTGCTTGTCATCCCCTTAAAGTTGGAAAGTCACAAATTCAACCCCATACTGCTGTACAATTCCCAACTTGTGTAGCTTCTCATAGCAATCCATAATGAACTCAAAATCATCCTCATCCTCTATACCATGAAATGATAGAGGGTTTATCTTTAGGCTATTAGTCAATAACTCATACTCGATTTTAGTCACGATAGGGCCTAATACCTGATGACGCTCAAAAGTGCTCTCCCATAAAGAGCTGGTAGCGATCTTCAGAGCAAAATAAATAAGTAACCCAATGAGTGTCGGGGTCAATTCCACGGAGAGTGGAGTAGTGAATCGCTAAAGGATCGTCGAAAAAGGATCGTCGAAATATTATCATTAAGAGAGAAAATGTTCAAATAACTTAAAGATAAAGATTGGGGGGATTGCAAAGGGAAATTACGTAGCAACTTTAATATCAACACAAAAATAGAAAGTAAACACAAGATTTATATCAATGAGAGGAAGAGTAGGGGTATGCTTCCGACGGGATTCTTCAAAGGTTTAGGGTACTTGATTAATTAAATAAATTCTCGATTAATGATATGCGTAGCATTGGTTTTAATCATATTCGGTAATCTCTCAATCCTCCGAATATATATCCCACGGTCTTTGTTCAAGCACCAAAGGTTTTAACATAAACCAACCAATTTAATAGCTTGGGGAAGTCATACTATTTATAGCTCAGACTCTTAGATGAGAGTTTCCATCGATTAAGCTATTTCTAGCCTCAATCTAAGGTGGAAATCTCAAATTCCCACTATTGAATTCCAATTCGAATTGTGAACCCCTCTTTCAAGAAAGAACACAATTAAGAAAACTCAATTAATATTTGCAACCATCAATTTTATAATTAAAACTTGAGAAATTCAATACACCCATATCAATTCATCAATTATAAGCTCAATTAAACTGGACCCATACCCAAATTCAAACACCCATCATACACATACCCCTAGACAAGGAGATTAACTACACATGGTAAGAAAATTAGAGAATATATCAATTAGGTAACTCATACTTCTATTCATAATTAAGCTAATATCCAAATCCAAGCTCAATTTGGTACAAAAATTGTGAATTCAAGTGTGGAAGATGAAGAGAAAGAGTACTCTCAATATCTCCCTTGGGCATTACTCTATTCAAAAACTCAAAAACTGTTCAATTCTCTCTGTTACACACCCCAAAAAGAGTTTTAGAAACTTCCCAAAATGTCACTTGAAAGTTGACAAAAATGCCCTTCAGGCGTGGTGCGATGCGACATGCGACATGACGTGCATTCGCACTACACATTGTGCGTGTCACATGGCTCTATTCCTCAGACCTGTGATGCCATTTACTTCCATGGTGATGTGTGTAGGGTGGTGCGGACCACACATTGTGTTTTACGGGTCGCACAAGGTCGTACCTCTCTGTAAATTCTTCTTCTCTTTCAATCAACTTCACACTTCAATTATTTTTAAGCTCTTTGGGTCTAATTGCTTTATTTTCTAATTTTGACCAACAGTACTTGCATTTTCATTAATAAAGGTAATAAGTACCTCTAAATCTCATCAAAACATAGCAATAATTCATGAATAAAGGCTCAATAAGTTGGTAGATTATCAACTTATCAAACCCTCAAACTTGAACTGTTGCTTGTCCTCAAGCAAGATACTCACAAAGTAAGGAATGAATAGTTCTCTAAAACACACAAGGTATACACAAGATTAATCTAACTCTAAAAACTATGAAAATTACAAACAAAAAGACTCAACTACAATGCTCATCTCAATTTGGGCTACCATATTTTCAAGGCAATTTCTCATTTCAAAACGTTCATCAAAAGGACTTCTTTTCTCATTCAAAATAGGGGCGTTTGTCATTTCAAAACAAGATATTCAAGCATCTCAAGTTATTGGCATGGACCTTCAAGGTTTGCCTCGAGATTCACCATACAACTTATCTCATTCATTCCTCTCAGTTGAAATAGAGACTTCATCATTCCTTTCAAGTGTGCGATGCCACTCACCACAAGAGAGAATCCCACTCATAATCATGCAATTCATAATAAAAAAGGATTATAAGAAAACCAAAAAAGACTCTCATTCTCTCAAGGAAGTTCAAGTGCACACGCATTGAACCATAGACTTGCCCTTTATGTAATTTGCCACTAATGTAGAGTTACCAAGATTGGAATCACTAAGGACTTGTGGGGTACGATGTTGGCTAGGGTTAAGGGGAGGATTGCATATGTCTCAAGTGACTAAACCTCCCTAACGCTCTTTATGATCATTCAAAACACCGCTCATATTTTCAAACAATAACTTCACCTTATTTCTCCCTCTCACAATCCCAAGGTTCCCCTTTAACTTAATCATTCAACTTTCTGTATCACCTTTACTTGGTAGCACCAATTCCTTCTCTTTTTTTTCATTTTGTTCATTTCATTGGGCAATTTGAAGCAATTTTCAATCTTGCCACCTTGCATTTAAACATATCCTTTTCTTCTCCATATTGGTGCATGCACCCCCAAACTTAGGCTTTTGCCTATGTTATTATTTCAATTTCCCACCCCTCCAAACTTAGGCTTCTAGCCTATCTTTCACTTTCGAGCCATTAGGAAGGATGGGTGCAAAAATTTAGGTTCCAAAAAGGGTCAAGGTAACAACAACGTGTCAAAGAAAAGTCACAAGTTCAAAGGGGCTTACTAGGATCAATGTAAAGGAAAAGTCAATTTGGGTGAAGTGACTATTCAAAAAGTGCCAAAGGTCATCTTTCAAGATCAGTTACATCTAGGATTTTTCCTTGAATCATATTCAGGGTAAGTTCTAGACAACAAATACACACACAAGCTAAGTATAGCCTCACCACACAAGGCTTCACAACACAAGAATTTACAACGAGTCTCACAGTCAATTGGGACAATGATTTTTGATTAGATATTCCGAGTTCTTTTACACACTCATTTGTGAATCGATCAAGCCAAACAAGGAGTGTGAAAGTCATGACAAGAGAATGCTTTACTCAAAATCATTTTTCCCTCTTTTCTTCAATTTGGCAAAAACTTCTTGCCAAGAATTTTTTTTAGTGGGACCATTTCGAGATAAGTAAAACACAGACTTAATTTTAAATTAAAACTTGGCATTTTCCCTTAAGAGAGTTGCCTCTCAATCTATCATAGGAAAACACCAACCTGGTTCAACACAAAAAAAAAGAAATAAAAGAAAACAAAAAATAAAATAAAAGAAATAATTTGCTCCTTGGGAAAGAACCGTGGTATGAAGAAAACCCTTGGAGTTTATTCACCTACCCTACTATTAATAAGGCGACCAAAATTTAAGCACATTCTAGCACCCCCAAACATGAACGGAACATTGTCCCCAATGAAATGGAAGTTTTAGGTGAGGATTACTCCCTGGAGTGAAGTGCAAAATGCACAAGGGTTGGGGCGATCCACCCTACCCCTTGCACATGCGGGTGACAAATGAGAGAGTTTCTAGTGATTTGTCTACTGCTGTGCGAAATAGGGTGCGATGCGCACAAAGGGGCATGTGAAACACCTTAGCCTGCGCATATCAGGCTGAAGACTCAATGGGTTGCTAGTGTTCTGGTTAGAGGTGCGAAATGGCGTGCGATGCGCATGATGGAGGATGTGGTACGCATGCCAGGTCATATGTGTGGCCCAAAAACTTGTCCAGATTGCCAGTTTTTTGCTTCCTCCATGCAAAATAAGATGCGACGCGCATAATATGGTGTGCATTCGTATGATCCAGCCCAGGTAATCTTGGGAGTTGAGTTGAGGGTCTGTTGTGATGGGCGATGGCTTGTGCGAAGCACACTGTCTCAAGTGCATTTTGCTAGATACGTGCATAGAGGTAGTTTGATGCCCGATGAATACTCCAACTCCCTTAGCTTGTTTCCTACCTACAAACTTCAACAAAAACAACAACAAAAGTAACACGAAGAGAAAAGTATGAAATATAAAGGTGAATGCTTGGGTTGTGTCAAGACCCAACCCGTCGTGAGTAGCACCCACCCAACCCCCAAATGAGCGAACCAATAGAGTTTCACCCTTTCCTAGACTAACAACCTAAAACCAGCAAGCATCAAAGTAAACTAGCAATGAAAATAAGATCAACTACTCAAAAACTTATCATAATTAATTATATGCGGAAAATCCTACCTAGGAAGTGAAAGTCATCGTACCAAACATCAATACCAAATCTAGAGTACGGGGATGCAACCCCAAACAAAATAAGAAATAGTTTTTAAGTCCGAACAAATGGACTAAAACACTAATGAAAATCCCAAGGTAGCTCGAATCGACAGCTCTCCCTTGAAGATCGGAAATGTTGGTGCTAAATCTGAGGTCTCGTCTCAGCCGCTGGAAGATTTCCTGTACTCATAAAAAGAAAAACAAGTGCAGTATCAGTACACCACCACTGTGTACTGGTAGGATCATCAGCTAGTATTCAAGAAAACAGTATATAAATAGTACGCAAAATCTAGTAACAAGTATGGAAAACATGCAACAAATATCACAGGCATCTCTAGACTATAGGTCTCTACCTAGCTTGTTACCGCATGAATCCATCTCTTACAGGTCTATTCCACCAATAAGAAACCATAACGACACCATACCGTCTAGCCCGGACCCACCCTGGAATCCCCTCTAGACAATACCACAAGTAATTGTTCAACCCAGCCTAAACCAAGACCAACTCAATAGTCATACAACAGTTCCCGGCCACTCAAGGACCACCAATCAATAACACTTTTTAATAACAATCCGGTCCACTCACGGAACCAATATTAAGTATAACATTAAGTAAAACAACCCGGTCTACACACGGACCAATAACAATCAATGTAATACAAAAATCACCATGCAATATGTAATAAAGTAAACCCGTACCAGGCGTGGTACCCGTGCCAACCGAATGTTATACCCGTACCAGGCGTGGTACCCGTGCCAACCAAATGTTATACCTGTACTAGGCGTGGTACCCGTGCCAACCATGTGTTATACCCGTACTAGGCATGGTACGCGAGCCAACCAAATGTCAACAACCACATTCAATATGTGAACACACACAACTTGTAAAGCCAACAAGTAAACACCATTCAAACATAGACTGTAAACTGAACTTAGACATTCCTCACAATTCCCCTAAGCAATGTAATGCACACAATTACTTAGCTAATGATTACAATGAATACACACATCCGCATAAATACGAAAGCCATCACCTACCTCGAAATGATCCAAGCTGTATTCAACCCGAGCTTTCCCGTGTTCCGGATTCCTTTCGCGTTCTTTGTCTAAAAATAACACATAATACATACAATTAAAATACAGGCCTATACATTACCCGGATTATATCAAATCCCCAAACCCCAGGCCACCCATGATCATTCCACCCTTTTTCCCAGGCTTTCCATAATTAATTCTCCTAGTCTTATCATTTTTTACGAACAAAATAGGAAATTAAACAACCTATGATCATTTTAATGTACTTAAATCAACACCCAAGAACATAAATGTTTGGAACCCCCTTCTCCCCCAAATTCTATCATCCCTATGTCATTCCAACCTTTCCCCAATTTCCCTTCTAGCAATTCTACCGCATAGGAAATGTATTACAAAGTGTGGGGAACAAAAACCTTACCTTAGGAATGATTTTTGGCGGAGGAATGAAGAAAATCGCCTGAAATTCGCCCAGCCCTTCTCTAAAACAAACTTGTTAAAACTGAATGTTTTGAGAGCTGTTTCTGCATTAAAAACTCGTCGGCCCGCTATAGCGGTCCCCGCTATGCTATAGCGGTCATCTGCCGCTATAGAGGTTTTAAGTGAGTTGACCGCCCCTTGACTGACAGCGCTCGTCACAGACATTATGTCCAAAAATCTGCTAGTTTTGGCCATTTCACAACACACTTTGTTTTCTCGATGCCTGAAACAACCCCTTCACGTCAAACGTGATTCCGGGAGTTCTACTAACCCAAAAGCGATTCTAAAAATTCCCCCGGACTCCTTTATGTTTTGGCTATGCAGAAAACTAGCTTAATCCAAGACACCTAAATCCATTTTTACCCAAATTTCCCTAGACTCTACCTCGCTCCAAAACCGGCCGAGGCTAGCCTAGCCTAGAATTTCAAACTCCCAAACCCGGAGTTTTCTAACTCTAAAACTTGGCACGATTGGTCTATCCATAACGATGTACCTGGTCGTTACAACAGATACAAATTTGCCCATCGTTCATCCCCAAACGATCAAACCCAAAATTACGGAATTAAACAGAAGGAAGTGTGGTACCTGAATCCTCAAATTGTTGAGGGTACTTGTCCCGCATGTCCTTCTCGGTTTCCCAAGTGGCTTCCTCAACCGGATGATGCTTCCACTGAACCTTCACCATGTCAATCACCTTTGTCCTCAACCTTCGGACATCCCGAGCAAGAATCAAAACTGGTTCCTCCTCATAACGAAGATCCTTATTTAAAAATACTTCATCCCACTTGATGATGTAGTCCCCTTCCCCATGGTATTGCTTGAGCATGGATACATGGAATACCGGATGGACTCTCGATAAACTAGGTGGCAGTGCTAACTTGTAAGCCACTGGCCCCACAATCTTGAGGATAAACCCAGGGTTAAGCTTGACCTTCTTACCAAATCGCATAACCCCTTTCATTAGTGACACTTTCAACAACACTTGTTCATCAACCTGAAAATCCATGTCCCGGACCTTGCAGTCTGCATATTCCTTCTACCTGCTTTGAGCAGCCAACAACTTGGTCTGTATGCCCCTTACCTTTTCATGTGCTTCATTCACTAAGTCTACGCCTAGAGGCTTCACATCACCTTCCTCAGACCACCCAACCGGTGATCTGCAGTTTCTCCCATACAAGGCCTCGAACGGTGCTAATCGATACTGGAGTGGTAGCTATTGTTGTATGATAATTCGCACAATGGTAGAAACTGGTCCCAATGACCACCGAATCCATTACACATGCTCTCAACATGTCCTCCAATACCTAAATCATCCTCTCTGACTGACCATCAGTCTAAGGATAGAAGGCAGTGCTAAAGGTGAGTTGTGTACCCAACTTTTCATGTAACTTACCCCAGAACTTACAAGTAAACTGCGTACCCCTGTCTGAAATAATGGACAGTGGCACCCCATGCATTCTCACAATCTCCTTCACGTAGATCTTTGCCAATTACTGCGAATTATAATCTACCCTGACCAGAATGAAATGAGCGGACTTGGTCAGTCTATCAACAATAACCCAAATTGAGTCAAACTTCCCCAATGTCTTGGGAAGACCCACCACGAAATCCATGACTATCATCTCCCACTTCCACTCTGGAATTGGCATCCTCTGAAGTAGTCCTGCAGGTCTCTGATGTTCATATTTTACCTGCTGACAATTCTGACACTTGGACACAAAATCAACTATATCCTTTTTCATCCCGGGCCACCAGTAACGCTGCCTCAACTTTCCGTACATTTTGGTTACACCTGAATGGATCGAGTACCGTGAACCATGAGCTTCTGTCAGAATTTTTGGAATCATATCATTAACCCGAGGAACACAAATCCTCTCCCTGAAATGCAATACACCACCAGAGTCTAACATGACATCTTTGGACCCCCCGGATATTACCTTGCCTCGCAATTTACCCAGTTTCGGATCCTGAAACTGTTTTGCCTTTATTTCCTCTATGAAGGTGGCCTTGACCTCAATGGTGGCCAATAACCCACCTTGATCTGAAACACCCAAGTGCATGAAATTGTCCTCCAAAGCCCGAATTTACTTAGCCAATGGTCGTTTGGACGCCCCCAAACAAGCCAAGCTACCCATGCTAATAGTTTTCCGGCTCAATGCGTCTGCCACCACATTAGCCTTACCCGAATGGTACTAAATTGTCACATCATAATCCTTCTATAACTCCATCCATATCCTTTGCCTCAGATTCAAATCCTTCTGAGTGAAAACGTGTTGCAGACTGCGATGATCTGTGAATACTTCACACTTGACACCATAAAGGTAGTGTCTCCAGATTTTCAAAGCAAAAACCACAGCTGCCAACTCTAAATCGTGAGTCGAGTAATTCCTATCATGCACTTTCAACTGCCTGGATGCATAGGCTATCACATTCCTATCCTGCATCAACGCAACACCCAAACCAAAATGTGAAGCATCACAGTAAACAACAAAGTCTTTACCTTCAATCGGCAAGGACAAAATAAGGGTTGGGGTCAAAAGTGTCTTAAGCTTTTGGAAGCTCTCCTCGCACTTGTTGGACCACACAAATGGTACCTCCTTCTATGTCAACCTGGTCAGGTGAGTAGCAATAGAAGCAAAGTTCTTCACAAACCTCAGGTAGTACCCCGCAAGCCCAACAAAACTTCTCACCTCTGTCACAGAGCTAGGCCGGACCCAACTCTTAACTGCCTCAATTTTCTAGGGATCCACCATCACCCCCTTCTCTGAAACCACATGCCCTTAAAATGCCACAGAAGTCAACGAAAACTCACACTTAGTGAATTTTGCATAAAGCTTTTGGTGCCTCAAGATGTCCAGCACAATGCGAAGATGATTAAAATGCTCCTCCCTACTCTTACAGTAGATCAAAATATCGTCAATGAACATGATAACAAAAGAATCCAATTAGGATTTAAACACCCCATTAATCAAACTCATGAATGCTGCCAGCGCATTGGTCAAACCAAATGACATTACTAGAAACTCGTAATGTCCATACCGAGTCTGAAAAATAGTTTTCAGAATATCCTCAGGCCTAATTTTCAATTGATGGTACCCCGACCTCAAGTCAATTTTCGAAAACACCGATGCACCCTGAAGCTGGTCAAACAAATCATCTATCTGGGGTAAAGGATACTTATTTTGTATGGTCACCTTATTCAACTGTCTGTAGTCTATGCACAACCGCATACTACCATCCTTCTTTCTCACAAACAAAATCGGAGCCCCCCAAGATGAAGCACTGGGACGTATAAATCCCTTATCTAGGAGTTCCTGCAGCTGAGTCTTAAGTTCCCTTAACTCTGTCGGAGCCATTCGATACGGAAGAATAGAGATGGGACGAGTGCCTAGCTCCAAATCAATGCACAAATCTATATCCCTGTCCGGAGGCATACCCAACAAATACGCTGGAAACACCTCTACAAATTCGGACAACACCAGAACTGACTCAATAGAAGGGGACTCCACACTATCATCCCAAAGATGAGCCAAGAAGGATAGACACCCCCTTCCCACTAGCTTCCTAGCCCGAACAAATGATATTATTTTAACTGGCTTAGGTCTGTACACACCCTCCTACTCTAGCCTATCCTTACCCAGAATTTCTAGAGTCACAGTTTTGGTGTTGCAGTTTAACACAGCATGATACCGAGACAGCCAGGTCATACCCAAGATAATATCAAAATCAGCCATATCCAGAATTACTAAATTTACCCAAGTACATAACCCCACAAATACCATAGAACAGTAACGATACACATGAGTCACAATCATAGACTCTCCAACTGGGGTAGAAACATGGATAGGGGAATCAAAGATATCGCAAATCAAATCCAGACCCAATGCAAAACTAACAAACACATAAGAATATGTAGATCCTGGGTTAAATAATACTGAGGCCATTTTATCACAGACAAGAATAGTACCTGTGATCACAGCATCTGAGGCTTCTGTATCAGTTCTTCCTGGAAAAGCATAACAATGTGCCCGATCATCAATCTGGGCAACTTCTCGGGCCGGCTGCGCCGCACCCCTGCCTGCGCCGTCACTCCCTCGGTCTCCCTGGCCTCCCTGGAAATTACTTCGCCCACCCTGTGGACGACCCCTAGCATTACCACATCTGCCTGCCGTAACCACTACTCTAGTGTGCTGCTGGCCCTGATTACCTGCCTGCCTATGTGGACACTCCCTCTTAAAGTGGCCTAACTCACCACAATAGAAGCAACCACGGTCCAAAGTAGGCCTGCTAGCTGATGTATATGATGCTCCCTAGCCTCTAGGAGCTGAAGACTGAGCTCTCTGACGACCACCTGTAGTAGCTGGCAGAGCTGACTGAATAGGACTTGCCGGATAAGCCTGCTGATGCTGGCCCCTGGAGTATGAACCACCATAGTTTTCCTCATTCCGGAGCTTCTTGGCTAAAGCCTTAGCCTGCCCCGCTTGCCTAACTCCCTCTATCTTCTTCACATAATCCACCACATCATTAAAACCCTTTCCTGAAGAAGTCATATGCACCGATAGTACCTGCAGTTCACTATTCATACCCTTGACGAATAATCAGACCCGTTCCTCCTCAGAACCTAATATCTGTGTAGCAAAATGAGACAACGCATGAAACTTAGCCTCATAAGCTGAGACCGACATGCCACCCTGCTCCAAGTTCAGAAACTCATCCTTCTTCTGGTCCCTCAAAGTATGGGGAACGTAATTCTATAGAAAATATGCATGGAACTGGTCCTAAGTCAGTGGGGGTAGGATAGATGACCGACACTCAACATGAGACCTCCACCACTGCTTGGCATCACCCTGCAGTTGAAAAGTGACAAACTCAACCCTATGCTGACGTATAATACCCAACTTGTGCAACCTCTCATGGCAATCCAGGATGAACTCATAGGCATCCTCCTTGTGTGTACCCTGAAACATCAGAGGTTTCAGCTTAAGGAACTTAGTCAACATCTCATGCTCATTACCTGTTATCACTGGGCCTAGCATTGGCCTGAGGAGATCATTTGTGCCCGAAGCTGCATCCATCCTTGGTGTAGTAGTAATCGCTGGCTGAGTATCCAAGGCTTGATTTGCATAAGCTGCGGGTATGGCTCCAACACCAACCAACCCACTCAGAATATCCCACGCCTGCTTAAAAGCTTCCGGTGTCATAGTAGGAAGGCCTGCACCCCCAACTGGTGCAGCCTCCTCTTGAGCTCCTTCATCTTCCACAACCACTTCCACCTCTTCTGCCACAGGATCCTGAGGTGGGGTAGGGGTTACCCCGCGAACCTCGACCGCAGCTCAAGCTTCACCCCTGGCGGATGTGGCTCTAGCGCTCCCTCTGCCCCTTCCCCTACCTCTTCCACGGACTGTCAAGCCCACTGCTGGGATTGCTGGCCTTGCTCTATTATTCCTTGTAGTAACCATCTGCGGAAAGAAGAGTGAATGATGTTA